>OX463864.1:20721117-21022694 GCA_949825065.1 Odontocerum albicorne
AAACACAATAAAAATGTATAAAACAATACATCAATCTTTTATTTGTACAAAAACAATGTTTCCTCCATCTTGAGTTACTTACTATGAATGTACAAAACAATGTTCCTCCATCTTGAGTTACTTACTATGAATGTACAAAACAATGTTTCCTCCATCTTGAGTTACTTACTATGAATGTACAAAACAATGTTTCCTCCATCTTGAGTTACTTACTATGAATGTACAAAACAATGTTTCCTCCATCTTGAGTTACTTACTATGAATGTACAAAATAATGTTTCCTCCATCTTGAGTTACTTACTATGAATGTACAAAACAATGTTTCCTCCATCTTGAGTTACTTACTATGAATGTACAAAACAATGTTTCCTCCATCTTGAGTTACTTACTATGAGTGTACAAAACAATGTTTCCTCCATCTTGAGTTACTTACTATGAATGTACAAAACAATGTTTCCTCCATCTTGAGTTACTTACTATGAATGTACAAAACAATGTTTCCTCCATCTTGAGTTACTTACTATGAATGTACAAAACAATGTTTCCTCCATCTTGAGTTACTTACTATGAATGTACAAAACAATGTTTCCTCCATCTTGAGTTACTTACTATGAATGTACAAAACAATGTTTCCTCCATCTTGAGTTACTTACTATGAATGTACAAAACAATGTTTCCTCCATCTTGAGTTACTTACTATGAATGTACAAAACAATGTTTCCTCCATCTTGAGTTACTTACTATGAATGCCTATAGGCATTTTCAGCACTACATACATACCATCGCGCCATTTCTGTGTCGGGTAGACAGAAAGGAGAGAACGCTACACTTTCCCATCACCATGACACATCCTTCTTCTTTATTTCCATAGAGTGCCTACACTCTATTTCTATTACTTCAAAATATCATGCACGAATCATCTCAGATTTCACTTGATCGAACCATACTTTCCTTAGTTTTCCTCGACCAGACATTCCACTCACAGTTGCATTGTATACTTGTCTTGTTACACATTCCCAAACCATCGAAGAGTGCTCTTCCCCATCTTACTCAACACATCATTCTTTCAGTCTTTTAATTATTTCATTCTTTCAGTCTTTTAATTCTTTCAGTCTTAATTATTTCATTCTTTTAGGCTTTTCATTCTTTCGGTATTTTCATTCTTTCGGTCTTTTTTTTCTTTCGGTCTTTTCCTTCTTTCGGTCTTTTCATTCTTTCAGTCTTCATTATTTGAGCCTTTTCATTCTTTTCATTCTTCATTCTTTCAGTCTTTTAATTATTTTAGTATTTTCATTTTTTCAGTCTTTTCATTCTTTGTCACTTTATTCCCATGTATTTTTTTCAGTGCATGCATTTCTACAGCATTTATTCGGCTCCTATTAGTTTTTCTACACCCACAGAGGTATAAGGATACCTATGACTTCGGTCATGTATATTCTTTAAAAAAAAAAGAGAAAAAAAAACTGGTGTGCTGCTCTCATCGTCTCACTTCAGTATGCCATCGGATCCAGAACAGCGGTGTGTCCGGTGAGTTTGCTGGTATGCAACGGCTCACATACTGGTGTGCTGCTCTCATCGTCTCACTTCAGTATGCCATCGGATCCAGAACAGCGGGTGTCCGGTGAGTTTGCTGGTATGCAACGGCTCACATACTGGTGTGCTGCTCTCATCGTCTCACTTCAGTATGCCATCGGATCCAGAACAGCGGTGTGTCCGGTGAGTTTGCTGGTATGCAACAGCTCACATACTTCAAAAAAAAAAACCACAGCTTCGCTTTCTAACTGAATAACGTATGAATACTTCATTACACCTTAAGCCGAATGCGTTGCTATCACATATGGGAAGATCTACAAAGGATTCTTGGTAGTTCGTCTCCCTTAGTAAGTTTTCAACGGTTTTCTTACCAAATATATTTTACTAAATATATGCATAGGAAAGTACCTAATTTATTGTCTGCTAACATCACTTTTTTCCGGCTAGTATTTTTTTAACACTTGCCAGGCGGCAATCTCTTCCAACCAACTAGACAAAAGTAAATTAAACAAGTTACGTGGTCCCATACATTATTCAAATGACTATCCATCCCCACGAAATCTATAAACATATACGTGAGCATATGCCCACGAACCCCACAAAGACGGAAAATCACCCGAACATTATTTTTCATATAAAGTGAGATATCATCAATCAAAAGGAAAGGAAGAGATGGTGGAGAGGAAAGGAAAAGAAAAATCAGGAATGAAACACGTTATTTTACTGACTAGAAATTAAGAGTTTTTTTTGAGCGATTGTCAAATTATGCGGTAGTTTTTTGGGATGCAAAAGGAATTTTATTGATAGATTATCTCCAAACTGGTAAGACAATCAACTCTGATTATTATTGTGACCTTTTGGACCAGTTGGATGAAAAAAAATGTGAAAAAAGACCCGGTTTGCAGAAGAAAAAAATCATTTTTCATCAAGACAATGCACCTGCTCACACAGCTCAAAAAACCATCGCGAAAATCAGTGAATTGGGGTACGAATTGTTGCAGCATCCACCATATTCGCCAGATTTAGCTCCCTCTGACTTCTGGCTGTTCTCACACCTCAAAAAATTCCTTCGTGGAAAGCATTTTTCATCAAACGAAGAGGTTATAGCCGTCGTAGAGGAGTATTTAGCAGGCCTTCCAGAAAGTCACTTCCGTGATGGGACAACAAAGTTGGAAGATCGTTGGACCAAGTGTATTGATCTTATGGGAGACTATACTGAGCAATAAAAGTGATTTCCCCCCAAAAAAAATGTATTTTCATTTCCGCTTTCAAAACTTTTTGACTAACCTAGTATAATATACAGTATGTATAAAATATATTTTTTGTATATATAAACGACGATTTATTTTGTATATATATAGACGACCTCCGTGGCCTGGTGGTAAGACATTTGTCTGCCGATCCGGAGGTTGCGGGTTCAATCCCCGCTGGAACCCAGATTTTTTTAAAATGGGATTCCAGTCTGGTTAACACTTACGACCTATAAAAACACCTTTCTGGTTGGTTGTAAGAGATTGCCACATGGCAATAAACTCGCCAGGTTAAAAAAAATTGTTTCGGTTTGCGAACATTTCGGCTCGCGAACGGAATCAAAGAACGAATTAACTTCGTAACCCGAGGTACCACTGTATGTGTAAAAATAAATGAATAAATATAACAAAATTGAGATATTATCATTTAATGAAAGAAGGAAGAGATGGCGGAGAGAAGAGGTAAAACGTGTAACATTAGTGACTTTAAATCAACAGTTGAAACACACTTTAAAAAAGAACATTTATTATTTTACAACATTAGTGAAACTGTAATATCAATAATAAGATTAAGACAATATCATATTTATCTATGGAGTGTTGCAGCACTGCACTACTTAGATCCCGAGGCCACCTCTTTGCATCTGTGTGTCGCCGCCTCCACAGCTCCAACCACTGTACCCCGAAATGCTGGAAATACAATTACAAAGTACAGTAGAGCGCCGATAATCTAGATATCTGTTTCAAGAAAGCGTAGGAATTGTGTGAGAAGGTGATATTGATCTAGAAGAGGTAAAGAATATGTCGAGATATGAAAACCTGGTTGTCTGTTGTCTCTGCCTACCCCAACAGGGAAATGTCGTTGTGGTACGTATTTATATTCAGTAGAGTGCCGATTAACTGTGATAATTGGAAGACACTCGAATTCGAATAATTGAAAAACACGGTTAGCACATTCAATGCGATCAAATTATTAAGGCAATTCACGTGTGGCTGAAAATTAAAAAATATATATAAAATTATGTGCGATTTAATTTGGTGTTGTTTAGTAGTACCCCCTCCATTTGAAACAAAACATTGAACACGAACTTTGCGTACGAAAACGCGTCAGGCGTGTTGTTAGCATCCGATGGTTGCGAAGAAGAACGCACTAGGCGTGTTGTTAGCATTGAACGTGTTAATTCAAATAATTTTTTTATCGAGTTAAACATTTTACGAGTTGAAATGCTAGAAATTTTTTATTACGCAAGATGAATACACGAACGAGTTTTCTTAATTGAAAGATACAACCGGTAAACACCGGTATCATACCGGGGCAATTACATTAGGAAGTCCCGGATCCCAATATTATCGTGTCAGTGTGGATGCGAGGATACACAGCCAACATACTAGCTTAAGTCAATTGGTATAATGTAAACCAGAGACAGATAAACTTTTTCAGACTATCGCACCTTTTTTGAGCATGTACACTCATATTTCATCAGCCTCCCTCTTCCCGTACATAACACATCGATCAATAAATCCCGGGATTAACCAACAGATGGCGCCTTTAATAACAAATCCATACCATTCTCAGTTAGCACTAACCTTTAGAAGTTACGTGTCAAATTCATGACATTCCGACACTGTGTCATTGAGTTACAGTGGTTTGTGTGACGAAACAATGGAAAAAAACCGAATTTCGTGTGTTGATAAAACATTGCTTTTTAATGGGAAAAAATACTGTTCAAACTCAGCGATGGCTTGAAAAGTGTTATCCGGGCTCTGCTCCGTCGAAAACAACCATTTGTCGGTGGTATGCTGATTTCAAACGTGGTCGTACAGAGACAAATGATGCTGAACGCTCTGGTTGGCCAAATGAGGCTGTTACACCAGAAAACGTAAAAAAAAAACCTCAAAATCGTGATGAAAAATCGCAAAGTAAAGTTGCGTGAGAAAGCTGACATCCTGAAGATATCATTTGGTAGTGTTTACACTATTTTGCATGGTCATGAAAAAGCTTTTTTCGTAATGGGTGCCGCGTTTGCTCACAATGGAACAGAAACAACAACGCATCGATGATGGTAACGATGGCCAAATTGCATGAGTTGAACTTCGAATTGCTTCCGCACCCACCGTATTCTCCAGATTTGGCTCCCAACGACTATTGGCTGTTCGCAGACCTCAAAAAGATGCTCCAGGGAGAGATTTGGCTCCAATAAAGAAGTGATTGTCGAAACTAAGGCCTATTTTGAAACCAAAGATAAATCGTTCTACACGGCTGGCATAGAAAAGTTAGGAAAGCGTTGGAATGAATGTATCGCTCTTGAAGAAGACTATGTTGATGAATAAAGAAGAATTTTGGCAAACAAATGTTGATTTAGTAGTTGGTCCCGGGACTTATTGATCGATTTGTTAACTATATAAATTGAGAACATAATCGTTACCATTCTTTTCCAAGTGGTGTAATGCAGCTGCGGTGGATCCACCAGGACTGGTAACATTATCTCTGAGCTGCGCAGGGTGCATGCCGGTCTCCAAGACCATGGCTGCTGCTCCAGCTACGGTCTGCGCTGCCAGCTTCTGTGACAGGTCTCGGGGAAGGCCCATCTTCACGCCACCGTCTGACAATGCCTCAATCATCAAATAGACCTGTGAAATAACAAGTATTATCATATTTACTGTCACTGATTTGGACAAATGTAATGGAGTGTCGATAATACTACCTTGATCAAAAAGTTTTAGGACTTTATTCATAAAATCGAAAATACAAGTTTATTCATCAAAATCGATATGGTCCCCTTCAAAGTACTCCCCATGAATTGAGGTGTTTCGGCACCAGTTTTGCAGCGACACGTCTGAGGCCCTAATCACTAACCAAAATGTCTTGAGCAGATCCATAAGCGATGTTCAAGTCCTCTTCCAGCTCTCTGATGGTCAATTTGCGGTTTTCGGCCAACATTTATTTGATTTTATTGATGTTTTCATCGGTTTTCGACTGCCACTGCGTTCGTCATCCTCGACCGACTCACGACCACTTCTGAAGCGTTTGTGCTACCAAAAAAACACTTCTCCAACATTTCCAAGGTCTGCGGACCGTTAAATCCGTTTTTCACACAAAATTTAATCCAAACTCGTTGATGCACAGTTGATGCCATTTTCAAACTTGTGAAAAATCGAAAACACGCACAAAGGTAGATGTATTCAGTACAGCGTAACTTTTACAAATGTCAAGCTGTGACGCTGAAATTTGGAGGGAAGTGTCAATGATAGATGTGGTAACCTAACAAAAAAAAAGAATTCCAATCGGGTGACTGACAGCGCCACACGGTGGCCGTACCTAAAACTTTTTGATCATGGTAGTATGCCTTCGACAAGTCCTCTGATTCTTTGGGCACATTGCTCATAAGCAAAGAG
This sequence comes from Odontocerum albicorne, assembly GCA_949825065.1. Lineage (NCBI taxonomy): Eukaryota > Metazoa > Arthropoda > Insecta > Trichoptera > Odontoceridae > Odontocerum > Odontocerum albicorne. The sequence continues at coordinate 20,727,297 of OX463864.1, forward strand.
ACAATTTGGAATGGTTACTGGAGGCGTGGAAGGAAGGCACAAGAAGAAGAATCCCAATGCGTTGGACTGACGAAGTGAGAGATGCAACTAGACTACCCTTAACAACTGCCCTTTGAGCCGCAGAGTGCAGAAATGGATGGAAAGAAGTCATCAGAGGCTATCATGGGAGTGACAATGCTCAGTCATGAACCAAACGACAGGATGATGAAATGACTTCTTAGATGTCGAATTTATTGTGAAGGGAATTCGAGAGAATTTGGAGTTGATGTTACCTGACAGAAAGCTGTTGCAATATTTGCTGAGGTTTCGGGCTTAGTTCCTGATGGTGTCCGACTAAAAAAATATCAAAAAAGGAGTCCTAGTCTTAAAAAGAGTTGATACTCACACACGCTAGACACGTGGAATCATTTTTGTCTCGTTCCATGTGATGCCGAATGTCTAGTTCCGTGCCTGCTTCAGTGGTTCTAAATCTGGACGTGCCATCAACGGGGCCGAAGTTGATGTTGTATCCCGGCCATGCTATGTTCAAATCACTAATTTAGATATGTTGAAGGGTTACCATTTAAAATTAATAAACTTAGATAATCCTTGAAGCTCTGAAAGAGTAAAAAAATGATTGTGCACGAATTTAACTCACGTAAGCAGGTCCTGAGCCACTGAGGGCTGTGACAGCATCCAGCATACCCTCAGTGCCTTGGTCGCAGGTGCCCACAGCTTCAAACAGTCGCTTAGTGAGTACTACGTCACCATCATCATGGGCACAGCTGCCTGGCACTAGCAATGCTGCGCCTTTTCCTACCAATGCCGGTGTGTTGGGCATCACTCGGACTACACGGCAACCCACGGGCAGCCACTGGAATCAAATTATACGACTTTTATCGATTATGATGTATGATTGAGTACACTCTAACCTCAGTTTACGGACTCTCTTTTAACGGAATTTCTATATAACGAAATTGGAAAAAAATAATTTACTACTTTAAGAGAAAAGAATACAATGAATATTTGAAGAAATAAATTGAGCGAAACGGGCTTAGATACACCCTTAAGCGACATGGAAAACGATACAAAAACTCAAAAATTAACATTTTTCACATTTTGAAAAGAGAATTCGAATCCTCGTTAAACATGATCTTGATAAAGAAGCTCAAAAGTTTCTCGAAATAACGATAAAAATAATAAAAGGATACTTTATAAAGCACCGTTTCGAGAGCAAATTCTCCTTAAGGGCGTTCTAACTCGGGACTCGAACCCACTATCATTGACAGATTAAAAATATTATGAAATAAATATGTATAAATATAAGTAGAGGGTAAGGATAGGAAGATTGTGGTTACGGCCAGTGAATTAGGTACTTCCCCACTTCTGAATATGTTTAGAAAAACTTCATCCTTTCGTGTTGCACATGTCTGAGCATCGTGGCTCCCATGATTGCCTCCGATGACTCATTTCCATCCATCCCTGCACTCCGCGACTCGAAGGGCAGTTGTTAAGGGGATAGCCCAGTAGCATCTCTCACTCGGTCAGTCCAAAGCTTTGGAATTCTTTCTCTTGTACGTTATGTTTCCAGTAACTTAAAAACCTTTCTAAACTGCCTTCTTGGCCACGAGCAATACGCCCAAAGAATTGAAACACTCGTCGAAGGCCTATTGTCGACAATCTGTCGGTGATCTTCGAGAATAGTAGTGTTAGTTCGTATTTCTGTCTATGGAATTTGTAACATCCTTCTAGAAAATGGTAGTGTTAGTTCGTATTTCTGTCTATGGAATTTGTAACATCCTTCTAGAAAATGGTAGTGTTAGTTCGTATTTCTGTCTATGGAATTTGTAACATCCTTCTAGAAAATGGTAGTGTTAGTTCGTATTTCTGTCTATGGAATTTGTAACATCCTTCTAGAAAATGGTAGTGTTAGTTCGTATTTCTGTCTATGGAATTTGTAACATCCTTCTAGAAAATGGTAGTGTTAGTTCGTATTTCTGTCTATGGAATTTGTAACATCCTTCTAGAAAATGGTAGTGTTAGTTCGTATTTCTGTCTATGGAATTTGTAACATCCTTCTAGAAAATGGTAGTGTTAGTTCGTATTTCTGTCTATGGAATTTGTAACATCCTTCTAGAAAAACATTTTGGTAAGAAAACTTACGAAGGAGTGATGAACTACAAAGAAACCTTGGCTTGGTTTAGTGAAGTGTACGTGTTGTCCCGAGGGTTGTTTTCAAGTGCTTCGTAAAGGTGCACACCTTACCCATATCTTTAATAACACTGTGTGAAATATGACAAGAGAGGGAATAACATTAATACTTACATTTTCTATGTCTTTGAGCGTGATACCCATAGCTATTGATATGAATAGTTTATCCTTGACACCCGGTTCCTGCTTGATATCCGTCAGCACTTGCTGCACTACGGAGGGCTTCACCGAAATCATTACAATATCTGATTTACGTACGACAGGCGGATTCTCAAATATCGCTTCGGCTCCCAACGCCTGTAAAAGATGGAATTTCAGGGTTACAACAGTGTTTTAGCATGTTTTCAAAAGTATCTTATCTGTAAGAGCACCAATTATCTAGGGCTCAATTATTCATTAATTAGATTGACCGTAGTTCTCTGTTGTACAATTTTTTTAAAGCTATCCCGAAAATTATTTTTTTCCAACTTTTCAACGAACATCAACATTTTGAAAATTACAAAACAAGGACCTAAACTGTTCTATGGTTTAAATTTTTATTTATTTACTTAAAACAGGCTTAGCCCAATTACTTTGGAAAATACAAGAAATGTTAACATTAAAAATAAAAAAAAATTATACAAAATAAAAACTAATGTATATGCATACATATATACACATTTACCTAAAACTGAGAATATTCCTCATCAAGACCTATGTATGGAGTATCTTGATGTACGGCTGCGAGACATGGTGCCTATCCGAAAGAGATAGACGAAGACTAGAGGCTTTTGAGATGTGGTCCTATAGAAGACTATTAGGAATTTCCTGGAGAGACCGCATCACAAATGAAGAGGTTCTCCAACGAATCGAAGGAGGAAGGCACCTGCTCAGGATCCTGTCCGAAAGGCGTGCAAGATGGATCGGTCATACAATACGACAAGAGGGCCTCTTGCATGCCATAATGGAGGGTATGACCGAGGGGACAAACTGTAGGGGACGCCCACGCCGAGAGTATCTGGAGGACCTGTTGGTGGACGTGCGCTGCTCAACATATACAGATTTAAAAAGAGCCGCACAGGACAGGGGGGAATGGAGGAGAAGAGTTGAAATTGCTGCAAACCAGTCTTAGGACTGCAACCACGGAGAGATACACACAAACATACGCATATATTCAAAGTCACTTAAATACGTTGATGAGCGCTTTCTAACGCGCTCAATCTTAGAAGAAAATTTACTTTTGCTTTTGGTAATGTGACATGAAGTATGTCAATATCCGAAGCAGTCCTGTTCAGAAGAGTTAAGGCCCTTCCAACAGGCATAGCGGCTGGAAGACCCGTTCTTGCGTATGTAATTGAGAACAGTTCTTGCCGGCGCAGTCTAGTGTAATTGTTAGGAACATTTAACGCTAATCTTTGTAGTAATGCTGGACAGCTCACAACTCCTCGAACGAGTCTGACAACGTATACCAGGAGACGCAGATCTCTTCTTACACTCAAGGAGTTATACCCGAGCATGCCCAGCAGAAACTTATATACCACTTGACTAACTTTTGTAAGTTGGCAGTGTTTCTCTGCGTCTACACCGACACGAAAAGATGTGGATTCTAATTGCCACGGTATGGTACCACCGTTTAGGGGTTATATCTGTCAAATATTGAAAAAGTTTGTTCGTGTACTCATCTTGAGTAACAAAATTTATCTATAATTTTGACTCTTAAAATGTTTTACGTAAGTAATAAAAACTTAACTAGGATTAACCGTGTTTCTCAACCGAGTGTCCCCCAATTACTATGAATAATCGGTGCTCTACTGTAGTTTTAACAACTGTATTACTGTTAAATATGCATATTTAAGGTACAGTCAAACCTCGGATCACGAACGTCTCTAATCACGAACAAATCGGCTTACGAACACAATTTCTGAACAAATTTTGACTCAACCTGCGTACAATGCCTCGGCTCACGAATTAGTTGTAACGGCGCATTACGTAATTACGCATTAGTTGTTCTCAGGTGACCGCGTTGTGAACATTGTTTGTCGTTGTTCTTGATACGATTTTTTTTGCTTTTTATATACGAGGCATATCCAGAAAGTAATTGTACTGAATTTTTGTAGGTTACAATTTTTTTTATTTAAACAAAAAAATTACGTGGTTACCGTAGAACATATGTAAGCTATTTTTCGACATAGTCGCAATTCCTCTCAATGCAGGTGGTGAAGCGGGGTATCAACTTTTTGATGCCTTCCTCGAAGTAGTTTCCCGCCAACCCCTCCGTCCACTTCTCCACCTCCTCCTTTACCTCCTCGTCGGTTGAAAACCTTTTTCCACCCATGTGTAGCTTCAGGGAGGTAAAAAGATAGTAATCTGAAGGTGCTAGATCAGAGGAATGCGCGGGATGGTTCAGGACATCCCATTTAAACGAGGCGAGCAGTTTGTTCGTGGCGTTGGCCGTGTGTGGTCTGGCATTGTCGTGCAGCAGGCAGACTCCCTTTGTCAGCATGCCTCTCCTCTTGTTTTGAATCGCCCTCCACAATTTTTTAGGGTCTCACAGTATCTTGCAGAGTTGATGGTCTCCCCTTGAGGCATATATTCAATTAAAATTTGCGGGAGATTGGATTGACATTTTTCACGAAACGTGTTGTCGCGTCGACACTTCTCAACGTACTGACCTCGAACTGGTCTCGTTGCGGTGGGGAAGGGTCAGGCTACACGGAAGTGTAGCCAACATGTCGAAAATAAAATCCACCCGGTCGTGAGAGCCTCAGTACACTTACTTTCTGGATACGCATAGTATATAATATACAGTATATATAAAATATATTTTGCATTAAATTAACCCTCATTATGGCTCCCAAGAAAATGAAAAGTGTCAGTGACAGTGGTGTAAAGAAAGGAAGTATTATAGGAGAAACGAAGGAGGAAATAATAATTAAACATGAGAATGGCGTACGTATTTCTGATCTCGCCAAACAGTACGACATGGCTAAATCTACGATCTGTACTATCTTAAAGAAAAAAGATGCGCTAAGGACGGTTGCTGTGGCTAAAGGAGTGACTGTGTTATTCAAGCAAACTGTTTCGGTTTGCGAACATTTCGGCTTGCGAACGGAATCAAAGAATGCGCTAAGGACGGTTGCTGTGGCTAAAGGAGTGACTGTGTTATTCAAGCAAATTGTTTCGGTTTGCGAACATTTCGGCTTGCGAACGGAATCAAAGAATGCGCTAAGGACGGTTGCTGTGGCTAAAGGAGTGACTGTGTTATTCAAGCAAATTGTTTCGGTTTGCGAACATTTCGGCTTGCGAACGGAATCAAAGAATGCGCTAAGGACGGTTGCTGTGGCTAAAGGAGTGACTGTTATTCAAGCAAATTGTTTCGGTTTGCGAACATTTCGGCTTGCGAACGGAATCAAAGAATGCGCTAAAGACGGTTGCTGTGGCTAAAGGAGTGACTGTGTTATTCAAGCAAATTGTTTCGGTTTGCGAACATTTCGGCTTGCGAACGGAATCAAAGAATGCGCTAAGGACGGTTGCTGTGGCTAAAGGAGTGACTATGTTACTCAAGCAAATCGTTTCGGTTTGCGAACATTTCGGCTTGCGAACGGAATCAAAGAATGCGCTAAGGACGGTTGCTGTGGCTAAAGGAGTGACTGTGTTATTGAAGCAAATTGTTTCGGTTTGCGAACATTTCGGCTTGCGAACGGAATCAAAGAATGCGCTAAGGACGGTTGCTGTGGCTAAAGGAGTGACTGTGTTATTGAAGCAAATTGTTTCGGTTTGCGAATATTTCGGCTTGCGAACGGAATCAAAGAATGCGCTAAGGACGGTTGCTGTGGCTAAAGGACTGACTGTGTTATTGAAGCAAATCGTTTCGGTTTGCGAACATTTCGGCTTGCGAATGGAATCAAAGAATGCGCTAAGGACGGTTGCTGTGGCTAAAGGAGTGACTATGTTATTCAAGCAAATTGTTTCGGTTTGCGAACATTTCGACTTGCGAACGGAATCAAAGAATGCGCTAAGGACGGTTGCTGTGGCTAAAGGAGTGACTGTGTTATTGAAGCAAATCGTTTCGGTTTGCGAACATTTCGGCTTGCGAACGGAATCAAAGAATGCGCTAAGGACGGTTGCTGTGGCTAAAGGAGTGACTGTGTTATTGAAGCAAATTGTTTCGGTTTGCGAACATTTCGGCTTGCGAACGGAATCAAAGAATGCGCTAAGGACGGTTGCTGTGGCTAAAGGAGTGACTGTGTTATTGAAGCAAATTGTTTCGGTTTGCGAACATTTCGGCTTGCGAACGGAATCAAAGAACGAATTAAGTTCGTAACCCGAGGTAAATAGAAATAAAAACAAGACTGGTGCAAAGGATTCCGTCTGCCACTGAAAGCTGTGACCAAGCTGGTCGAGATGCCAACCCTGGATTACTGGTGTGAGAAGAGGCTGCTAAGTTTTGTCTTTTACAATAAACTATATAAACGTACGTACCAACATGCCATCTACCTGTCGGGATAGGCAGAGAGGATAGAGTGTCAGGCTACCGAAGGAGAATATATTGTATCTATGTAATAAGTAAATAAATAAAAAAAAATCGATCTATCTCTTTCATTAAAAAAACGACATTTTTGTTCGGACAACCTAATATATAAGTAGTGTATAAGGATAGGAAGGTGGTGACTGTGGCCATTAGATTAGATACTTTCACGCATCTACATATGTTTAGAAAAATATATTTGGTAAGAAAATCATAAAAAAATTACCAAGGGAAGACAAACTACCAAGAAACCTTAGTAGATCTTCCGATATGTGATAGTAACACATTCGGCTTTAGGTGGAGTGTAGTGTATGTGTGTAGTGCTCATATATAATCCAAAAAAAATTATAAGACTCCTAATAAGGGTTGTTTTCAAATGCTTCTTAAAGATGCACACGCCATCCATAATACGAGGCGTATCCAGAAAGTAAGTGTACTGAGGCTCTCACGACCGGATGGATTTTATTTTCGAAGCTGAACATGGGTGGAAAAAAGTTTTCAACCGACGAGGAGGTAAAGGAGGAGGTGGAGAAGTGGACGGAGGGGTTGGCGGGAAACTACTTCGAGGAAGGCATCAAAAAGTTGATACCCCGCTTCACCACCTGCACTGAGAGGAATGGCGACTATGTCGAAAAATAACTTACATATGTACTCGGTAACCACGTAATTTTTTTGTTTAAATAAAAAAAATTGTAACCTACAAAAATTCAGTACACTTACTTTCTGGACTTACCTAGTACAATACAATCTGTCTGGAGTGATGAAGTGTGAGGGGTTTGATTTCACGTGATGTATACATACGTAATTGAGTGTCACTGTTTGTCAGGTTGATGAGAATGTGCAACGGGGTTTTATATAATCAAAAATCGGAAAGAAGTATCGATTTATTTTTTCATACTTTATGTCATCAGTGAGATACAGGCAAAAGCCTAGTTTACTGGGGACACGACAAATGAAAGGCAACAAACCCAGATCCATTAAAATTGTTTGTCCAAATTAAATTACCTGTTGTTTTTTTCACAAATTATGTATATTTCTTGTCATGTGTAAAATAAATAAATAAAAAATAAAACTACTACCTTGATCAAAAAGTTTTAGGACTTCATTCATAAAATCAAAAATACAAGTTTATTCATCAAAATCGATATGGTCCCCTTCAAAGTACTCCCCATCGACTGCAACGCACTTACGCCAGCGCTTGATCCAATCCTCGAAACACCGCTGGTACTCAATTTTCGGTATGTCCATCAGAGCCGTCTTCGATTTTTTCATGACATCCTCTCGGGTGCTGTAACGCGTTCCGCCACCATCAGGTGAATTCGAAGGCTGCTGGATAGTAATTGTGTTGTTTTTAGTCAAAAACTCATGGAAATCATGTCTTTCGCGATTTCAACGCGGTCCTTTTTTTGCATGAAATTGAGGTCTTTCGGCACCAGTTTTGCAGCGACACGTCTGAGGCCCAAATCACTAACCGAAATGTTTTAAGCGGATCCATAAGCGATGTTCAAGTCCTCTGCCAGCTCTCTGACGGTCAATTTGCGGTTTTCGGCCAACATTTCTTTGATTTTATCGATGTTTTCATCGGTTTTTGACTGCCACTGCGTTCGTCATCCTCGACCGACTCACGATCACTTCTGAAGCGTTCGTGCCACCGAAAAACACTTCTCCAACATTTCCAAGGTCTGCGGACCGTTAAATCATTTTTTTACATAAAATTTAATCCAAACTCGTTGATCCACAGTTGATGCCTTTTTCAAACTTGTAAAAAATCGAAAACACGCACAAAGGTAGATGTACTCAGTACAGCGTAACTTTTACAAATGTCAAGCTATGACGCTGAAATTTGGAGGGAAGTGTCAATGATAGATGTGGTAACCTAACAAAAAAAAAGAATTCCAATCGGGTGACTGACAGCGCCACACGGTGGCCGTACCTAAAACTTGTTGATCAAGGTAGTATGTTGATCCCACTGACTTGAATTGAAATATGTTCTATACAGTTTGTGTGACCATAGATAATCTCACGATAATGTAGAGGAATTACCTGAAAATCTTCTGCGCATTTCAAGTCTGCCGGATGGCAACTAGCGATCATATTTTCTCCCTTTGTGAGTCCTGGAATGATAAACCACTAATTTAGATATGTCTCTGGAATGAGTAACCACTAATTTAAATATCGTGGGCTCAATACTATAATTAGGTAACTCAAAATTCTCTATTCGGAGAAAATGGCGTTCTTAGTTTCGAGTTCCTTTCGTCTGGTAACTCCTCTTTAATTATGAGGTATCGCGCTAATATTTTTATATGAAATCAATAAAGGAGGTTTCAATCGATCATACGACGTAAGTTATATGAACTTCAGATATCTACTTTAAGCATTATTCTGTTTCCACGTTTACGACTTGCCTAATTATGAAAATGCTAAATAACTCAATTGAGAAATAATATTTTAAGATACCTACTATATTTATAGCATTGGAAAGTCCCTTCGATGAGCAATCCATTCATGTAAATAACTCAAAACCGACAAATTTCGAGTTATCTATTTTTAGTATTGAGCCCACGATATACTCAATCATTTGGAACCCGAGTTGAAGCCAGATATTTGAATGAGTTCAAAAGAGATTTCTACGACACCTTTGCTCATGATCGACTCAAGATTTTGCTCATGATTGACTCAAGATTTTGCTCATGATTGACTCAAGATTTTGTTCATGATTGACTCAAGATTTTGCTCATGATTGGCTCAAGATTTTGCTCATGATGACTCAAGATTTTGCTCATGATTGACTCAAGATTTTGCTCATGATTGACGCAAGATTTTGCTCATGATTGACTCAAGATTTTGCTCATGATTAACTCAAGATTTTGCTCATGATTAACTCAAGATTTTGCTCATGATTGACTCAAGATTTTGCTCAAGATTGACTCAAGATTTTTTTCATGATTGACTCAAGATTTTGCTCATGATTGGCTCAAGATTTTGCTCATGATGACTCAAGATTTTGCTCATAATTAACCCAAGATTTTGCTCATGATTGACTCACGATTTTGCTCCTGATTGACTCAAGATTTTGCTCATGATTGACTCAAGATTTTGCTCATGATTGACGCAAGATTTTGCTCATGATTGACTCAAGATTTTGCTAATGACTGTATCGAACATTTTTTTAACGAATATGCTTGGATATTACTCCTTAAACGTAAGATTATATCTACACACATATTTATACATATACAAATTACTGACAGGAAAAATAGCAAACTCTTTGTTTGGATAAGGTTTTTCGGAGTGTTTTACCGTGTGATTTGGCTTATAATACCGACAACGAAAAATTTACAGTTTTAATCTTCATTCAAGGTTTTTACTATTGATCAAATTGTAATTTTAATATAAAGGGTCTTTCAAACGGAGCAGTTTTTTTAATATTTGGATAAAACACAGATGGCGTCGCGAACTTGCCTGGGTCTTGTGACATTTGAGAAGTGTAATGTATGGCATTAATAAAAATTGAGTCGTATGCAATACAACAACACGTTCAAATTGTTGAATTATTTTATGTATTGTAATCTCCGGAAACAGTGATGTTAATTTAATTGCCCACCAAGATCATGTGATCTGACACCGTTGGACTATTTTCTCTGGGGTTACGTGAAAAGTCAGGTCTATAAGAATGACACCCGATCAATTCCTGAGCTGAAGGATGAAATTATTCGCGTTATTGGTGAGTTAGAACCGTAATTATGGCAAAATGTCATCGAAAATTGTGACAAATGAGTGGACATCTGTGGAGCTGCAAGAGGTGGACATTTGGCGGATATTGTTTTTTGTGTTTAAATGTCATACATTATACTTTAATGACAAATGAAAGGTTTTTTGAAATCAAAGCAAATTGTGTGTTTTATTCAAGAATTAAAAAAAATAGAATTGAAAAATCTACTCAATTTGAAAGACCCTTTATTTACCTGCAGATATAAATCCTTTGGCCATAGCGTACGCCATCCTTCCACCACCCAGGAAACCGATCTTCAGCATGGTGTTGGCAGAACTGCTGGGCCCTTGAAGAGGCATGGTCAGTCAATCACTTGGAGCCAAGGTTACCCAGACACTATCCACTTTGACCTCAACCACTATTACAAGGACATTACACTATGTGTTAGTATACGATATATGAAAGTTAATTATTCCGTTCCCTTTATCGATCATGCTTTTTATTTATAGGAGCTAATAATAATAAAAAATGATCAAATAATCAATAAGATTTGACTTGTTGAATCAATAATAAGATTCGACTTGTTGAAGATCCTGTTTTATTGTTTTAATTTTGTTTTTCAGTGTTTGGACTGTTATTTTTTTTTCATTTTTTGTTAAATTTGTTTGAAAATTATATATTGGTGTCTTGAGACATTGAGTGTTGTGGGGACTATTTTTACTCTTGATTGTGTTTGGAGTTTGCAGATTTAGATTTTGTGAGTTGAAGGCGTACTAGAGAAAAACCTAAGAGCGTAACGTTGTATCAAATGAATGATATATTGTATCAAGTGAATGATACGTTGTATCAAATGAATGATATATAGTATTGTATCAAGTGAATGATATATAGTATTGTATCAAGTGAATGATATGTTGTATCAAATGAATGATATATTGTATCAAATGAATGATATATTGTATCAAGTGACTGATATGTTGTATCAAATGAATGATACGTTGTATCAAATGAATGATATATTGTATCAAGTGAATGATATGTTGTATCAAATGAATGATATGCTGTATCAAATGAACGATATATTGTATCAAGTGAATGATATGTTGTATCAAATGAATGATACGTTGTATCGAGTGAATGATATGTTGTATCAAGTGAATGATATGTTGTATCAAGTGAATGATATGCTGTATCAAGTGAATGATACGTTGTATCAAGTGAATGATACGTTGTATCAAGTGAATGATATGTTGTATCAAGTGAATTATATTATATGTTGTATCAAGTGAATGATATATTGTATCAACTGAATGATATGTTGTATCAAATGAATGATACGTTGTATCAAGTGAATGATATGTTGTATCAAGTGAATGATATGTTGTATCAAGTGAATGATATGCTGTATCAAGTGAATGATACGTTGTATCAAGTGAATGATATGTTGTATCAAGTGAATGATATGTTGTATCAAATGAATGATACGTTGTATCAAGTGAATGATATGTTGTATCAAGTGAATGATATGTTGTATCAAGTGAATGATATGTTGTATCAAGTGAATGATCTGTTGTATCAAGTGAATGATCTGTTGTATCAAGTGAATGATATGTTGTATCAAGTGAATCATACGTTGTATCAAGTGAATGATATGTTGTGTCAATTGAATGATATGTTGTATCAATAAATAAATATGGTGTACGAATGTAGAGGGGGCGAAAAATGTATGTTAAGAAAAATCTGATACACTATCCTCTCTGCCTATTCTGACAGGGGAATGGCTTGTTTGTATGTATGTATTTATTTATTTTGAAAATATATAATATTTAAGTGTTATTTCCATATGGCAACATTTACTAACAAAAATATAAAATATCAACACCGTATTAGAGACACATGTCAACTGACATGCCAAGCTTTTAGGTAAATCTCTGTAAATTCGATAATATCTTTAAACTGTAATATTGTAGTATTTATTAATTATCTCAATAGATGTCTCTATATGTTCCATAGTTTAGATTATTCGAATTAGTACTAGATGTTGGCTAAAAACAGGCATAAAGTTGAACGATTTAACTCGCTAATTTTGTATGGCCGGCCCCACGGGCACGGCAACAGAGAGCGAGTAAACTCGCTTAAGGCACCTAACCGGTTTAAAATATTCACCAAAGTAGATATGGAGTTACCAAGTTGTTGCATTCTCACAATTAATGAAATACAATGTGCAATTGTCATTGGCAAATTGCTATTCGTATATTTGAATTGTTAAAGGATTAATGTATTTATATCAATTAATGTATTTTAATAAACTTCATTAAAAAATTTATATTTAACTCAAATTTTATGTTATATCCACACATAAAACTGTATTTTTTTTAATAGATAATCTACCCACACTAGGGTGACTTGTGCCATCACATCAAAGCCAAAAATTCAATTTTTATATTGACTGTTATAAATCAAATTTAAAAACCCAATTTAACTGATTAAATTAAAAAAAAAATACATTTAACTGATAAGAAATGTAACATTCATTAGACGCAGCAAAATATGTAATTTAGAAAATCTGTCCCGTAAAAGACAACTGAAAAATGCATGATCTACAATATCATCATCCAGACCACACTCACAGTCGGGATTTTCGACAATACCCATTCTGTATAGGTGACTAGCCATCACGCAGTGACTCATATGCAAACGACACATGACTGACACTTCCATCTTGGTCATTCTCATTACATTAACCTTTCCCTTTCTGTCCTAAAAAATCCGCACGTTCCGATGCTGTGTATTCAATACACATGTAAAAATGAGCAATTTAAAATCAGCAAAATAAGAATATTCATAGCGAATCGCTTAAATTAATTAAATTTGAAATAATTGAAATTTAATTGCTGAAAATATAAAAAAAAACATTGGCCGACGTTCACAAAACGGGCGAAGTGACCACCTCAAATGAAAGCCCGCGAGCTACTGAGCGAGTGAACTGAGATTCTTTTTCTTGCGTTCCCATATACCGAAGTAGAGTGAGAGTGAGACGTGAATAGCGTCCGTTCCTCACCCATAGCGGTTTTTTAGAATGAATATATCTACGTCACACACTGGCACACGTTTGATTGTATTGGTGAATTTATTCCCGATTTTCACAAAATATTTCTGATGTGGCCGATAAGTGCTAATTATTATTAATATTATTTTTTCCATTCATTCAATGTGTAAATGTATTACGGAGGAATAGCTAAAATCTGAACCCAGTATTTATTATATTTATAGAGATATTAAAGTTTTTAGAAGCAATGTGTACTAGTTACACATCACAGGACAGGAAGGGTTAAACAAAAGTTTATATATTGAAATTAAATATATTTTAATTATTTTTTTACTAAACAAATTAATAACTAACAAATAATCTAAAAAAATCCCAGTTATTTATTTATCAACAGCACAATGCATTTTGTAAAATTTTTAAATTTGCAAACCCTATCAGTACCATTAGAATACGCATTTTCAGCACAAAACATGTCCCATATAAAATAATTTTAATTAATATATTTTTCATTGTAATTTGTTTAGTCAAACATTGTTTATTCCCCCCTAGAAACCGGTAGGGTTGGACTAAACAAATTACAATGTCTTTAAATCTCCACAGTGTTAATGCCTTAACTATAAATAATGTGGAAAAAACAGTGTTGGACTAAACAAATGACAATGTCTTTAAACCTCCACAGTGTTAATGCCTTAACTATAAATAATGTGGAATAAACAGTGTTGGACTAAACAAATTACAATGTCTTTAAACCTCCACAGTGTTAATGCCTTAACTATAAATAATGTGGAATAAACAGTGTTGGACTAAACAAATGACAATGTCTTTAAACCTCCACAGTGTTAATGCCTTAACTATAAATAATGTGGAATAAACAGTGTTGGACTAAACAAATGACAATGTCTTTAAACCTCCACAGTGTTAATGCCTTAACTATAAATAATGTGGAATAAACAGTGTTGGACTAAACAAATTACAATGTCTTTAAACCTCCACAGTGTTAATGCCTTAACTATAAATAATGTGGAATAAACAGTGTTGGACTAAACAAATGACAATGTCTTTAAACCTCCACAGTGTTAATGCCTTAACTATAAATAATGTGGAATAAACAGTGTTGGACTAAACAAATGACAATGTCTTTAAACCTCCACAGTGTTAATGCCTTAACTATAAATAATGTGGAATAAACAGTGTTGGACTAAACAAATTACAATGTCTTTAAACCTCCACAGTGTTAATGCCTTAACTATAAATAATGTGGAATAAACAGTGTTGGACTAAACAAATGACAATGTCTTTAAACCTCCACAGTGTTAATGCCTTAACTATAAATAATGTGGAATAAACAGTGCTGGACTAAACAAATGACAATGTCTTTAAACCTCCACAGTGTTAATGCCTTAACTATAAATAATGTGGAATAAACAGTGTTGGACTAAACAAATGACAATGTCTTTAAACCTCCACAGTGTTAATGCCTTAAATGTGGAATAAACAGTGTTGGACTAAACAAATTACAATGTCTTTAAACCTCCACAGTGTTAATGCCTTAACTATTAATAATGTGGAATAAACAGTGCTGGACTAAACAAATGACAATGTCTTTAAACCTCCACAGTGTTATTGCCTTAACTATAAATAATGTGGAATAAACAGTGTTGGACTAAACAAATGACAATGTCTTTAAACCTCCACAGTGTTAATGCCTTAACTATAAATAATGTGGAATAAACAGTGCTGGACTAAACAAATGACAATGTCTTTAAACCTCCACAGTGTTAATGCCTTAACTATAAATAATGTGGAATAAACAGTGTTGGACTAAACAAATGACAATGTCTTTAAACCTCCACAGTGTTAATGCCTTAACTATAAATAATGTGGAATAAACAGTGTTGGACTAAACAAATGACAATGTCTTTAAACCTCCACAGTGTTAATGCCTTAACTATAAATAATGTGGAATAAACAGTGCTGGACTAAACAAATGACAATGTCTTTAAACCTCCACAGTGTTAATGCCTTAACTATAAATAATGTGGAATAAACAGTGTTGGACTAAACAAATGACAATGTCTTTAAACCTCCACAGTGTTAATGCCTTAACTATAAATAATGTGGAATAAACAGTGTTGGACTAAACAAATTACTATGTCTTTAAACCTCCACAGTGTTAATGCCTTAACTATAAATAATGTGGAATAAACAGTGTTGGACTAAACAAATGACAATGTCTTTAAACCTCCACAGTGTTAATGCCTTAACTATAAATAATGTGGAATAAACAATGTTGGACTAAACAAATGACAATGTCTTTAAACCTCCACAGTGTTAATGCCTTAAGTATAAATAAAATATTTTTTCCTTTAACATAATAATTAAAAAATCTTACAGTAAAAACTTATCAAACTTTTGATTAAATAAAATCACCTTATTTTTTAATTAAAGTTAATTTAAAACGATTAATGTTTATCACTTAAACTATTTCATAAGTACAAATTTAATATTGTTTTTAGTGATGTTAATCAACATTCTCTGATGTTGCGACAATTTGAACTGAAGTGGCTTTATGAAGATACCAGGCTGATGTGAAACAGCAGCATGTGTTTGTTGGTAAAGCTGTCGAAAATTGTGCCTCAAAGGTCGGAGATACGAACGTTATCAATAAAGACAGGTCAATACCTTATCAAGAGTTGTCTATGTTAACATGCACGGTACTTGTTTACACAGAGTTGCGTTTATTGAGTATCTTATTGTATAGTAAATATAAATTTGATATATCTCTGTTCGACTATTTCATTGATGATACAAATTCATTCTCATTGCGTTGATAATATCAGATTTACATTCGTATCGCAATTGCATATATCAGCCAAGAAAGATGCAATCGCTATAGTAAATTTGCAATCTTATTCCATGACCAAAAATCTTAACCTTTTTAATCGCAGTATATTTTGCATAAAATATGCGAAAAATCCCAAGCATTTTTTGGCAAAATTGTATTTTTCATCTCAATTAATATTTAGTTTTAAAATCTAATTTTTGTTGTGTTTACCTCCCTGTACGAGTAGAGTGTAAAATAATAAGTAATTTTCATATTTCATAAAAAAAATTATTAATTTTTATTTTTTGTAATTTATTTTTATCAAACACTGTTTATTCCACTTTTTTGTGACGGTATAACCCTACCGGTTTCAAGGCTTTCACCTCATCTTCAGGGGAACGCAAACAAGACCCCATGCTCCCCTGAAGATGAGGTGAAAGCCTTGAAACCGGTAGGGTTATACCATCACAAAAAAGTGGAATAAACAGTGTTTGATAAAAATAAATTACAATGTCTTTAAACCTCCACAACGTTAATGCTTTAACTATAAACAACATAATTTTTATTTATTTTACATAAATGTATTTCTATGAAAACTTTGAGGCCGATATCGGTCCCGTGGGATTTTTCGCATACACCAGTTGGGGCCGATAATTGGCCCCGTAGGATTAAAAGGGCTGAAGCATAGATAATATAGATTGCATTTCTCTGATTTACAATTTCGTACCATAGAAAAATGTGGTAGATTTCCAATCTGGTCCCATAGACAAATATCATAGATGATAGATTTTCATTATTCTCTCATAGATAAAAATCTTATTGTATAGTTATGAAGAAAGTAGCTTTAACCTTTCCTTCCCTGTGTTGGGTATCTTCTACACGTTGCTTCTAATAACCATCAATATCTCTATAAATATTATAAATACAAGGTTAAGATTTTAGGTATTCCTCCATAATATATTTACGCATTGATTTAAAAAATAATATTAATAATAATCAGAATTTATCGACTACATCGAGGTGTTTTGTAAAGATCGAAAACAAATTCGCATTTAAACGCTGCGAGTGCCTCGTCTTGACGATAGGTGAATAGTATGCGGGAAGCGCGACACTATATTCGCATCTCACTCTTGCATACTAGATTGAATTGCGAGGAGCTGAATTGTCTCAACATCGCAAGCATAAGCGTAAGCGCCGGGGTATGCGACTGACGTTCCGCGCCACTAGTAGCTTCTAGGCTTGCAAATAGGTTAGACATACGCCCGTTCCGTGAGCGTTGCCAGATGGTTTTTTAATGTTTTCAGCAAATAAATCTCAATTATTATAATTTTTAACTTCAATTATAATTAATTAAGGGGATTATCTATGAATGTTCTTATTTTTCCGATTTAAAATCGCTAATTTTTTATTGCGTACTCACTACCCAACACCGGAGCACGCGTATTATTTTTTATCACCGTAAGGGAAGGGTTAAGATGGTTTGGACATGTGTAGAAAACGAATAATGAAAGAATGATTAAGCTAGTATACAAGTCAGAAGTGTAAGGTATGCGTGAAAGAGGTAGACCGATGTAAACATAGCTGGATCAAATGAACCAGATTAACAAAGTATTTTATTATATTACACTTTCATTGTAAACAGTATAACCTGGCAGGCTTATTGCTATGTGGCAATATCTTCCAATCAATCAAAAAGATGTTAAAGAGGCCTTAAGTGAAAACCAGACTGGAATCCTTAGGTAATATTAATTAATTAACATAACATTTTTTTAATCATAGAAAACAAAATCGTTAACAAATGGAAAAAAGCAATGCATTAAATCAACTTTTCCTAGGAGCTAAGAAGTTTCACTTCTACCGCGCGAGAGTCTATTAATTTTTTAACGATTTTTATTATTATTTTTTTGGCCTGGATGACTCTTTAGTAACATAGTTCTCTGTTTTGGATATACAGGAGACGGTATCTATTTTAATTGGTATTTTGTGGGCTTATGACCACCTTTGAAGGCTGAGTTAAGTGCTCACTTTATGCCTAGGCAACATTCCTCATTATACCATAGATTCATCACTATACATCCTTTAAATGTTTATATTCTTAGTATATCCAAAATATATCCTGTATATCCAAAACAGAGAACATTGTTACTAAAAAGTCATCCAGGCCAAAAAAATAAATAATAAAAAATACTGTAAGGAAGCTGCTGATGGATCTCCAGGTAGATCTGATGTCAGAATCCAACTATTAACATCCATTTACAGTCCGCGAAGTAACTGTAAACCTAAAATATTCATATAAAACCCTTCGCTAAAACCATATAAAAAATCACATATAACCCTCTACAGAAGTGTAACGGGCTTTGTCTAAAGCCTAAAAATATCTGGCTTGTATAACAAACAATCATGAGGTATTGACAGAATAAAGAGGTTTTCTCAACATCTGTCAAAAAACATCTTACCATTGTTCGTCAACAGATGGCATAAAGACTAAAAAACCATCTTGTCTGCACTAAGAATAAAAACATTTAAAGGGTGTATAGAGATGAATCTATGGTATAATGAGGAATGTTGCCTAGGCATAAAGTGAGCACTTAACTCAGCCTTCAAAGGTGGTCATAAGCCCACAAAATACCAATTAAAATAGATACCGTCTCCTGTATATCCAAAACAGAGAACAATGTTACTAAAAAGTCATCCAAGCCAAAAAAAAAAAAATCGTTAAAAAATTAATAGACTCTCGCGCGGTAGAAGTGAAACTTCTTAGCTCCTAGGAAAAGTTGATTTTATGCATTGCTTTTTTCCATTTGTTAACGATTTTGTTTTCTATGATTAGGAAATGGTTATGTTAATTAATTAATATAATTAATTAATTAATGAATTAATAATGATTTATTAATAATTATAATATTAATTGATAATAAATTAATAATTATTGGGTGTACAAATAAGTCACCGCCGTTTGACAAAAGTTGGCGCCACCAGTAAGTTATGGTTAAAATTGTCAGATGTAAAATGTCATTATCGTAAGGTTGGACATCTGTCAACAACATGACCTTGAAATATTAGTGAATTTTTATCAGTATAACATATTTTTTTGTGTTCGAAAATGTCAAGTTTTGAGCCGAATAAGCGTCATTTGCGGGAACTTTTGATTTACTTCTTCAATTTGAAGAAATCTGCAGCTGAGGCGCATCGATTGCTTGTAGAAGCATATGGTGAGGCTGCTTTAAGTGAGAGAAGTTGTCGTGAGTGGTTTCAAAAGTTTAAGAACGGTGAATTTGACATCGAAGACAAAGAACGTAGCGGAAGGCCGAAAGTGTACGAAGACGCGGAATCGGAAGTATTATTGGATCAAGATTCGTGCCAAACGCAAGAAGAACTTGCACTTACATTAGGAGTGACTCAACAAGCAATTTCACATAGGTTGAAATCATTGGGAATGATTAAAAAAAAAGGAAATTGGGTTCCATATGAACTGACACCGAGAAACGTTGAACGCCGATTTTCCACATGTGAAATGCTGCTTGCCAGGCATAAACGAAAGGGTTTTCTGCACCGTATAGTCACTGGTAATGAAAAATGGATCCACTATGATAATCCAAAAAGGAAGAAATCATGGGGAACCCCTGGCCATGCTTCAACATCTACAGCTAAGCCAAATATTCATGGAAAAAACTCTTGTTGTGTATTTGGTGGGATCAGCTTGGTGTCGTGTATTATGAGTTGCTCAAACCGAACGAAACCATTGCTGGGGCTGTCTACCGAGCACAATTGATGAGATTGAGTCGAGCACTCGAGGAAAAGCGCGCCCACTGCTACTCCAGACACGACAAAATTATTCTCCTGCATGATAATGCTCGTCCACATGTTGCGGCGCCGGTCAAAACCTTTTTGGAAACAATCAATTGGGAAGTTTTACCCCACCCGCTGTATTCACCAGACATTGCTCCTTCTGATTTTCACTTGTTTCGATCGATGACGCATGACCTGTCTGAGCAGCACTTCACATCATATGAAGATACCAAAAATTGGGTCGATTCGTGGATAGCCTCAAAAGATGAAGCATTCTTCCGACGCTGTATCCGTATGCTGCCAGAAAGATGGGAAAAGGTAGTGGCAAGCGATGGGCAATACTTCGAATAAAACATGAGGTTCCGTTCTTTCACAATAAATGCCCAATTTTTGATAAAAAACGGCGGAAACTTATTTGTACACCTAATATAATTATTAATGAATAATTAATTAATTATTATTAATATTTATAATAATTATAATTAATTAATTTTAATTAATATTAATAATAATTTTAATTAATAATCATTATATTAATTTCATATTATTAATTAATGTTAATTAATGATAATTATTATTATATTAATAATTATTACTTAATTATTAATAATTAAATAATAATTAATGTAAATTATAATTATTAATTAATATACAAATTATTAATTAGTATAATAATTTATAATCAATAATAATTAATAATAAATAATTAATAATTAATTAATTATTAATGAATTAATAATTAATTAATTCATTAAATTTATTTAAACTCCTCGGCACAGCTTTGCTTCCCAACTGAATTGACATTGTAATGGCGAGGAGATTCTCGACTACGAGGCCCTGCAACAACGAAAGAGTATAGTACATATAACATGGAAAAATTTGTTCGATTATTAATTATGCAGTACCCCTTTGCAAACACTCCTCCACTTGATCAACAGTGAGACTCGATTGCAGATGTATCAACTTTAATCAAACCCCACATACTTTTATCAATTCAGACAGACCAAAAAGCTCATCCCACAATGTCCACACATCACCAAAAACACATCACAATCAAGAGTTCATACAAACCTTTGCTACAAGTCATCCCTCCTGCAAAGCCAAGCATTGAAACACTTGTCGCAATAACGACTCTTTGATCCACTGCCTGAATTTTTTACTCCCTTTTGCCTTTATTGTATTCGGCACTCCATTGTATATCATGGGAGTCAAATAAAGGCATATTGCTTTTGAATAAAAGATGTTCTAATTCTAGAGATGGTGAACATTTGACGAGTTGTCATAACGTTACAATACAATTGATGTCACAACCCAGAAAAAGGAGATAAGCCAGTTGATTTTATCATTATTATTGCTTTGATCTGTCCACTTTAATGAAATTATTTTTATCATTACCGTTATCAGTATAAATTTAATTCCATAATGTTATCAGAAAATTATCGCTGTAATATGGAAATATTTTAGTTGTTGATAAAAACACCTGATAAAAGTTTGATCAGTATTCAATTAAAATTTTCTGTTATTTAAATTAATCATCGTGACACACCTTCAATCTTGAGGCTTTCTTCAAGTGAAATGATCCACCTTAACAAATCCTCTAATTTATTCTGAAATGGCTAATCATTGTCACAGTGAAAGTCATACATTTTCTATCGATGATGCCAAATTCTTACATATCAATAGTAACGGAAATAAATTGGACAGATTAGATGCCTTGGAAATTTCTAAGTCAGTGCATCGAGGTGAACATCTGGCAAACACATATATACCAAGAATCTCTCCGCTGCTCGCCGAGGTCATCCCATGCCTCCCTCAGTTCTCAGTCCCCAACCCGAATGTTTACCGTTAGAAACGTGTATGTCGGTACCAGTTCGAACAGAATTCAGTATTGTTTGTGCTCCCCTGATGATGAGGTGAAAGCCTTGAAACCGGTAGGGTTATACCGTTACAAAAAGTGGAATAAACAGTGTTTGATAAAACAAATTATAATGAAATGATCCTGGTTTGTTACGAGAGCAATGCTTTTTAAATATTATCACTATTATAAAATTCCCTCTTCACATATTGGTAAAACCAACATATTATCACTATTGTATAATATTCTTAACTGTACCATCCCCCCCTTTTATCTCGTAGATAATATTCAGTGTCTCCGATCATAGTCTTACGCTACGCTCAAGCAGATATTGATTATCAGCTTTCCTAGTTCACCAGTATCAATTTTGATATATATAGGAGTGAAATATGGTCGTGGAAAAATACTGAAAGAAGTCGAAAACATGTTGTAGAAATGTGTACATTGAACAGAATACATGGGGTCACGATGTATGGCAGAATACGGAATGAAGTGACTTGGGTTAAATGTGAATTGAAGGCTGATGTATTAACCCTTCCCTTACGGTGCTAAAATTGAAACGCGCGCTCCGGTGTTGGGTAGTGAGTACGCAATAAAAAATTAGCGATTTTAAATCGGAAAAATAAGAACATTCATAGATAGTCCCCTTAATTAATTATAATTGAAGTTAAAAATTATAATAATTGAGATTTATTTGCTGAAAACATTAAAAAACCATCTGGCAACGCTCACGGAACGGGCGTACGTCTAATCTATTTGCAAGTCCAGAAGTTACTGCGGCGCGGAGCGGTACCCCGGCGTGGCTTGCGCTTGCGACGATTGAGACAATTGAGCTCCTCGCAATTCAGTGGAGTATGCAAGAGTGAGATGCGAATATAGTGTCGCGCTTCCCGCATACTATTCACCTATCGTCAAGACGAGGCACTCGCAGCGTTTAAATGCGAATTTGTTTTCGATCTTTACAAAACACCTACGATGTAGTCGATAAATTCTGATTATTATTAATATTTTTTTTTAAATCAATGCGTAAATATATTATGGAGGAATACCTAAAATCTTAACCTTGTATTTATTATATTTATAGAGATATTGGTGGTTATTAGAAGCAACGTGTAGAAGATACCCAACACAGGGAAGGAAAGGTTAAGTAAGATGAAGAAGATCGCTCTGAGATGTTTTAGACATGTGGAATGGATGAATGAAGAAAGACTATCAAAAGAAATATATAGTGTAAATGTGAGTGGAAGGTGTGGTAGAGGAAGAGTAAGAAAAGTAGGGTTGGAACAATTTAATGATATTTTGAAAGAAGAAAATGTAGAAAGTCAGTGAAATCATAGGAGTATAGATCATTCAGCCAGAAGAGTCATTTTGCAGTAGTGTGAGTAACACTCTCTATATTACACAACTTATGTAGTGGTAATTATTTTAGAATTCCACACGATTGGTTCGCGCAGAGCGCACGTTTGTATTGTTGTTAAAATACTCAGTGATTAGAATAACACTACCATGTCGAAATTAGGAGTGCGATTTTTGTCTAATGTAACATAATGTATAATTCAAAATGTTTCGAAAGTTTAGAATGTACTTTGTTATAACTTAAAGTTTCCTAGAATTTAGTATCACTCCATCCACTATTATTTTAAAACTTTATTATTTGGCATTGTAATTATGTAATTATGACACATTAATATGTTAAATAATCTTACATTCATTTTATTTTTATGTGCTATAATCTAATTGAAGCTGACGAACATTTTTACTTTATAATACTTGTACTTATATATATTTTTAATCTTGAAAAATTTCAGAATTGTTATTTAATTTTTCCTAGAATCTGCCATGCCTAAACAATTATTATGTTAAATAAACTTACTTTCATTTTATTTTTATGATTATTACAATTTAAGCTGACAGCATTTTAATTTACAGAACGTGTGTGTTCATTTCAATGTTTGAACATAAAATATTATTTTTATATTTTTTTGCTTTTTCACTTCATTAAAAATATAAAGTGAAAAGTTTTTGTAAACGCGCCGTTACTCACACTATTGCAAAATGACTCTTCTGGCTGAACGATTTTTAACAAACATTTTAGCATAAAACAACTAATTTGTTAATTAACTGTCAAATTTTAACACTTTAAGGCTCGATTAAAATCAATACAACCTTTCCCAGTGTCTGGCAAATTTTTGAGGAATGTGGATTTTTGTGCAATGTTTATTAAAATTAAAATTACATATTTAAGTAAATATTAAAAATACTGTAATGAAACTTAGTAATATATATTTGATCCAATCATAAAGGGTCTTTCAAATTGAGCGATTTTTTAAATTAATTTTTTTTTAATTCTTGAATAAAACACACAATTTGTTTTGATTTAAAAAAACTTTTAATTGGTCATTGAAGTATAATGTATGACATTTAAACAAAAAAAACAATATCCGCCAAATGTCCATCTCTTGAAGCTCCGCAGATGTCCACTCTTTTGTCAAAATTTTCGTAAACATTTTGGCATAATTGCGGTTCTAACTCACCAATAACGCGAATAATTTCGTCCTTCAGCTCAGGAATTGATCGGGGGTCATTCTTATAGACCTGACTTTTCACGTAATCCTAGAGAAAATAGTCCAACGGTGTCAGATCACATGATCTTGGTGGCCAATTAACATCACCGTTTCCGGAGATTACAATACATAAAATAATTCAACAATTTGAACGCTTTGTTGTATTGTACCTATATATGACTCCATTTTTATAAATGTCATACATTACACTTCTCAAATGTCACAAGACCCAGGCAAGTTCGCGACGCCATCTGTGTTTTATCCAAGAATTAAAAAAAAAACGCTCAATTTGAAAGACCCTTTAGAAAGGAGTATAGTAAACAGTGTTTGCGATGGATGGGTTAACTTAGAAAACTGGAGCAGGTTGATGAGTTCTGTTATCTGGGCAGTAGGTTTATGTGTGATGGGCGAGTTGAAATGGGCATTGAAAGAAGGGTAGAGAAAATAGTCCAACAGTGTCAGATCACAATATGATCTTGGTGGCCAATTAACATCACCGTTTCCGGAGATTATAATATATAAAATAATTCAACAATTTGAACGCTTTGTTGTATTGTACCTATATACGACTCCATTTTTATAAATGTCATACATTACACTTCTCAAATGTCACAAGACCCAGGCAAGTTCGCGACGCCATCTGTGTTTTATACAAGAATTAAAAAAACCGCTCAATTTGAAAGACCCTTTGCTTTAATAATTGTGTTTATTGTGGTAACTCTGCCAATATTCACCTTTGAGAATTGCTTCATCATTATCCTTACGTAGTATCTGGTCTCATTTCTTTTCTTGTGTTTAGCACACACCTTGCAATTTAGATTGGTTTACATCTAGAGCCCTTATTTACACCAGTTATATCCCAATCCAACGCCCATCAGTGCTAATTATCATGTTCATTTTTATTTAAAAGATTAGTTACTGGTTGTGAAACATCAGATAGAGGACAACCGGTTGAACATGCTTCCTTTGCCAAGGAATCAATATATTCATTACCAATGATACTTTAGGAACGGGCTGTTCCTTAACGAAGAGATGAGGATGATCGTTTGGTTTAATAAAACTCGTTTGAAATCGGAATATGCAAAGAGATATTTTATTGATAAACGTCGGTATTTATAATATTTGGAATGTGCGCGAGACGGAGCAAGATATATGTTGCTGTCTCGTCTCACGCCTCACAATATATTTATTGTCATCACGTAGGGTATTTATTGTTTTGACTGACAGTGCGGAAGATATGTCGCTGTCTCGTTTCTCCGCTAATAGTAAGTTCAATGACCGACCGGGCGACCCTTGCCCAGTGCTTGTCTCGCATTGTAAGGAATGCGAGTTCAATGATCGGGCAGGCCAAGGGTCGCCTCAATGGGTTCAGTGACCGCACGGATAGTCGCTACAATACCAATGTGTGAAG
Organism: Odontocerum albicorne; assembly: GCA_949825065.1. Taxonomy (NCBI): domain Eukaryota; kingdom Metazoa; phylum Arthropoda; class Insecta; order Trichoptera; family Odontoceridae; genus Odontocerum; species Odontocerum albicorne. Next base: position 20,753,198 of record OX463864.1, read on the forward strand.
GAATCTAAGCTAGATAAACATCTATATTATTTGACATCAATAAAAACATTTGACTTTGATTGATCTAACGTTGTTTTAATGGACCTTCTTCTTCTTCCCAGTGTCATGTCAGGTCCCCCCAACGTTGAATATCACTTGAGAGAGTAAACAAACGATAAAAAATCACAAAACTTATCTAACCTAACCGAACCTAACATATTCTAATCTAATATAACCTAACCTTACCTTACCTTGCCTAATCTAACCTAACCTAACCTAACCTAATCTAACTTAACTTAACCTAATCTAGCCTTCTTCTTCTTCTCAGTGTCATGTCAGGTCCCCCCAACGTTGACTATCACCTGAAAGTAAGCATATTTGTCCCCAGCAGCCCGTAAAAGATCCCCAACACTCCTTATACCAGTCCAATCACGTATATTGCGGAGCCAGGAGATTTGCCTTCTACCAACCCCTCTTCTGCCTTCTATTTTGCCTTGGATGATCAGGTGCAGTAATTTGTACTTTTCTCCTTTAAGTACATGGCCCAAATAGGACACCTTTCAGATTTTAATATTAGTCAGCAACTCTCTATCAACTTTGGCTCTTTGAAGAACCCTCGTGCTGCTGACCATATCCGTCCAGGGTATCCGTAGCATTCTCCGGTGCATCCACATTTCGAATGCTTTTAATGGACCAAAATTTATAATAAATTATCATTCTTAATTAAAGACGTATTATTTCACATTTTCGTAGTTAATTTAACAAAAAATAGTAATAATTTATTGCAATAAAGATGTAATGGTAGTGTAGATAGTGAAATGCTGAATAATTTTTTAGTACCATTTGGACCACGTTGCCTCATTTTCAGGCATTTTAATGTCGATATTCTCACCTATTAAAAAAAAATACATGTTCAGCTTACGAACCTTAACGTAACCCAATGCTAATTTTGGCACCACTAATTTACATCAACTTAATTTACATTTTCTCCCATTCACTCATCCTTTCCCTTCCTGCGCTAAAAAATGTCCTATGCATTCAATACATGTAAAAATGAGCGATTTAAAATCGGAAAAATAAGAATATTCATAGCCATAACCTTAAATTAATTAAATTTGAAGTAAAAAGTGATAATAATTGAAATTTAATTGCTAAAAACATGAAAAAATATATATCGGCCGACGTTCACAAAACGGGCGAAGCGACCACCTCAAACAAATGCCCGAGAGCTACCGAAGCGAGAGAAGCGAGCGAACTGAGATTTTATTTCTTGCGTTCTTATATATCGAAGTAGAGTGAGAGTGAGGCGTGAATAACGTCGCTTCCTCACCGATAGCGGTTTTTGGAATGAATATACCTACGTCACACACTGGCACACGTTTGATTGTATTGGTGAATTTATTCCCGATTTTCACAAAATATCTCTGATGTGGCCGATAAGTGCTATTTATTATTAATATATTTTTTTTCATTCAATGCGTTAATGTATTACGGAGGAATACCTAAAATCTGAACCCAGGATTTATTATATTTATAGAGATATTAAAGTGTTTAGAAGCAATGTGTACTGGTTACACATCACAGGACAGGAAGGGTTAAAAAGGAAGATATAAAAGTTAGGTAAAACACGATATGTAAGTATTATATCTACATTTATTTTAGATAATACATTAGTAATTATATATAAAACATAAAAAATAGAACATTGAACTGATATTCATTTTGCAAACATCTTTATATACACAATAAACAATTCAGTAACAAGATAGGAACATATTACATAAGACATTGCTGAGTCTGACAGAGTATTATTGCACATTGGGAAATAGTGGGGGGGGGGGTCTTATTGTCTATGAGTGGTTACATTTAAATAAAGAATTCTTGATGTTTATGCATCATATTATACTAAAAGTGAGTGTGCTTGTTTTTTGTGTGTTGCCATTATTGTTTTTTCTCTTAAATTGTATTTAATTGAAAAGTGTAAATCTGATATATTTCTAGAGTTCTCGTATATTTAAAAAGAAATCTTTCAATAACGATATAATATTTAATTGGCACATGTGATAAGCTGGTTGGTTTAAAATAAAAATATATAGTTAGTCTGTCAGCAAAAATGAAACATGATGGAGGGATTCGTGGCCTAGTTGGGAAGACACCTGTCTCCCAGCCCAGAGATTGAGGGTTCAAATCCCGCTGAAACCCAGATTTAAAAATATACATATATATTCCAGTCTGGTTTTCGCTTAAGTATGAAACGTAAAATATTCAAATCGGCCATTATTTTCGGGACAATCCAATAAAATGACAATATGAAGATATATAGACACGAATGAAGATATAGACACGAATGAAGATATAGACACGAATGAATATAGAAGACACGAATGAATATAGAAGACACGAATGAATATAGACACGAATGAATATAGACACGAATGAAGAATTTGAAATTTGTGGAATACTCTTTTTACTGAATGTTATTTCTGTGATGAAATAGAAATGATTTGAATTTATTTATTTACATATTGAGGCTGATAATGGGGATGAGGTGCTATTTGCAACCTGCGTAGGGGTGCCATCTATACAAATGTGGCACTGTCTGTATGTATTATTTTATAAATCGTTACTTGGCTCGTGGGACCAAAACTTAAACTCCTTATCTAGATCAGCCCCCAAAAAGGTTTAGAACAAATTGATTCAGATAGTTCAATTAAAGATGCCGTTGGTAAAATGAAAATTGTCTATCGTATGGTTTCTCTAGTTTTTTAGCCTTGCAACCCTCGCCACGAAAAGACAAAAAATTTGATAGTCCTATATCTTTTATTTATTTACTCAGTGACAACTGTTTTGCCATACGATATCCGACATCACAGCCATCGAAACAGCTGTCACTCAGTAAATAAATAAAGGATATACAACTATCAAAGCGTTTAATATTGATTTTCCTAATTAAAAATGGAGTTCTAATTGAAAATCGACAACATTTATGATATAAATCTGGTATTTTGTTGATGAATGTGCACGTGACCGCAATAATGTTGTACTTGTACAAAGACGATAAGCCTTATCAGATTAGGATATCTATGGTATATCACTAACAGGACAGTTGAACAATTAAAACTTGCTGCAAGTATGTATTCTTTTGTGCACTTAAGTTATTTCAGTTTTAACCCAAGAGTTGAAAAACGAGGGTTTATCGACAATGAAAATTTTTGTACTTGCACAAAAACGATAAGCCTTATCAGATTAGGATATCTACATCACTAACAGGACAGCTGAACAATTAAAACTTGTTGCAATTATGTATTCTTTTGTGCACTTAAGTTATTTCAGTTTTAACCCACAGGTTGAAAAACGAAGGTTTATCAACAATGAAAAATTGTGTTTTTTTTTAATTTCCCATCACTTTTCTAAGTATTCGTGTTCCAACTCTTCGTCATGCACAAGGAAGCGTATGTCGGTGTTCGAGGATGAAGAGTTTTGCCGCATCAGTCTTCCTCGGCCCCGCTGCAGTACCTTCCTCACCTTCCCCGACTTGAGGACAAAGCCCAAGCTCATCAGGCAAATCAGGACTAAGAAACACACTCCCACTATGATGCCTGCCTTCATAGATGATGATTCAGATCCTGCCAGAGCTGCATCTGTAAAAAAATCAATACTTTTATGCCGTGTGCAGCTTTAGAAAGCACTTGAAGATTGCACTACTAGGGCGTAGAGGTATCATTGAATATCTACCGTGATCCCCAAACCTCACGTCACTGAACTTTTTTTAATGAAAACTCATCAATAATAAAGTAAATGACACAAAACCTACTACAGTTAATGAATTGAGAGCAACTATTGAAAGATAATGCGGCCAAATAACAAAAATAACGGTTCGTGAAGTTTGTGATGCCACGTTATCAGCAGTGCATGCCGGAAAAGTCATAATTAGAGCATTTGCGACCATTGAAAAAACGAATACGTTTATCTTCTTTAATTTAAATTTTATTAGATATAGCCAGTGCTTTTTGTGCGGTGGAGCGCAATGGAGCGGCGCTCCACCACCTTTTTTACAGTATACAAAAGCTTGACACAAGAAGTGAACTCCGGCACCTTTTTTTTTTTTTTTAAAAAAAAGCACTCAATACTTTTTGCGGTGGAGCGCAGTGGAGTGGCGCTCCACCACCTTCTTTTTTACGGTTTACAAACAGCTTGACAAGAAATGAGCTCCAGCACCTTTATTTTTTATTTTTTTAATAGCACTGGATATAGCTTAATAAATACTGAATGTTCAATCATTTGAAATGTGTGCATATTTTTTGAGACACTCTGTATATCGCCTGTTGAGAATCATAATGGCGAAACTCCAAAAAATCGATTTTCGAGTTAAGACTACCAAATGGCACTAAAATGACTCCTTTTTTACGTGCATAAGTGGCGAAAGTATATTTCAACTCTTTGAAGCGGCAAGGAGTTGAAATATACTTTAGCCACTACCAAATAACACTAAAATGACTCCTTTTTTACGTGCATAAGTGGCGAAAGTATATTTCAACTCTTTGAAGCGGCAAGGAGTTGAAATATACTTTAGCCACTACCAAATAACACTAAAATGACTCCTTTTTTACGTGCATAAGTGGCGAAAGTATATTTCAACTCTTTGAAGCGGCAAGGAGTTGACATATACTTTAGCCACTTCCAAATGACACTAAAATGACTCCTTTTTTACGTGCATAAGTGGCGAAAGTATATTTCAACTCTTTGAAGCGGCAAGGAGTTGAAATATACTTTAGCCACTACCAAATGCCACTAAAATGACTCCTTTTTTATGTCTATAAGTGGCGAAAGTATATTTGCTCACCATGCCGAACTTCTCACGGTGTGTAACTATAGAAGCCTCGAAACAAGAAGACAACAATCCATTGCGATATTCCTAATAAAGGTTTTCCAAGGTTGCTTTAACTGTCCCGCGATTCTAGAAGCACTAAGTTTATATGTACCCAATAAATATAGCCGTGCAAGGGATCGCCCTCTGTTCTACATACCAACTTACAGGACGAATATCATGGCTAAACACTCAGTCACGCGTGGTATAGAGATATTGAACCAACTGAATGACACTGTGGATATAGTCTCGGTACCGTCTAGCAGTATGAGAAGAATCCTGGCTGATATTCTTCCTAACGAATAAGCTAACGCTAGAAGCAGAGCCTCTTTGTGTAACAGGAGAAATCCGTGCAAAGTGGATAAAAAATATATATTTCAACTCCTTGAAACGGCAAGGAGTTGAAATATACTTTCGCCACTTATGCACGTAAAAAGCAGTAATTTTAGTACCATTTGGTAGTCTTAACTCGAAAATCGATTTTTTGGAGTTTCGTCTCTATGATTTTCAACAAGCGATATGTATGTTACATACTATGTTGCTATAAATAAACTAATATTTATTTATTTATTTTAGTAAACCCTTAAGAAAAACTGCAATTTCTTTGAAAACAGGCCAGCACAGGTGAAATTTCACGGCTACAAGTGTCACAAATAAAAAAAAAACAAATTACCTGAGTCGTATTCGACGATTTTTTGTGTTTTCAAAATATTCTTTTCATCTACACCATCGTCCAAGACAGCGTCGTTAATGTACTCCCTTCCATTTTCTTTCCTTCCATAATGCATGAAAGTCTTGGATACAGGGACTATCATGGTAGAAGTTGTAGGTAAAGTGCTCGTACTGTTTGCTCCAACAACTATATTCGGTCTCGCCACAGGTGTTGAATTCAATTTGTCAAGTTCCATAGATACAACTGATTTTTCTGTACTTTTATAAATTTTATAAATGTTGATATTTTGAGTTGGAACAATATTTCTTGGCAGAGTCTTATTAAGAATTCCAGTGGCGTTCATCAAGGGTGGCGAAGGAGTCGCGAATTTCAATTTTTGTACGATACCACTGTTTGAAGAGTTCCCTAGTTTACTTGTATTTGTTATATTTGTTTTAATAAATGGAACCAATTTTTTGGTTGTAGATTGTTTTGTGTTACTGTTGTTACTTGGTTTGAGTGTTGAAGGTGGAGGTTTTGGTATGACTGTCGGTTTTATTAATGGTTTTGCGGTTGTCGGTGGTGAGGTTTGTTTTGTTGTCTTTTGGTCTGTGTTGGACACACTTGGAGGGGTGGTAGCTGACATCTTCAATGATGACGGGATTGGTGGTGGTAAACTTGGATTTTGAGTTGGACTCCCTGTAAAAGATATAATATTTTTTGTATTGTACTCATTGTAAAATTTTTCTGAATTAATTATATGTACAGTAAAGGTCCATTATTTTAATGTTTATTTAGCCAATCTTATGATTTCTAATATTTCGAAAATTTCCCAGGAGTAACCGGTCCTGGCGGTGGAATGTAGCGCCTGCCGGCGAGTGGTTAAATTCCCGGGGTTCCCCTTATATTTTAAGATTCTATATTAAAACATCTCAAGATTATTATTGAAAGTATAGGGTTTGTGTTTTTTTCATATGAAATTGTACATATATTTAGGTTTTTTTATTTTAATAACATCAAATCGTAGATTATAATATCCTAATAAAGTGCGCGACCAAATAAAAGCCAGTGGCATAATCATATTTATATTACACGCGAAAATATAAACAAGTTAATCTGTGTAAACATTTCAAAATTAAGTAAATGTTGATTGTATTTTTTTGCATTTTGGCGTCTATTTTACAATTAAATATGTTATTATGTATCAATATTGCGGAAATATGTCGACAAAACTTTACTCGAGTTACATTATTTTTACAAGAAAACAAAATGTCACAGATATTTCCAGCCGTTGGTAGGTGCCGCGCAAATTCATATGAATTTTTTAGTGATTGTGCAATTTGTCATTCGATTTTTTTGTGATCGTGTAATTCATCATTCGATTTTTTAATGACATGTCATTCGATTTTTAGTGATTGTGAAATTCATCATTCGATATTTTAGTGATCATGTAATTCGTCATTCGATTTTTTAGTGACGCGTAATTCGATTTTTAGTGATTGTGAAATTCATCATTCGATATTTTAGTGATCGTGTAATTCGTCATTCGATTTTTTTTAGTGACGCGTAGTTCATCATTCGATCTTTAGTGATCGTGAAATTCATCATTCGATATTTTACCTATCGTGTAATTCGTCATTCGATTTTTTTGTCATCGTGTTATTCGTCATTCGATTTTTTAGTGATCGTGTAATTCGTCATTCGATTTTTTTGTGAGATTTGAATTTCGAAGTAATGGACTTTTACAGGATATATTTATTTTATTTTTTATAAATACATACATTTAGTTTTTTTTTACATTTGATACAGGTGTAACCCAATTACATCAAATAACAAGAAAAAATATATATGTTATATATATATATATATATATATATATATATATATATATATATATATATATATATATATATATATATATATATATATATATATATATATATATATATATATATATATATATATATATATATATATATATATATATATATATATATATATATATATATATATATATATATATATATATATATATATATATATATATATATATATATATATATATATATATATATATATATATATATATATATATATATATATATATATATATATATATATATATATATATATATATATATATATATATATATATATATATATATATATATATATATATATATATATATATATATATATATATATATATATATATATATATATATATATATATATATATATATATATATATATATATATATATATATATATATATATATATATATATATATATATATATATATATATATATATATATATATATATATATATATATATATATATATATATATATATATATATATATATATATATATATATATATATATATATATATATATATATATATATATATATATATATATATATATATATATATATATATATATATATATATATATATATATATATATATATATATATATATATATATATATATATATATATAGTCTAAATATAGCATAATGACAACAGGAACAATGTTAGTCATGCTTCCCTGTGAAGTAAATCAGTTAAACCTACAAAGTTTATTAAGGAGTTAAATCGTCAATTTATCCATCGACATATTTAAGATGTTGACATCCAAACATTTATTCAACAAGTTTATTCCGTGTGCGAGTGGTGATACTCTTAAGAAATCAGTTTGTGAATGCGGCACCGAAAACAATATTGATTGTCCGGTATATTAAACAAAAAATAGATAGTTAACAAAATGGGTAACTATTTTTCTCGTCAGCAATTTGTATACCATATATCATATATAAACATTTGCGTAGATCTTTTCTAACGCTTAAGGAGTCCAAGCGTACCCTTGAGGAAAACGTGGGATAGAACAATGGGTAAAATCCATACTCTTTGTAATAAAGGTGTCGCAAAACTTCTCTTCTGGACTCTCTCAACTATCAGAGATTTCTGGATTCCTCTCGTGTTCCAAGTTATCAAGTCGCACTCAACTTATGTACTCGTATATTTATTTTTTAAATATTTTTAATCTGTCAATAATAGTGGTTTAGAAGCTATGTCCTTAAGGGTGAGATGATGATGATTTGTTGATAAATAAAACTCGTTTTCGATCGCAATGCGGAAAGAGAAGTTTTATTGGCAGACGTAGGTATTTATATCATTCTTGAATGTGTGCGGGAATGCGCTCGCGATATGCCGCCGTCTCGTTTCTGCATTCGCAAAACGATTAATGTTGTATGTAGGTATCATTCAAATACGGAACTGGCGCGACATATGTGGTGCCTTCTCGCTCTAGCATGGAATGCGCTCCACGCCCGGCAATGAGTTGAATGACCGGCATGTGGATTTTGTACTTGTTTGTTTTGAATTGTCAAGGAATGCAAAGGTCGCATCGCCGGTCATTGACCGAGCATATGGACGCCACAGTGGGTTCTAGACCAAAGTCACAATCTAAAATGAATTCGAGTTCAAAGTCACAATCTCAAACGAGTCCAAAGTCACAATCTAAAAATTACAATCTAATATGAGTGTTTCGATGGGTATTTGAAATTTGATTATTCGTATAACGTTATTGTAGGTAGAAAAAATACATTTTTTGACTTTACTTTTTTTGTAAAAAAAGGAGATTTTTTTTGCAAAAAAAAGAGACCCTGTTATATTTAAAAACAAATTAAATACGAAGAAGAAAAAAATGTTTCTCGAATTATTAAAAATATTTAAAACACAAAAATTATAACCGTTTCTTTTTTAATTTTACATGCATATATCTATATATACAAAGCATCATGCCATTACACTGTCGGGGCAGGCAGAGAGGACATAGCGCAAGACTTTCATATTTCGACACGTATCTTTAGCCTTTTATACTCGTATATCTGTACACCTTCTCATGCAACTTTTACAATTCCTCTGACTTTCTACGTTTCCTTGTTTCAGAATTTCATTAATCTGCTCCATCTATACTTTCTTAGTATTTTTTCATTCATTCGTTTCACATGTCCAAACCATCTCAGCGTGCTCTTCGTATTAGTCAACACATCAGCCTCGAGTTTCCATTCATCCTTAATCACTTCATACCGTATTCTTTCATACATTGTCACCCCATTTATTCGTCTCAAAACACGTATTTTTACAGCATTTATTCGGCTTCTCTGTCTTTTTCCATATATGCGTTTCTCCTCCATGCAACGAAGTTTTAAAATTATAAATAATATAAAGGGAAAATGAAAGGAAAACAAATACGGGAAAGTGTTCTTTATTCTAAAAGTGTAATTTATTTGATATGTAAAAGTGTAATTTATTTGATATGTAAAAGTGTAATTTATTTGATATGTAAAAGTGTAATTTATTTGATATGTTGTGTTAATAATGTGTTGTAGTCCAATAATAATGAAGAAGTCGATATTGTTGAAGAAAGTAATAGCATGATTGTAGGATTGATTAAGTATATGATAGCATGAATGCAGGATTGATGAAAAATATGATAGAATGAATGTAGAATTGATTAAGAATATGATAGCATAAATGTAAGGTTTGTTAAGTAACATACATGGTAGCATGAATGTAGGATTGATGAAGAACATGAATGTTGGATTGATGAAATATATGAATGTTGGATTGATGAAGTATATGATTGCATGAATGAAGGATTGATAAAGAATGTGATAGCATGATTGATTAAGTATATGATAGCATGAATGTAGGATTGATTAAGAATATAATAGAATTAATGTAGGATTGATGAAGAATATGCTATTATGAATATGGTAAGATTGATGAATATGATAGCATAAATGTAGGATTGATTAAGTACATGATATCATGAATGCAGGATTGATGAAGAATATGATAGAATGAATGTAGAATCGATTAAGAATATGATAGCATAAATTTAGGATTAATGATATTAAGTACATGGTAGCATGAATGTTGGATTGATGAAGAATATGATAGCATGAATGTAGGGTTGATGAAGAATATGATAGCATGAATTTAGGATTAATGATATTAAGTACATGGTAGCATGAATGTTGGATTGATGAAGAATATGATAGCATGAATGTAGGGTTGATGAAGAATATGATAGCATGAATTTAGGATTGATGATATTAAGTACATGGTAGCATGAATGTTGAATTGATGAAGAATATGATAGCATGAATGTAGGGTTGATGAAGAATATGATAGCATGAATGCAGGATTGATGAAGAATATGATAGAATGAATGTAGAACTGAGTAAAAATATGATAGCATAAATGTAGGATTTACTAAGTACATGGTAGCATGAATGCAGCATTTATTAAGTACATGGTAGCATGAATGTAGGATTGATGAAGAATATGGTAGAATTAATGATGGATTGATGAAGAATATGATAGCATGAAATAGGATTGATGGAGAATATGATAAATTTAATATAGGATTGATGAAGAATATGGTAGAATGAATGTAGGATTGTTGAAGCATATGATAGCATGAATGTAAGATTGCTGAAGAATATGATAGCATGAATGTAAGATTGCTGAAGAATATGATAGCATGAATATAAGATTGATGAATAACAAATTCTTACATGCAGTCATCTTATTCTTCATTATACATTCATACCATATCCCTGTTGGGTTAGGCAGATATGACAGATCACAGAACTTTCCCTTTTCAACACATACCCTTAGCCTCTTGCACATGCATACACTTTCATATACCATTTTTATGATTTCTATGACTTTCTACATTTTCTTCTTTCAGAATATCATTAAATTGGTTCAACTATACTTTCCTTGGTCTTTCTCTCACACGCCTTCCACTCACATTTCCACTATATATCTGTTGTGTTGGTCATCATTCATTCATTCATCCCACATGCCCAAACTATCTCAACGTGCTCGTCTTCATCTCACGCAACACATAAGCCTTAATTTCACATTAATCTATAATCACTTCATACCGTATTGCACACGTTTTCACTGTTTTATATTATGTGTACATGTTTTCATTGTTTTATGTTACATATATGCATACGTTTTTACTGTTTTATATTATATGCACACGTTTTCACTATTTTATATTATATGTATACATTTTCACTGTTTTATATTATAATACATGCACACGTTTTCACTATTTTATATTATGTGTATACATTTTTACTGTTTTATATTATATGCACACGTTTTCACTATTTTTTATTATGTGTATACATTTTTACTGTTTTATATTATATGCACACGTTTTCACTATTTTATAATATATGTATACATTTTCACTGTTTTATATTATATGCACACGTTTTCACTATTTTATATTATATGTATACATTTTCACTGTTTTATATTAAATGCACACGTTTTCACTATTTTATATTATATGTATACATTTTCACTGTTTTATATTATATGCACGCGTTTTCACTATTTTATATTATATGTATACATTTTCACTGTTTTATATTATATGCACACGTTTTCACTATTTTATATTATATGTATACATTTTCACTGTTTTATATTATATGCACACGTTTTCACTATTTTATATTATATGTATACATTTTCACTGTTTTATATTATATGCACACGTTTTCACTGTTTTATATTTATGTATACTAGTTGCAGCCCGTGAAATATTCACGTAAGTAAAACAAATTCTACATTTATGAAAATATATTTTCATAAATGTAAAATTTGTTTATATATATCATTTATACATCGTTCCCTTTTACACCGGTTCAACAATTGTTAGCTAGGTATTTAAAATTCGTTCAGTTATCACGGATCCAACGAGATTAAAATTTCGAATTACTTTCGCAGAGAATCCAAGTATTCCTCTCTCGCTCTCTTGTATTCAAAATTCAATTCTCGTATTCTTTCTTTGACGACAACCATCGTACGGGTTTACGCATACGTTTTCAACGTTTTGTATTATAACATATATACACGTTTTCACTGTTTTATATTATACAATACACATATGCATATGTTTTCACTGTGTTATGTTAAATTCATACGTTTTCACCGTTTTATATTATATTCATATGTTTTATGTTATAATCATATGTTTTCACTGTTTTATATTATGTTCATATGTTTTCACTCATGTCAAGGTCAATCATGTAATTTAATATCCAAATGGATCATTACGTTTATGGGTCAGTCATGTAATTTGATATCCAAATGGATCATTACGTTTATGGGTCAGTCATGTAATTTGATATCCAAATGGATCATTACGTTTATGGGTCAGTCATGTAATTTGATATCCAAATGGATCATTACGTTTATGGGTCAGTCATGTAATTTGATATCCAAATGGATCATTACGTTTATGGGTCAGTTATGTAATTTGATATCCAAATGGATCATTACGTTTATGGGTCAGTTATGTAATTTGATATCCAAATGGATCATTACGTTTATGGGTCAGTTATGTAATTTGATATCCAAATGGATCATTACGTTTATGGGTCAGTTATGTAATTTGATATCCAAATGGATCATTACGTTTATGGGTCAGTCGTGTAATTTGATATCCAAATGGATCATTACGTTTATGGGTCAGTCATGTAATTTGATATCCAAATGAATCATTACGTTTATGGGTCAGTCATGTTATTTGATATCCAAATGGATCATTACGTTTATGGGTCAGTCATGTAATTTGATATCCAAATGGATCATTACGTTTATGGGTCAGTCATGTAATTTGATATCCAAATGGATCATTACGTTTATGGGTCAGTCATGTAATTTGATATCCAAATGGATCATTACGTTTATGGGTCAGTTATGTAATTTGATATCCAAATGGATCATTACGTTTATGGGTCAGTTATGTAATTTGATATCCAAATGGATCATTACTTTTATGGGTCAGTTATGTAATTTGATATCCAAATGGGTCATTACGTTTATGGGTCAGTCATGTAATTTGATATCCAAATGGATCATTACGTTTATGGGTCAGTCATGTAATTTGATATCCAAATGGATCATTACGTTTATGGATCAGTCATGTAATTTGATATCCAAATGGATCATTACGTTTATGGGTCAGTTATGTAATTTGATATCCAAATGGATCATTACGTCTATGGGTCAGTTATGTAATTTGATATCCAAATGGATCATTACGTTTATGGGTCAGTTATGTAATTTGATATCCAAATGGATCATTACGTCTATGGGTCAGTTATGTAATTTGATATCCAAATGGATCATTACGTTTATGGGTCAGTCATGTGATTTGATATCTAAATGGATCATTACGTTTATGGGGCAGTTATGTAATTTGATATCCAAATGGATTATTACGTTTATGGGTCAGTTATGTAATTTGATATCTAAATGGATCATTACGTTTATGGGTCAGTTATGTTATTTGATATTCAAATGGATCATTACGTTTATGGGTCAGTCATGTAATTTGATATCCAAATTGATTATTAAGTTTATGGGTCAGTTATGTAATTTGATATCCAAATCTTATTAGGTGCAATAAAGGTTGCATTTGTGCATTTCGCTACTTAACAGCATTTCTAACGTACTCCTTTCAAAACAACAAAATTAAAAACGGACGAAAAAGTTATGCGATAGACGATTATCCGGAGTCGCATCAATTGGGCTACGGATCACTGCGATAGTTAAAAAATTAGATATTTTTTAATTCGTAAGTGCTTTAAAATCAATTCGGCATTTTTTGTACTACTCCGGTTAATTCACATCCCGGTTAATGCGACCACGGACAATCTAAAGTCTAATGTGTTGAATGAACTGAAATGATATGTTGTGGTAATGGAAGCGTATAATTATGTTTCAAGTAAATATACTAACTTGTGGAGACTTGGCTGGACTTCTCTGGTGTTGATTGCAATAGTGGGAACATAGTTGTCCTTTCAAGTATGCTCTTTGACACTGTGAAGCAAAATAATATATATTATTATTACAAAGTATATTGCACCTTTGTGGACATAGAAAGAGAATGTGACCGCGTGATAAGAGGCAAGCTATAGCAAATATTGAATAATTATGGTATTAAATGTAAATTGACGTGTGGTATTTCGTCATTATATGCTGAAACCAAAGGAGTATGTTATTTGAGCGGTCCGTGAGCTCAGAATGGATTTTACCATTGAAAAGTAAAACTCATAAACCACTCAAGAGCCAAAAAATACGTAAAGAGTAATAAGAAAAAAACTTTGCGGTATTTGAGTAAACTGCTTGTGGAGATGTGCCCAGTGACATCTTTGGTTGTAAAACAGAATCACTTTTTGTTTGAATTCACATATATGCCATTTATGGGTTTATTTTCGCTTGTTGATAGAATGTTCCATAAAAAATAAAAATATGGTTGTTTTTTTTTAACCTGGAGAGTTTATTGTCATGTGACAATCTTTTCCAACCAACCAGAAAGATGTTTTTTTATAGGCCCTAAGTGTTAACCAGACTGGAATTCTATTTATAAAAAATCTGGGTTCCAGCGGGGATCGAATTCGCAACCTCCGGATCGGCAGACAAGTGTCTTACCACCAGGCCACAGAGGTCGTCCCCACAGAGGTTGTTATGTGGTTTATGAGTTTTACTCTCCAATTTCAAATTCTTTAACATTTCAAAGTACGCGCTATAACGGAACGGCTAATCGCTGATTAACTTCCGATATACAACCGTGTGTAGCGCTTCTATACTTCGCATTCGGTGGCCTCTGCTGAGACGCCACACAGTTATAATTCGGCAGCGTTTCAAGTGTCACGTGTATCGCTGTTCTTTTTCAAAGGTGAAATAAGTAAAATATGAATACAAGTCAGCATTAACAGACGAACATTTGCAATCAATTTTGATGATAGGGAGTATTAACTTTGAACTCCAATTCTGATTATACGGAGTATTAACTTTGAACTCCAGTTTTGATGATAGGGAGTATTAACTTTGAAGATAGGGAGTATTAACTTTGAAGATAGGGAGTATTAACTTTGAACTCCAATTTTGATGATAGGGAGTATTAACTTTGAACTCCAATTCTGATTATACGGAGTATTAACTTTGAACTCCAATTTTGATGATAGGGAGTATTAACTTTGAAGATAGGGAGTATTAACTTTGAACTCCAATTTTGATGATAGGGAGTATTAACTTTGAACTATAATTTGGTGATTTCTAAAAAAAAGCGATTCCATTCTTCTCATTAGTAGAGCCGTATTTTAAACAATTGTAGTCTTTTTTAGTCTAATTATTAATGAAATGTTACATTTTGTTCATTAAATTTGTGAAAACTTTTTTTCCTGTTATTTAAGTAGGTCTTTCCTACATAAATACCTTTGAGTTTGCGTCTTGGCCCACAGAGCCTAAAATATTTACTATTTGGCCTTTAACCCTTCCTTCCCTGTGATGTGTAACTAGTACACATTGCTTCTAAAAACTTTTATATCTCTATAAATATAATAAATACTGGGTTCAGATTTTAGGTATTCCTCCGTAATACATTTACGCATTGAATGAAAAAATAATATTAATAACAATTAGCACTTATCGGCCACATCAGAAATATTTTGTGAAAATCGAGAATAAATTCACCAATACAATCAAACGTGTGCCAGTGTGTGACGTAGGTACATTCATTATAAAAAACCGCTATGGGTGAGGAAGCGACGCTATTCACGTCTCACTTTCACTCTACTTTGGTATATGGGAACACAAGAAATAGAATCTCAGTTCGCTCGCTTCTCTCGCTTCAGTAGCTTTCGGGCAGCCATTTGAGGTGGTCGCATTGCCCGTTTTGTGAACGTCGGCCGATGTTTTTCCATGTGCTTAGCAATTAAATTTCAATTATTATCACTTTTGACTTCAAATTTAATTAATTTAAGCGATTGGCTATGAATATTCTTATTTTTCCGATTTAAAATCACTCATTTTTACATGTGTATTGCATACACATACACAGCACCGGAACGCGCGGATTTTTTTAGCACAGGAAGGGAAAGGTTAACAAAAATTGTTTGCCGACCGCTGTATAAAGAGTGAATGGTTCCTTAACTGAATGGTTTTATATTTCAAAAGGGATAAAGCAAGGATACGTTATGTCATTACAGGGACAGTTGAGGGAAGGCGTACAAGAGAAAGGCGCCTATGAGATGAAGGAGACCAAATAAAGGAGTTAACTGGGTCAATTTTATTGCACTCAACATGACTCAGGGCCTGTAGGGATGGAAACAGGTGATGTGTCAAGTTCGAGACTTGAAGAAGATGAAAAAACAAAACAAACAATGAGGATAAACAAACAAAACAAACAAAGAAGATGAACAAACAAACATATCAAACACGCCATGAAGAAGATGCATAGATGTCTTAGTAAGCAATAAAACAAACCTGCTGCTTGAGTGTCGTTATCCACATAGGCTTGTGATGTTGACGGTTGGTCTGTTACTCCTGAAAGCAATTGCAAATATTACAAAATGCTAAACAATATCAAATTTGAACTGTTTACAGTCATTATACAGGTATGTTATATGGTAGATCGTTCAGTCAGAAGAGTTATTTTGCAATGAGTAACAGTGCGTTTACAACAACTTGTCACTTTATTTATTTAATGAAATGAAAAAATATAAAAATAATATTTTATATTCAAACATTGAAATGAATACACACGTTTTGTAAATTAAAATTGCTGTCAGCTTAAATTGTAATGCACATAAAAATAAAATGAAAGTAAGTTTATTTGACATATTAATTGTTTAGGCATGGCAGATTCTAGGAAACATTAAATAACAATAATGGAATTTTTCAAGATTAAAAATAAATATAAGTACAAGTATTATAAAGTAAAAATGTTCATCAGCTTTAATTAGATTATAGCACATAAAAATACAATTATTATTGTATGTAAGATTATTTAACATATGAATGTGTCATAATTACATAATTACAGTGCCAAATAATAAAGTTTTGAAATAATAGTGGATGGAGTGATACTAAATACTAGGAAACTTTGAGTTATAACAAAGCTTTCGAAAATTTTTGAATTATACATTAAATTAGACAAAAATCGCACTCCTAATTTCGACATGGTAGTGTTTTCTAATCACCGAGTATTTTAACAACAATACAAACGTGCGCTCTGCGCGAACCAATTGTGTGGCATTCTAAAACTAATACCACTAGACAAGTTATGTTATACAGAAAGCGTTACTCACACTTTTGCAAAATGACTCTTCTGGCTGAACGCTCTCTTAGTTAATATTCATCCCTAATCGCTTCATTCCATATTTTGTCATAGAGTATCACTCTATGTATTCCTCTGTGCACGCATTTCTACATCATGTGTTCAGTTCCTTGAAGTATTTTTTCACGCCCACGTTTTCCTTGCATCCATAGAACTGCCATGCGCCCGGATTTCCCCGGACATGTCCTCTATGTTGGAGTATTGAAAATTATCCGGGGAAGATTCGTTAAGGCGTCTGGGATTTAAAAAAATCTGAACTTCGATTTTTTTACAATACTATATAGTGTTACCAATTTACATTGTGATTTGACAATAGTGCATTGCACTGTGGCAACACTACACTACGCTTTGTGGTTATATCTGGCTTCGTTCAT
Organism: Odontocerum albicorne; assembly: GCA_949825065.1. NCBI lineage: Eukaryota > Metazoa > Arthropoda > Insecta > Trichoptera > Odontoceridae > Odontocerum > Odontocerum albicorne. The sequence goes on from OX463864.1 coordinate 20,771,302, forward strand.
TTCATTTTTTGACCATTTTTAATGTGTCCGGATTTTCCCGGACATGTCCTCTATGTTGGAATATTGAAAATTATCCGGGGAAGATTCGTTAAGGCGTCTGGGATTTTAAAAAATCTGAACTTTGATTTTTTTACAATACTATATAGTGTTACCAATTGTCATTGTGATGTGACAATAGGGTATTGCACTATGGCAATTTTACAATACGCTTCGTGGTTATGTCTGGCTTCGTTCATTTCGATTTTTGACAATTTTTAATGTGTCTGGATTTTCCCGGACATGTCCTCTATGTTGGAATATTGAAAATTATCCAGGGAAGATTCGTTAAGGCGTCCGGAATTTTTAAAATCTGAACTTCGATTTTTTTAAAATACCATATAGTGTTACCAATTGACATTGTGATTTGACAATAGTGCATTGCACTCTTACAATACGCTCTCTGGTTATATCTGGCTTCGTTAATTTCAATTTAGTCAATTTTTAATGTGTCCGGATTTTTGGATCTGGAGGTCATCTGGATCTGGAGGTCATCTGGCCTTTTGGATCTCGAGGTCAACTAGTCTAGTCCAAATATAATATTATAGGAAATTTGCATGACCCTCAAAACATGTTGTCTAAATATGTGTTGATATACTCGTATATTCCACCAACTGATGAAGTCGGATACTGGGAAAGGTTATACGATTTCAATTGAACCTTAAAGTGTGGAGTGTTTTTTGCATTAAAAAACAAATCTCGTAGCTGATGTAGTATGATGGGATCATATTGAAGACGACCAAAAGTATGCAAAGGAAGCACTTACCGAAGAGACATACGTCTCGATAGTCAGTGCAGCAGGTCATCGTCACTTCGCATTCATCGTCACATTCGCAGCTGACGGGCTCCCCGTCCGTGGTCACCGTGTCCTGGGCGTAGCAGCGGTTCACGCAAGAATCTAAGGAAATAACGATGGCATCCTTCAATAATATATCACAATAGTTCGGAAATTCTAGGATGAGTCATGTGACAGCTCACAAATTTGCCCCAATACAACCTTGTAACGATGTTCAGTAATTTTAATTATTTTATCAACTTTAATATAAGCCTCAATTCTAATAAATAGCAAGTTATTTAGGTAAATACATTACATAAGGTTGTATTGGGGCAAATTTGTGAGCTGTCACAGGACTCATCCTAGAATTTCCGAAATATAGTTAACAAATTTTAACTTTTTGTCTGTAACAGAGATTAAATTAGCCGATTCTTACTAAATCAACCCTGCTGATTACGAAAATCGCACTGAAAAGTTTGTAACACGTAACATTTTTGTGTAACAGAAGAAGGTGGTGTTTTAATAAAATAAGTACGTATTTGCGCATTTCAAAAGTCGTAATTACAGCAGTGAAAATAAACAAATTCCTGAAATACTAAATTTAGACATAGAATACAATGTTGCTACATAGAAAAATAAAAAAGCAGAACAAAAAATAATTACTCTAAGAAAAATTGACCTTATATATTGTAACAATTTTTTGTTAAAAAATACCCTTTTTTATAAATTTGAACCAATCAACTTTTGTTTTTAGAGATTTTACTCGTTTATTAAATTGAATGAAAACTCAAATACGATAACTTAGAAGTCCCTACATTACAGTAAAAAGCCATAAACAGATTACTAGCAACATTTTTTGTTAAAATATGAAATACTTACAGCTATTTTTTCCTCTTATACTTTGTGTCACTTTCTCTAAAAAAATAACCAACAGTAGTCCCCTTTCATATTAGAATCCCACCTTCCTTGATATCGTTGTTCCATTCTGTGAATATCCTGATGGAATCCTTCCCCTTGTTTATCACATAGAGCTCCTAAGTTCTCTGGGAAAAAGTCTAGATGGGAATGCAGGAAGTGTATTTTCAGTGACATTCGACATCCTAGCTTCTGGTAACTGCAAGAGTTCTTGTACAAGCTGTTCGTAATTGTCAGCTTTATTATTACCTAGGAAACCACTAACAACTCTTCCAAAGGCATTACAAGCTTCTAGATCTTCAACACTTAATTTTTTTTCGAACTTTTTCATCTTTCAAAAGTTTCAGTTTCAGTCAAAAACTAATTTCAAGTTTTTCTCTTAAAAGGTACGTGATGGAACATTTTCAAGTTTATATTCGTTATCAGCACACAAAAATTGACCTAAAATGTCCGTTTTCACCCTTGTTACAAAAACCTTGTTAACTAGTGTATCTAGTGGTGGGATAAGCATAAAAAAACATGCAATAAAAATAAGGCTAGTTGACTATCGATAATTAAAAATATATAGTGGAGTTCGACAAGGATGCATACTTAGTCCTATTCTGGACTTTTGTGCGGAAAGTCACCGGTTCGAGCTTTGAGCTATGTTGATCTCTTCGATTGATATGGAATTTTTCCACCTAGTATTCGTCGGAGAGGTCGTCGCGCGCTCCCGCCACCTCCCATCCTTGCGAGATCCGCGCGGTCATCCGTTTTTTGACTTTGCAGAACAGTACTGCCGCGAATATCCATCGGAAGCTCGTGGAAGTTTATGGTAGTGATGTGATGAGTTGACAACATGTCACGAAGTGGGTTAGGTTGTTCAGATAAGGCCGTACTGATACGACGAGGCAAGGCAGTGATTTCTGACGAACTTGTGCAAAAAATTGAAAAACATGTGCTAAATGACCGCCGTGTGACGCTTGACAACCTTCACGAAGAATTTCCTGACATTTCTCCTTGGTGATATTGTGTCGGTAAAACTTGGTTACAAGAAGTTGTGTGCGAGATGGGTGCCTAGAATGCTCACACCGGAGCACCGTCAAAATCGCGTGACCGCTGCGCGTGAATTTTTGGATCATTTTGCATACGAGGGAGAAGATTTTCTGGACTCTATCGTGACGGGGGATGAGACGTGGGTGTGTCACTACACCCCGACAATTTTCCAACGATCAGGAGGTCGAGGAATGAAGAAGTGGCTGAAAGAGCTGGCGGCGGAGGTCTATGACACTGGCATACAAAAGCTGGTGCCCCGACTACAGAAATGTCTCGATCTCGACGGCGATTACGTTGAAAAATAGTTTAATATATTTGTGAAGTATCCTGTAATTGTAAATTAAATACAAGCATTTTTCGACCCTACATTAATGTTGTAACGTTACTTTCTAGATGAACCTCGTATATTATATTTTACCTAAGTTAAATACCATATTTTATATGTTATATTGAAAAATAAATTACCTGGTCCTGTGAAGGCCACAGGAGTGGTAGATGCCAACTCTTCTCGGTGGCGGGCGCAATCCGCCGCCTGCTGGATGGCGACATCGTCCACTGCTATGTCACTAGCATAACTTGCCCCCCGCACTCCCTCGATCACGATCTGTCAACATAATATTTGGAATGTAAACATTAAACAGTTTATCAAATCAAAACACCTTAAGTAAATTTATGGGAATAAGATCTGAAGAGTGTCATGGCGAGGAAGGCGGGTGGTCATTTATTCAACGGTCAATTACCTATTTGAAACACAAGTGATATAAAGGCATTGAAATGTCTATTTATTTATTTTATAAAGTTTACATAAACATATTAAACTCAATTACATACAAAGTCTAAAGAGAGTTATATACAGTAACGAGAAAAAAAATATTTGTTCAGCCGAAACAAACTGTCATATTATAACAAAAGCTTTTTTTTGGGTGGGCCTACAAAAAACGTAAATCATGACAAGCTGACTTAGTTCCGTACTATTAAAATAAAAGTTGTAAGGTAAATAATACGAGTGTGGTCTAGATGATGAAACTATATACCATGTCTTCTGTGAGACAGATTTGATTTAATAAAAGCTATTGTATATCTTTACCGCATCCAATTCATGTTGAGTTTTTTTCTTTCTTCGGGGAATTTTTCCATTTTATAGATCGATTGTTAAATTTTTGAAGCATTTGAAACTTTGAATTATCTAGAATTGTCATTTTTTTAAATTGGTTTTATTAAATTTACATAAGTTGAGTGTAAGGATAGGAAGGAAGTAGCAAGTTATTTAGGTAAATACATTGCATAAAACTAACAATAATGACAAATTAATACATCTTGTTACAAATTAGCAAAAATATGGCAGTTTGTTAAAATCAAATAATATTTGGTGACGTTCGTCAAACGTCACTACATTAGTCTGCATTGGCTAGGGACGATAATTGTATACGATAATTGGATATTCGATTTTTTTTATACATAAAATTAAATGTTCGTAATTAGTATTAATTCATAGTGGGTCTTGGCCTATTTAAAGATAGATACAAATAATAAAATACATTAGAAAGTCAGTATAATGAAAATTAGGAATTAAAACGTCAGTTTAGAGAAAAACCATTTGATTTGTAAAAAAAAACGATTTTACCCCATCCCTTTGAGACATGACATTTCAAACGTTACAGGGGCCGTGCTATATTTTCTTGAGTACAATAAAAATATTACATTTAATCCATATCAGTTCCAGGTATTGGACACAACAGAATGTAACCGTTTTATAGTATATCTGTATTTCTGATAGAACCTATTGAGTGATGATGTATTAAGCCCAAATAACATAGCCAATTTACATCTCAAATCCATTCTCTGGCACTACCATCGAGAGGAAGGGAAGATGCAGACTCAGCAGAGACACATGACACGCATGGCAACTAATGAAATGTTCACCATCCCTAGAGTTAAAACCTCTTTTGACCAAAGGCAATATGCTTATTTGGCTCCCATTACGTACAATGGCGTGCCGACTCCAATAAAGGTAAAGGTAGGAAAACCATTTCGACAGTCGATTGGAGCCTGGTTGTTATTGCGACAGGATTTTGAGTACTTGGGCTTTCAGGATGAATGACGAGTGGAAAGGATTTATGTGAGCTCGTAAGTGTGGGTCGCTTTTTGTTGTTTTAATTTTGGTTGTTTTTGTATTTGTGTTTCTGTGTATTTTTTTGTTTTAATTTTTATTCTTATGATTGTGTGCGGTATATTGTGGGATGAATATTTTTGGTCTTTCTGGAGTGATAATGTGTGAGGAGTTGAATTTAGCAAGATGTTTCCAGTTGTAGTTGAGTGTCACTGATTGTCAGGTTGATGAGAGCGTGCAACGGGGGGTTTTTTTTTTGTGTAATCAAAAATCGGAAAGAAGTATCGATTTATTTTTTCATGCTTAATATCCTCAGTGAGATACAGGCAAAAGCCTAGTTTACTGGGGATACGACAAATGAAAGGCAACAAACCCAGATCTATTAAAATTGTATGTCCAAATAAATTACCAGTTGTTTTTCTCAAATTGTGTATATTTCTTGTCACGTGTAATAATAAATAATAAAATTTAAAAAATTACCTGGAAATCCTCTTCCAGTACATCCAAATCAAAGAATCCCTTGAACCAGAAGTTCCCCTGGTTCCCTGACCTTTCGAACATGGTATACTTCATTCTGAGGGTTGTGTCATTGACGATGCTCGACAGCTCGATCGTCCTGGGGTGCACCATCACCCTGAGGGTGCCCGTGCTCTTGCCGTACATGTGATAGAAGAATACGAAACAGCCGGACTGCGTCAGGTTGGCCGGAAGCAGTGGGGAGATCAGGCGGGCTTTGTCGTTCTCTGTCTTTGATGTACTTTCTATATACATGTAGTACCCTGGAATGAAATGGAGTCATTAATATTGAATCTAACTTAACGCAACTTACCTTAACTTAGCGTAGCATACAGTAACGTAACGTAAATGGTAAAGTTGCACCACGTAAGATTACGTAACGTTACTTAGTATATCGTAACGTGCCATAGCGTAACGTAACACTCTCTCTCCGTGGTTGCAGTCCTAAGACTGGTTTGCAGCAATTTCAACTCTTCTCCTCCATTCCCCCCTGTCCTGTGCGGCTCTTTTTAAATCTGTATATGTTGAGCAGCGCACGTCCACCAACAGGTCCTCCAGGTACTCTCGGCGTGGGCGTCCCCTAGAGTTTGTCCCCTCGGTCATACCCTCCATTATGACATGCAAGAGGCCCTCTTGTCGTATTATATGACCGATCCATCTTGCACGCCTTTCGGACAGGATCCTGAGCAGGTGCCTTCCTCCTTCGATTCGTTGGAGAACCTCTTCATTTGTGATGCGGTCTCTCCAGGAAATTCCTAATAGTCTTCTATAGGACCACATCTCAAAAGCCTCTAGTCTTCGTCTATCTCTTTCGGATAGGAACCATGTCTCGCAGCCGTACATCAAGATACTCCATACATAGGTCTTGATGAGGAGTATTCTCAGTTTTAGGTCTATATTATTTGATTCTATTATTTTCGACCTTTTATTAAATGCAAGTCTAGCCTGATGTATACGGCTGTCGACCTCGCTCTTGGACCGACCGTCCCATGTTATTTTGAATACGTAACACTAGGTACAAGTAAAGCTACATGACATAAGGTAATGTAACGTTGTTAAGCATACTGCAACAAATCACGTAACACAAAGTAAAATTACATGATTTAAGATAACGTAACGTAGCGTAGTATATTGTAATGTAACCTGAGATAAAGTTACATGACATAAGATAACGTAAAATAGCTTAGAATATCGCAACATAAGGTAATAAGCAGTTTTAAAATAACATAGCTAGTGGTAGTGTTTAGTGGGTAGCGTAAGTAATGTAAACATATTCAAACTAGTGACGTAAAACAGTAGATATTCCCCCTTAGTCGCTGCCCTGGGGGCTTACGAGAGTAAATCCGACCTACCCTTCCGTTATGAGCAGAGGCTCCCGAAGCATTATCTGTTGCCTGACTAGTCCACCTACAGTATTAGCTGGGACGACCAAGGTCTGAGTGAATGTGATGGAATACAAGTAGCCTGAACGACTGCACTTGTTTTTGCTAAATAATTAGTGTAAGAATTGTTATCTAGTTACAAGTAGTATCAAGGTGTTAATTATTTCTAAGATCTCATATATTAAGATTTAATAAATAAAATAAAATGATATGTAGGAAAATAAGATGAAGTAAGTGCATAAATTATAACATATAATTAAGATTAATTAAGTAATAAATGTGTATATAGGTATAGCCTTGACAAAAGTTTGTACAATAATTTACTTAGTTTAATAAAAAAAAAAGTAGATATCTTTAGAAATCATTTTGTAATAGTGTGAGTAACATTCTCTGTATTACACAACTTGTGTAGTGGTAATGCTTTTAGAATGCCACACGATTGGTTCGCGCAGAGCGCACGTTTGTATTGTTGCTAAAATACTCGGTGATTAGAAAAACACTACCATGCCTGAATTAGGAAAGGGAAAACCGATTTCGGGCCAAGCAAAGGAGATTGTTTTAAATTTTGGTAATGATTGATAATAATTAGGGATCGGTCGAAAATGTGCTGCAATCTATTATTGCCATTTTTGTTAAATGTAATGTATCATTCAAAATGTTTCGAAAGTTTAGAATGTACTTTGGTATAACTTAAAGTTTCCTAGAATTTAGTATCACTCCATCCACTATTATTTTAAAACTTTATTATTTGACATTGTAATTATGTTATTATGAAACATTAATATGTTAAATAATCTTACATTCATTTTAGTTTTATGTGCTATAATCTAATTAAAGCTGATGAACATTTTTACTTTATAATACTTGTACTTATATTTATTTTTAATCTTGAAAAATTCCATTATTGTTATTTAATGTTTCCTAGAATCTGCCATGCCTAAACAATTAATATGTTAAATAAACTTACTTTCATTTTACAATATTTTTACGATTATTACAATTTAAGCTGACAGCATTTTTAATTTACAAAACGTGTGTGTTTATTTCAATGTTTGAATATAAAATATTAATTTAATATTGTACTGTATTTTTTTATTTCATTAAAAAAATAAAGTGACAAGTTTTTGTAAACGCACTGTTACTCACACTATTGCAAAATGACTTTAAGCTGAACGATCTATACGTGATAAGGCTTATTGTCTTTGTGCAAGTACAACATTTGTGCGAGCACGTGCACATGCATTAACAAGATATTAAATTTTTAAGGGGTGTAGGGAGTGTTATATTTTTTATCTTTTGAGGGTTTGTAAGGCTAAAGACAACGATTAATTATAATGTAACGTTACCATAGTTGCCGTATCCCTTGGTATGATCGTACGACGGCCCCGTGTTGTACTGAGCGCTGGGCGTCGACTGCTTGTGCCGGTTCCAGTCGAAGTCGTGTAAAGGGTCGTGTGTCCACCCGCACAAGTCTTCCGATTCAAAGTCGCAAGATGTCGCTGGAACGGCCTTCATATTGCCTGCAATGAATTAAATAATTAGGTAAGGGTAGAAATTAAGCAGATTTTTTCATTGTAAATGTATTTAGGAAGGTATTTGTTGAAATTTGAAAAAAAAATGAACTGGTTTTCCTGTTTTTTACATTTGCTTTTTAATGCTATAAGTATACCACATACTACTTATAGTTAAGGCATTAACATTGTGGATGTTTAAATACAGCATAATTTGTTTTTATCAAACACTGTTTATTTAACTTTATGTAACGGTATACTTCTACCGGTTTTAAGGCTTTCATCTTATCATCAGGGAAGCACAAACAAGACTGTATTCTGTTCGAATTGGGTCCGACATACACGCTTCAAGTGTTGGCGACATTCGGGTTGGGGACTGAGGGTTGAGGGAGGCATGGGACGATTTCGGCCAGCAGCGGAGAGATTTTTGGGATATTGATATGTGTTTACCAGATGTTCGCCTCGGTGTACTGACTTAGAAATTCCTAGGGCCTCTAATCTGTCCAATTTATTTCCGTTACTACTGATATGTAAGAATTTGATAAGATCATTCGGGTTGGGGATTGTGGGTGGATGGAGGCAGGGGACAACTTCACCAAGCAGCGGTGAGATCTTGGGAATATATGTGTTTGCCAGATGTTCATCTCAATGCACTGACTTGGATATCATCGATCGAAAATGTGGAATTTTCAAGGTGACAATGCTTAACTGTTTCAAAATAAATTAGAGGAATAGTTAAAGCTAAAAATAATATACAATATTTAAACTATACAAAAATACTAAGGACAATTCGCACTAAGCACATCCTCACTTTGAACTTAGAAACATGAGAAGGGCAAACTTGAAATCCTTGAAATATTGAGAACTTGAAGATTTTTAAAGTGAAACATTTATTGGCGCGGTAGGGCAAATTGACCTGAACATCACGAAAAGTGAAACGGTGTATTATATTATTATTTTATTATTATTAAATATTTTATTTATTAATAAATTATTATTAATTATTTTGATATTAATAATTATTTATTATTAATAATAATTAATATTATTTTAATATTATTAAGTGCATTATATTATTATTAAAATTATTATTTAATATTAAAATTATTATTTATTATTAAAAATAAAAATAATAATATTTTTTTGTTATATATTGTATTATTTTTATATTAATATATTTAATAATTATTAATTTTATTTTATGTTAAAATATTTTATTAAATATTTATTTAATGTATAATTTATATTTAATATATAATTATAATAATATGTATTTATATGTTATTAAAATATTAATAATCATATTATTATTATAATATAATTAATTAATAATATAATAAAATAATATTATTAACAATATATTTTTAATAATATAATAAAAATAATAAATAAATAATTAATTTAATAATAAATAAATTTTTTAAATATATTTAATATTAAAAAATATAAAGTTAATGTTAATAAGTGTATTATATTATTATTTATTATTATTAAAAATATATTTTTTAAATTTAATTAAGAGAGATTTTCTTGAATTAAATTCCACATAATAATTTCCTAATCTTAAAAAAAATCGTTAACAAATGTAAAAAAAGCAATGCATAAAATCAACTTTTCCTAGGAGCTGAGAAGTTTCACTTCTACCGCGCGAGAGTCTTACGCATCTGTTTTTTTTTGCCAGTAATGGCCTCATTTTCTTTTCACTTTTGCTCTTGGCGTCGTCTTTTCGAAGTTAAAAATATGGACACATTCGGTTTTTAATATTTTTCTTATAAAAGTTTCATACACCAGTGGTTCTAAACAATAAATTATCACTATGTTTTAATTTTTACTCCAGTTCTGCACCCTAATCCGGGTCGCGTCCGGAGCAGCTGCCTTTCTCGCCTACCCATTGTTACGCCCCTGGTTATCAACGATGAATCGAAGAGCGTTCTGAACACTGTTTATACTTACGGACACAAGAGGGATTGGTTCCATTCCAGCGGTAGCCATCGCAGTATCGCAATGTACTGCCCTGGATATCGAACCCGGGTAGGCAAAAGTACATTACAGCCGCCTCTCTCCGCACGTACATTACCATGCCATTGGGAATTTCAGGCAGTCGCGCGCATCCCGCTCCTGAAACGAAAATTTATTTTACATGATTCGAACTGTGCTCAGTGAAAATATTCTTAAAAGTATATACTTCGCCTTATGTCATTCAGCACTTTCTTCCGGTATATCAGTTTGGGGGGGATGCACCTTAACACAAAAACACATATTGCAGGTTTCCCAAAAATTGATTGTGAAAATAATTAGTAAACTTCCTGCTCGGTATCCCACGGCGAAGCTTTTCAGAGAGTATCAGGTCCTGAACATAGCCAATTTATATCTCAAATCCATTCTCTGGCACTATCATCGAGAGGAAGGGAAGATGCAGACTCAGCAGAGACACATGGCACGCATGGCAACTGATGAAATGTTCACCATCCCTAGAGTTAAAACCTCTTTTGCCCAAAGGCAATATGCTTATTTGGCTCCCATTACATACAATGGCGTGCCGACTTCAATAAGGGTAAAGGTAGGAAAATAATTTAGATAGTCGATCGGAGCGTGGTTGTTATTGTGACAGGATTTTGAGTACTTGGGCTTTCAGGATGAATGACGAGTGGAGGGGATTTGTGTGAGCTCTTGAGTGTGGGTTTCTTCTTGTTGTTTTAATTTTGGTTGTTTTTGTATTTTTGTTTCTGTGTAATTTTTGTTTTAATTTTTATTCTTATGATTGTGTGCGGTATATTGTGGGATGAATATTTTTGGTCTTTCTGGAGTGATGATGTGTGAGGAGTTGAATTTCGCAAGATGTTTCCAGTTGTAGTTGTGTGTCACTGTTTGTCAGGTTGATGAGAGCGTGCAACGGGGTTTTGCTTTTGTGTAATCAAAAATCGGAAAGAAGTATCGATTTATTTTTTCATGCTAAATATCCTCAGTGAGATACAGGCAAAAGCCTAGTTTACTGGGGATATGACAAATGAAAGGCAACAAACCCAGATCCATTATAATTGTATGTCCAAATCAAATTACCTGTTGTTTTTTCGCAAATTGTGTATATTTCTTGTCATGTGTAATAATAAATAAATAAATAAAACATGACAAGTATTGCATGGCGAAAAGTTAACAATACGAGTAAAACTTACATCAGCCCTCATTTTGATTCCGTTCAATTTTGGTAAATGATATAAGACATCAAGTTGTATAAATTCGTTATGGAGTATTTCATAATTAAATAATTCGTTGTTATTACTTGTATTAAAGACAGGTAAATGCTTTAAGACAACAAGGTAAATTATATAAGATATCAAGTAGAGTAAATTCGTTATGTAGTACTTCATAATTAAACAATTCGTTGTTATTATTTAATACAGGTAAATTAAATTAGACAAGGTAAATGATATAATATATCAAGTAGCGTAAATTCGTAGACAGGTAAATGCTATAAGACAAGGTAAATTATATAAGATATCAAGTAGCGTAAATTCGTTACGGAGTACTTCACAATTAAACAATTCGTTGTTATTATTGAAGACAAGGAAATGATATAATACAACAAGATAAATTATACAATATATCAAGTAGCGTAAATTCGTTACGGAGTACTTCACAATTAAACAATTTGTTGTTATTACTTGTATTAAAGACAGGTAAATGTTATAACACAACAAGGTACATGATATAAGATATCAAGTAGCGTAAATTCGTTACGGAGTACTTCATAATCAAACAATTCGTTGTTATTATTGAAGACAAGGAAATGATATAATACCACAAGATAAATTATACAAGATATCAAGTAGCGTAAATTCGTTATGGAGTACGTCATAATTAAACAATTCGTTGTTATTATTGAAGACAAGGAAATTATATAATACCACAAGATAAATTATACAAGATATCAAGTTGTATAAATTCGTTATGAAGTACTTCATAATTAAACAATTCGTTGTTATCACTTGTATTAAAGACAGGTAAATGTTATAACACAACAAGGTAAATTATACAAGATATCAAGTAGCGTAAATTCGTTATGGAGTACGTCATAATTAAACAATTCGTTATTATTATTGAAGACAAGGAAATGATATAATACCACAAGATAAATTATACAAGATATCAAGTAGCGTAAATTCGTTATGGAGTACGTCATAATTAAACAATTCGTTATTATTATTGAAGACAAGGAAATGATATAATACCACAAGATAAATTATACAAGATATCAAGTTGTATAAATTCGTTATGAAGTACTTCATAATTAAACAATTCGTTGTTATCACTTGTATTAAAGACAGGTAAATGTTATAACACAACAAGGTAAATTATACAAGATATCAAGTAGCGTAAATTCGTTATGGAGTACGTAATAATTAAACAATTCGTTATTATTATTGAAGACAAGGAAATGATATAATACCACAAGATAAATTATACAAGATATCAAGTAGCGTAAATTCGTTATGGAGTACGTCATAATTAAACAATTCGTTATTATTATTGAAGACAAGGAAATGATATAATACCACAAGATAAATTATACAAGATATCAAGTAGCGTAAATTCGTTATGGAGTACGTCATAATTAAACAATTCGTTATTATTATTGAAGACAAGGAAATGATATAATACCACAAGATAAATTATACAAGATATCAAGTAGCGTAAATTCGTTATGGAGTACGTCATAATTAAACAATTCGTTATTATTATTGAAGACAAGGAAATGATATAATACCACAAGATAAATTATACAAGATATCAAGTTGTATAAATTCGTTATGAAGTACTTCATAATTAAACAATTCGTTGTTATCACTTGTATTAAAGACAGGTAAATGTTATAACACAACAAGGTAAATTATACAAGATATCAAGTAGCGTAAATTCGTTATGGAGTACGTCATAATTAAACAATTCGTTATTATTATTGAAGACAAGGAAATGATATAATACCACAAGATAAATTATACAAGATATCAAGTAGCGTAAATTCGTTATGGAGTACGTAATAATTAAACAATTCGTTATTATTATTGAAGACAAGGAAATGATATAATACCACAAGATAAATTATACAAGATATCAAGTTGTATAAATTCGTTATGAAGTACTTCATAATTAAACAATTCGTTGTTATCACTTGTATTAAAGACAGGTAAATGTTATAACACAACAAGGTAAATTATACAAGATATCAAGTAGCGTAAATTCGTTATGGAGTACGTCATAATTAAACAATTCGTTATTATTATTGAAGACAAGGAAATGATATAATACCACAAGATAAATTATACAAGATATCAAGTAGCGTAAATTCGTTATGGAGTACGTAATAATTAAACAATTCGTTATTATTATTGAAGACAAGGAAATGATATAATACCACAAGATAAATTATACAAGATATCAAGTTGTATAAATTCGTTATGAAGTACTTCATAATTAAACAATTCGTTGTTATCACTTGTATTAAAGACAGGTAAATGTTATAACACAATAAGGTAAATTATACAAGATATCAAGTAGCGTAAATTCGTTATGGAGTACTTCATAATTAAACATATCGTTGTTATTATTAACGACAGGTAAATGTTATAGGACAACAAGGCAAATTATATAAAACATCAAATAGTGTAAATATGGCAAATTCGTTATCGAGTACTTTATAATTAAACAATTCGTTGTTATTATTATCTGGCGCCTGATCATTGTCTTTTAGATCTTGCACTTAGGCTTTATTGGTAGACTTCTGTCACACAAAACCCTCGTCGTTTCTCTCCATTTGTTCCAGCTACAATAGTTTTTATTCTGTTTTTTACATCCTGGAACACCTGCCTATCTGTTGTAATCTAAAGTATACATTATGTATGCAATGGAATTTTGTTGTTAATTAGAGGTACTTCGTTTACAATGTGAAATAGCCATATGGCGAGTATATACTTGATGAGCTTTAATATTAAAAAAAACTGAACAATTCAGGACACTTTAAGTACTATACTTCAGAAATTGTAGCACGGGTCCTATGACAGTTCACAAATTTGGCCCAATACAACCTTGTAACGACGTTCAGTAATTTTAATTATTTTATCAACTTTAATATAAGCCTCGATTCTAATAAATAGCAAGTTATTTAGGTAAATACATTACATAAAACTAACAATAATGACAAATTAATACATTTTGTTACAAATTAGCAAAAATGTGGCAGTTTGTTAAAATCAAATAATATTCGGTGACGTTTGTCAAAAGTCACTATGTTAGTCTGCATTGGCTACGGATGGGGTATAAGATAATTGGATTTTCGATTTTTTTATACCTAAAATTAAATGTTCGTAATTAGTATTAATTCATAGTGGATTTTGGCCTATTTAAAGATTTACAAATCATACAATACATTAGAAAGTCAGTATAATGAAAATTAGGAATTAAAACGTCAGTTAAGAAAAAAAAAATTTCGATTTATAAAAAACTATTCGGTTTGTAAAAAAAAAACGATTTTATCCCATCCCTTCGAAACACGACGTTTAAAACGTCGCAGGAACGCGCATCCTACATTTTCTGAAGTATAGTTAATGATTTAATGAGCGACTGTCGATTTCGACCTCAGCAATCATGTTAATAAACAAGTAAAAAAAAAACAATCAGAAAGAGCTGGACTTTCGCCTGAAATTCGTGTAAATAATTTCGCCTCTTCAACATTTATACATCTCATCATTCATAACCTTTCATTATTCATACTTTTCATTTTACCTTCTTTCAAAATTTGGTCCACTTGATCCAGCTACGTTTTTCTCAATCTACCTCTTCCACGTACATCTTGCTCTTCTGATTTGTATACTCAGTTCGTCATTCCTTTCTTACATTCTCTCCACATGTCCGAATCATCTTCAACCTTTTCATCTTACTTAAACATCAATTTTATCATAATAACTGAATCTGACTGCTGTCTGACAGAATCTCTTAAATCTTTCACTTCGCTTGACCACTGGCTTGATATCCTACTCACTGATATATACCTCATTGGCTTGACAGCCTATTCATTGATCCAGACTTCGTTGACTGACAGATTGACTGAAACATTACACATCGCCTGACAGATAGGCTGACATCTTATTCACTCAGATTTCACTGACAGACCGATGCGTGATGGCCTGATGTCCTACTCACTGATGCAGGCGTCGCTGCCTGACAGATGGATTGAAATCTTACATATCAACTAACGAGTTGATTGATATCCTACTCACTGATACAGACCTCACTGCCTGACAGATTATCTGACATCCTACTAACTGATGCAGACTTCGCTGTCCGAGAGAACTAAAATCTTCCACATGGACTGACACCCTGCTCACTGATGTATACTTTGCTGTCTGATAGATAACCTGACATCGTACTAACTGATGCAGACTTCTTTGTCTAACAAAATGACTGAATTCTTGCACATCGCCTAACAAATTACATCCTAGTCACTGATGCAGACTTTGGTGACAGACAGACGGGCTGACATCTTACTCATTGATGCAGGTCTCGCTGTCTGACAGATGAACTGAAATCTTACACATCGGCTGATGGTTGTGTAGGGAATACCCACGTCCCTAAAATATTGTCAACATGCAGGGTCAACGACCGATGAATCAACCTCTGGATATGTACAATTGTCACATACCAGAACGTCAATACTGTTTACACGCAAATAATATTTACATCGCATTCCACGGTAGAAAGAGAACATATCACGCCGTCTCGCCGTTTCGACAATTAATATCCTACCCACTGTATTATCCGCAGCGCTTGCGACCACCTCAGCACGCGCAGGAGTGAGATCGAGATATACCGCGGACGCATTCACGCGCCTCGTTCTGAAATTCTATATATACCTACTTATCGATGAATAAAGAGCACTTATTATTATTCACTTGACCATTCATCGCTGTTTACTATTTATCGATTATTCACTCTCACTTTTATCGCATTCCTGAATCGACGTATTTTATTTTAAATACAAACAAATCAAAATCATCAGCACGTTCTACTAGGACATACGCTAAAGTTGGATTGACATCCTACTCAGTTATGCAAACCTCGCTGTCTGGTAAATGGCCTGACATCCTATTTACTCATGCGGACCTCGATGTCTGATAAATGGCCTGACATTCTACTCACTGCTGCAGACATTGCTGTCTGACAGATGGTCTGATAACCTACTTACTCATGCAGACCTTGCTGTCTAACAGATAGCCTGACATCGTACTCATTGATGCAGACCTCGTTATTTGATGAAGAACTGAAGGCTACTTACTGATACAGACGGGCATGACACTGTCGATGCCTGACGGCGAGCATGTGGAGTAGCGCTGCCCCAGGAGTTCGTAGCCAAACACGCATTGAAACTTGATGAGGTTACTTCGTGCCCTCGTGCGAATCTTCCCGTGCGGCAAGGTCAGGCCTAGACACTCCTTGGACACTACAAGTACAAAACAAATTCATTTGTATTATTTTTTATGTGTCAAGGCTTCACTGTACCTTGTAACAATATTTAAAACCTAAACAATGAGTATTTCATTCATTGCATTGTGGAAGTCAAACGTCTTACCGACTAAGTCATACTCTGTTTGGTAATACGTTTGACTTCCACCTGGGAGAAAAATTATTTTCCTTAACTGCGTTATTTCATTTAAATTTAATTTTATTTAATTAACGACACAACAGTGTCTTTATATACAAATGAACATGTGACAGGTTATACAAGTACTTAAAATTATTGACAAATAATACAAAACTTTATCTTAAACTAACATGAAGATACAAAAAGCAGTAGTAATAATAAATAACAGTTATTGTTTTAAATGATTTAATAATTATATTTATATTTAAGTTCAATATATGTTATGTATGTATACCACAAAATATTACCAAACATCACCAAGCAGACTTACGTAATTGTCGAAGATTATTTTATATTGGTAAAGAACTCAAATTTGTTTTTAGTGGAACAACGCTTACATATAACAAAAATTGTATTTTTTGAGAATTTTATGGATAGATCTTGAGATATAGAAAACACACGGGCTCACTTGTAGAACGAGATGCAAGTTGCTTTGCAGAATCGAAACCTTCCACATGTTGATGCAGGGTTACTCAACTCCAGAGGCAAAGTATTGTCCTTAATGTTTTGTTTATATTACGTTATTTATATTAATAAAGGAGAGCACAAAGTTAGTAGCTATTTCTAAATATTGTTGTGATATTCTGGTGAATACTATACGAGTATATACTTATATTAAAAATATCTAAATTATTACGATGATTCGTGGCTCGCAGCTCAGCCTAGAATTTTTTTTAATGAGGAAATACGATAGATTGTTGCCAGATGGACAAAGTGTATCGAAAAACAAGGAGATTATCTCGAAAAATGAAGAAATACGATAGATTGTGGCCAAATGGGCAAAGTGTATCGAAAAACAAGGAGATTATCTCAAAAAATGATGAATTTGTCTTTTCTAAAAGTTGATTAAATTAAGTTCTACAGCCAGAGAGCGGATAATTTTTGACTCACCCTCGTATGGTATATATGTATAAGTTGAGTGTAAGGATATGAATGTGGTGGCTGCGGTCATTAGATTAAATATCTTCCCGCATCTGGATATGCGACAAAAACTTATCGCGTAAGAAAACCGCACAAAGTTTACTGCAGCAAGACGAACTACAAAGAAAACTTTGTAGATCTTTCGCTGTGTGATAGTGACACGTTTAATTTTAGGTGTACTCTTCATTTAGCCTGTTGATAATACTTTCACCACTTACGCACGTAAAAAATGAGTCATTTTAGTGCCATTTGGAAGACTTAACTCGAAAATTTTTTTTTTGGAGTTTTGCCACTATGATTCTCAACAGGCCATATATAATATAATCATAATTTTTGTAAATACTACCCAAAAACGGTTGTCTTCAAGTGCCTCCTAAAGCAACAGAAAACGCCAGGATAAGATACACAGTGGAGGTTTAAAGACATTGTAATTTATTTAGTCCAACACTGTTTATTCCACATTATTTATAGTTAAGGCATTAACACTGTGGAGGTTTAAAGACATTGTCATTTGTTTAGTCCAACACTGTTTATTCCACATTATTTATAGTTAAGGCATTAACACTGTGGAGGTTTAAAGACATTGTCATTTGTTTAGTCCAACACTGTTTATTCCACATTATTTATAGTTAAGGCATTAACACTGTGGAGGTTTAAAGACATTGTCATTTGTTTAGTCCAACACTGTTTATTCCACATTATTTATAGTTAAGGCATTAACACTGTGGAGGTTTAAAGACATTGTCATTTGTTTAATCCACTGCTGGATGAAGGTCTCCCCAAGCTGACTCCAAATAGTTCGGTTTTTTGCTCGCTGATGCCATGTGATGCTGCCATGCTTCCTGATTTCATCTATCCAGCGTACCTTCGGTCTTTTTCTGGGCCTCTTTATGCCTCTTGGGTACCATTGGATTATTTCGGATGTCCATCGGGAGTCTGACATTCTGGCTACGTGTCCGACCCATTGCCACTTCATTCTTTTGCACACCTTTATAACGTCTTCTACCTTTGTTATATTCCGAATCCAGATGTTTCGTTTACGGTATCTTTTAGTATATCCCAACATGCATCTCTCCATGACCCTTTGTGCGGTCTGGAGCTTTTGTGTGTTCTTTACTGTGAGCGTCCATGTCTCGCAGCTATACGTAAGTACTGGAAGAATGCACTGGTTGTAGACCCTTCGCTTCAAGGATATTGGGAGATTACTTTTGAAGATGTTGTTCAAACGTTCAAATGAGCTCCACGCTAGTTTTGTCCTTCGTGCTATTTCCTCCGATATGCCACCTACAAAGGAAATAAGTTGGCCCAGATACACATATTCCTGGACAAGTTCTAGCGGCTTTCCATCTAAGTTTATTGGTTTTGGGGTAGCAAAGCCGTTCATCATATATTTGGTTTTTGAAATATTCATTTTTAAACCAACTCCTTTGCTGACCTCTGCCAATTCTTGCAGTTGGTGCTGAAGATCATTCGGGTTTTGTGAGAATATAAAGTATATATAAAATATATTTTGCATTAAATTAATCCTCATTATGGCTCCCAAGAAAATGAATTTCGGTTTGCGAACATTTCGGCTCGCGAACGGAATCAAAAACGAATTAAGTTCGTAACCCGATGTACCACTGTATGTCAAAGTCAAATGCACCATTTTTTCGGGATAATTTCAAGTCCAAGAAATTTAATTTTCCACCCTGTTCTATTTCTAGTGTGAATTTTATAAAGCTCTCTGCAGATTTTTTTTAAATTGGTAATCCACCCAAACTAGGATGATTTGTGACACCAAATTAAAGATATTAATGTATTTAAAAAAATGCCGTAATTGTCTATCGGTACCAGTTCAAATATAAAGAATGTCATCGGCATACCTAAACCAGCACAAAACATTTTTAATTAACTGAAACTCACGCGTAAAAATACATTTTTAAAAATACTCCATAAATATTTCACTGAGGAGTGGAGACAACGGTGAGCCAATATCTAAACCATTTGTTCGTTTAAATGTTGCATTATTGAAAATAAAATATTTCTGTTTAATGCATAAGTTCATTAGTGAAATTAATTCCGAGTTTTTAATGGAGACTATTGTCATTTAAAATATTTTTTCGAGATCCAAGGATCAGTGTTCGACTAAATAAATTACAATGTATACAGGACAGTGTTTGACTAAACAAATTACAATGTATACAGGACAGTGCTTGACTACACAAATTACAATGTATACACGACAGTGTTTGACTAAACAAATAACAATGTACGAGTATACAGGACAGTATTTGACTAAACAAATTACAATGTGTTCAGGACAGTGTTTGACTAAACAAATTACAATGTATACACGACAGTGTTTAACTAAACAAATTACAATGTATACAGGACAGTGTTTGACTAAACAAATTACAATATATACAGGACAGTGTTTGACTAAACAAATTACAATGTATAAAGGACAGTGTTTGACTAAACAAATTACAATGTATACAGGACAGTGTTTGACTAAACAAATTACAATGTATACAGGACAGTGTTTAACTAAACAAATTACAATGTATACAGGACAGTGTTTGACTAAACAAATTACAATGTATACAGGACAGTGTTTAACTAAACAAATTACAATGTATACAGGACAGTGTTTAACTAAACAAATTACAATGTATACAGGACAGTGTTTAACTAAACAAATTACAATGTATACAGGACAGTGTTTGACAAAACAAATTACAATGTATACAGGACAGTGTTTGACTAAACAAATTACAATTGTTTGAGATGCCTGTATTAATTGTTTTTGCACATCCTTAAGTGGACTTTTCCGGTAGTTATATAATAACGTGCAATGGGTTAAACATCTGGCAAATACATAAATAAATAAATACATTCCCAAGATCTCACCGCTGCTAGATGAAGTTGTCTCCTGCCTCCCTCTTCACACACAATCCCCAACTCAATTTTTTACCGTTAGACGATCGTCTGTTCGAACCGGTTCAAACATATTTCAGTTTTGTTTATGCTCCCCTGATGATGGGATGAACACCTTGAAACCGGTAAGGTTATACCATTACATAAAGTGGAATAAACAATGCTTGATTTAACAAATTACGATTGTTCAGGATGCCTGTATTTATTAATTGTTTTTGCATATCCTTAGGTGGACTTTTCAGGTAGTTATATAATAAAGTTGTGAGGTGCATAGCTGCGTGGTAATGCACTGGATATCCGTGCGGAAGGTTGCCGTTCAAACCTTACGCTGTGATACTCCCCTCGTATGATACAGGCATTTTTTCCAACAAGTATTCGAGGATGTAAGGATACTTCGACTATATCGATTAAAAAAATATATGCTGGTGTGTTCCGATCGTCTATTTTGGTGCGCCATCGGATCTAGTACATCGGTGTGGCCGGTGAGTTTGTTAGTGTACAACGGCTCACTCACTTAAATAAAACAAACTCTACGACTACAAGGCACAGAAACGATTGATAAATAAAGTTATAAGTTAGTTATATAGTAAAATTGTTGCTTACTGTATGTTCTCTTTACAGAGCAGCTGCCATCGTTTGCGAAGTTGGTCAACAAAAGGAATCCTTGCGCCACCAAAAAGACGAGGAAGTCTCTTAAAGATAGTTGCATTTCTTAACTGTTATGTCACTTAACTATTACAATACAATACACTATAAGTCACTCACTAAATTATAATGTCACTTAAGTGTTGATTTCTTGTCAATGATTACATCTCTATAGTAAAGAAATAATTATTTATCATACATTACCTATCTCAATCGGTAAACATATGAATGTTGTAAAATTCAAAGTAATTGAAGGACTTGTCAGTAAATAATGGTACAAAAGACGACTTTCAAAATTACAAATTAGACAGTTAAGGGTACATTCAAACCTCGGGTCACGAACGCCTCTAGTTACGAACAAATCGACTTACGAACACAATTTCCCAACAAATTTTGACTCGACCTGCGTACAATGCCTCGGCCCACGAATTAGTTGTAACGGCGCATTACGCAATTACGCATTAGTTGTTCTCAGGTGCGCGCGTTGTGAACATTGTTTGTCGTTGCGTTCGTTGTTCTTGATACAATTTTTTTTTCTTTTTATATATATAGAATATATTTTGCATTAAATTAACCCTTATTATGGCTCCCAAGAAAATGAATTTCGGTTTGCGAACATTTCGGTTCGCGAACGGAATCAAATAACAAATTAAGTTCGTAACCCGAGGTACCACTGTATGTCAAAGTCAAATGTATTATTTATTCGGGATAATGTCAAGTCTAAGAAATTTAATTTTCCACCCTGTTCTATTTCTAGTGTGAATTTTGACTCGACCTGCGTACAATGCCTCGGCTCACGAATTAGTTGTAACGGCGCATTACGCGTTGTGAACATTGTTTGTCGTTGCGTTCGTTGTTCTCGATACATTTTTTTTTTGCTTTTTATATATATAAAATACAGTATATATAAAATATATTTTGCATTAAATTAACCCTCATTATGGCTCCCAAGAAAATGAATTTCGGTTTGCGAACATTTCGGTTCGCGAACGGAATCAAAGAACGAATTAAGTTCGTAACCCGAGGTACCACTGTATGTCAAAGTCAAATGTATTATTTATTCGGGATAATGTCAAGTCCAAGAAATTTAATTTTCCACCCTGTTCTATTTCTAGTGTGAATTTTGACTCGACCTGCGTACAATGCCTCGGCTCACGAATTAGTTGTAACGGCGCATTACGCGTTGTGAACATTGTTTGTCGTTGCGTTCGTTGTTCTCGATACAATTTTTTTTGCTTTTTATATATATAAAATACAGTATATATAAAATATATTTTGCATTAAATTAACCCTCATTATGGCTCCCAAGAAAATGAATTTCGGTTTGCGAACATTTCGGTTCGCGAACGGAATCAAAGAACGAATTAAGTTCGTAACCCGAGGTACCACTGTATGTCAAAGTCAAATGTATTATTTATTCGGGATAATGTCAAGTCCAAGAAATTTAATTTTCCACCCTGTTCTATTTCTAATGTGAATTTTGACTCTACCTGCGTACAATGCTTCGGCTCACGAATTAGTTGTAACGGCGCATTACGCATTAGCTGTTCTCAGGTGCGCGCGTTGTGAACATAGTTTGTCGTTGCGTTCGTTGTTCTTGATACCTTTTTTTTTGCTTTTTATATATATAAAATACAGTATATATAAAATATATTTTGCATTAAATTAACCCTCATTATGGCTCCCAAGAAAATGAATTTCGGTTTGCGAACATTTCGGTTCGCGAACGGAACCAAAGAACAAATTAAGTTCGTAACCCGAGGTACCACTGTATGTCAAAGTCAAATGTATTATTTATTCGGGATAATGTCAAGTCCAAGAAATTTAATTTTCCACCCTGTTCTATTTCTAGTGTGAATTTTGACTCGACCTGCGTACAATGCCTCGGCTCACGAATTAGTTGTAACGGCGCATTACGCAATTACGCATTAGTTGTTCTCAGGTGCGCGCGTTGTGAACATTGTTTGTCGTTGCGTTCGTTGTTCTTGATACAATTTTTTTTTCTTTTTATATATATAGAATATATTTTGCATTAAATTAACCCTTATTATGGATCCCAAGAAAATAAATTTCGGTTTGCGAACATTTCGGTTCGCGAACGGAATCAAAGAACAAATTAAGTTCGTAGCCCGAGGTACCACTGTATATGATAATTAAAAAATCTAACACTCAAACAGAATGGTCTTAAAACTTCATGCTTTTTAAAATTACATTATTTTTTAATAAACGTTTCATAAATAAATTTTAAGATTTTATAAAGACTTGTTTACTCAATATCTCAAAATGTGACACATGTCGCTTACCATTATTTACTGTCGAGCCCTTCAATTGTAATAGAAAAAATTGAAAGGAAAAGTAAATGTGGTGTTTGAGGTACATGGAAGATTTGAATATCTTGAGGAATTCTGCTATTTGAGTAGTATTTTTTCAGACAAACTAACGCCTCATTTTCAAATAACTGACAGATTATCAATAATATGTTATGCCTTCGACGGGTCCTTTGATTTTTTGGGCACATGACTCTTGGTCAAGGAGATAGTTAGGAGTGGTTTGTGGTTACTGGAAGGACGACGCACAAGGGGAAGAATTCCAATGCGTTGGACTGACCAAGTGAGATACGCAACTGTACTACCCTTAACAACTGCCCTTCTAACTGCTAAGTGCAGAGATGGATGGAGAAGAGTCATCAGAGGCTATCGTGGGAGTCGCAATACTCAGTCATGAGCTGAAGGATGATTTCTCAGATGATGAGGGGTATCGAACGTTGTGTAGCGATAGGAAACAAAGTCAATGGGACACTAAAACATTTATATGGGAACCGGACATTATCAACATTTGCTTAGATAATAAACCATAATAGTATCTTGGTAACAACTTTGATGTATGGTAGTGAAAAGTGGACGTGAAAAATTACTTATAGGAGCCGAATAAATGGGTGCATTGAGATGAAAGCACGGGATGACAATGTATGAAAGAATAAAGAATGAAGTGATTAGGGATGAATGTGAATTTAAAGCTTATGTGTTGAGTATGATGAAAAAGATCACGTTGAGATAGTTTGGCCATGAAGAATGAATGAAAGAAGAAATATTTCGAATACAAAGAGGTGCATAGTCGTGCGGTAATGCACTGGACTTCCGTGCGGAAGGTTGTCGGTTCAAACCCTCGAATGACACAGGTACTTTTTCCGCCTAGTGTTCGATGGCGTAATGATACGTATGACTTCGGTCATATCTATTATTTTTATAAAAAAAAATATATAATGCAAATGTGAGTTTGTGATAGGAAGACCAAGGAAAGTATGGTTGGATCAAGTGAACGATATATAGAAAATGAAATAAATGAATAAGTGCTGGAGAAATGGGTGCATTAAAAATACGAGTATATACGCAGTATGACAATGTTTGACGGAATACGGAATGAGGTGATTAGGCATGAACGTGAACTTATAAATAAATAAATAAATACAGGTTTATTAATAACAACATATGTAGTATGTACATAATACTCGTACATTTAGACACATTTCAAGAACACATTAAAAAAAGAATACATTAAAAAACAGAAGCTATCAAAAGGTCTGGGCTAATCTAATAACATCCCCCGGCCAAGATACACCCCACCAATATAAGGCGAGCCCAACCAAGGGGACACCAGATGTTTTTCAGCCCACACCCTTAAGGCTGATGTGTTGAGTAAGGTGGAGAAGAGCACTCTGAGATGGTTTGGCCATGTGGAACGAATGAAAGAAAAAGTACTAACAACATTAATGTGAGTGGAAGACGTGTGAGAGGAAGACCAAAGAAAGTATGATTAGATTAAGTGAATACTATTCTGCTAGAAGGAAATTTAGAATGTCAGAGATATTGTAGAAGCTATATGTTGTATCATATACAATGAAAGTTGTATACAATACAACCGTTCACAAGAGAAGATATATTAATTTTTTTTAAATATTAGGTGTTAACATACTATAAGTTGTGTCCGTTTTTTTCGAAATTTAAAAATGAGCACTAAAAGTAAAACAAAATGGTAAAGGTTATACGTCATTCGAAAGAAAATTTTCTGTTCTACAAGATATTGTGTTTGCTTTTACGTTACATATATTATTTTATTTGATTACAAGCCTTCAAAATGGAATGTCAAGTAGACGAAAGTGAGCATTTTCGACACCTCCTTCTGTTCGCGTTCAATCGAGGGAATAAAGCTGCCAAAGCTGTTCGCGATATTTGCAAAGTGTACGGTGAATATGCTATGAATGAAAGGACAGCTCATCGATGGTTTTTGCGTTTCAAAGACTGTAATTTCGACCTGAAAGACATTGAGCGAACCCTTCAAACCACCGTAGAATTGGCTGGAACAATTGATAAACTAGCAGAAATTGTTGAACGTTAATTTTTGTTGTTTTCACTCAAAACATGTGGAACCCAAGCGCCGAACTTCTGGACTTTTCCTGTTGATTTAAGATGGCGG
This sequence comes from Odontocerum albicorne, assembly GCA_949825065.1. NCBI lineage: Eukaryota > Metazoa > Arthropoda > Insecta > Trichoptera > Odontoceridae > Odontocerum > Odontocerum albicorne. The sequence continues at coordinate 20,797,235 of OX463864.1, forward strand.
TATACAGTCATGTGACTACAATTCATCTGCTCAACCAATTCTACGGTGGTTTGAAGGGGATCCTCATGAATAATATGGTTTAAGCGGTCCTCATCGAAGTCCACTGGTCGTCCGGAACGCTCCATGTCTTTCAGGTCGAAATTACCCTCTTTGAAACGCAAAAACCATCGATGAGCTGTCCTTTAATTCATAGCATCTTCACCGTACACTTTGCAAATATCGCGAGCAGCTTTATTCCCTCGATTGAACGCGAACAGAAGGCGGTGTCGAAAATGCTCACTTTTGTCTACTTTACATTCCATTTTGAATGCTTGTAATCAAATAAAATAATATATGTAACGTAAAAGCAAACACAATATCTTGTAGAGCAGAATGTTTCCTTTCGAATGACGTATCACCTTTAACATTTTGTTTTACTTTTGGTGCTCATTTTTAAATTTGAAAAAGCGGACACAACTTATGTTAACACCCAAAAGATAAATTTTAACCTTGAAAAAAAAATATATATATATATTATAACACTGGTAATTTTCACTTCAGTATACCACAATTTTACTATGTATAAAAGCAAATATTAAAATAAACTTAATAAAATATATAGAATACGATATAATTATCGTCCTCCCGCGCGGTTAGGACTCTAGTGAAGGACTGGCAGAACCCTGTGGTAATCAGTATGGACGGAAATGGACTTCCTTCTTATCGCCGCCTGCAGTTTGAATGTCGAATTATTATCTGGATAAGCATGGAAACAAATACATTGGGATGGCTAAATACATTTTATTTGTTTTTCATAAAGATTAAATACAATCGCTGTTTAACAATGTCAACATCTGCTTAAATGGCCAACGTATTAATCGCAGCAGTTACATATTTGGTCGTCATAGTGAGTAACTATGTGAGTCCGCTTATTGGATACTTGCCCTTGTCATGTCGGCAGCCCGAAAAAGATCTCCAACGATCCTTATACCAGTCCAATCACGTATATTGCGGAATATCCGAAGCAGTCCCATTCAAAAGAGTTAAGGGCCTTCCAACAGGCATAGCGGCTGGAAGACCCGTTCTTGCGTATGTTATTGAGAACAGTTACTTCAGAAAGATACTTCAGAAAGTCTAGGATGAACCGTGCGACGTTTAAAACGTCATGTCACAAAACAATGGGGTAAAATCGTTTTATTTTATAAATCGAATAGTTTTTTTTATAAATCGAACACTGGTTTTTCTCTAAACTGACGTTTTAATTCCTAATTTTCATTATACTGACTTTCTAATGTATTGTATGATTTTTATGTATCTTTAAATAGGCCAAGATCCACTATGAATTAATACAAATTACGAACATTTAATTAAAATAAATTTTTGAAATCGATTTTCGAAAATCCAATTATCGAATACCCCATCCCTAGCCAATGCAGACTAACGTAGTGACTTTGGACAAACGTCACCAAATATTATTTGATTTTAACAAACTGCCACATTTTTGCTAATTTGTGATAAGATGTACTAATTTGTCATTATTGTTAGTTTTATGCAATGTATTTACCTAAATAACTTGCTATTTATTAGAACCAAGGCTTATATTAAAGTTGATAAAACAATTGAAATTACTGAACATCGTTACAAGGTTATATTTGGGCAAATTTGTGAGCTGTCATACGACTCATCCTAGATTTTCCAAACTATAGTGTAATTGTTAGGAACATTTAACGCTAATCTTTGTAGTAATGCTGGACAGCCCACAACTCCTCGAACGTGTCTGACAACGTATACCAGGAGACGCAGATCTCTTCTTACGCTCAAGGAGGTATACCCGAGCATGCCCAGCAGGAACTGAGTAGGATAAAGCCATGGATAGACACCAAACTCACTCATACCATATAGAGATATCGTTGATATTTTTTTTGTACCTTCTCCACCATGAGTGAGTCCTGCTCCCCCAGTGGGCTCCAAATGCAAGCATTGCTTTCCAATTTGTCTACGGATCAATTAATTAAACAGCGTTTTGAACACCATTTCGTTTTCAAACGACTTACAGATTCTCATTACAAATCCTAGAGTTTTATAACTTGAATTGCACATCACTTCTATGTGAGAACCAAATGTGAGATTGTTTTAGAAGAAGACACGCAGATCTTTAATATTTTCTGCGCCATGTATAGGAATATATTCTAGTGTGTATCTATGGGGAATTAGTTGTTCGTTGCTTTCAAATGGTGGAGAAAGTTCAAAAGATTTTTTTCGAGATTTAGTGATTACTCATTTTTATTTACCCATGACAAAACCAACATGTATTGTTTACTAATTTTTATTTACCCATGGCAAAACCATAATTTATTGATAACTCATTTTTATTTACCCACGATAAAAAACAAAAATTTATTGTTTACTCAGTTTTATTTACCCACGATAAAAAACTAAAATTTATTGATTACTCATTTTTATTTACCCACGATAAAAAACTAAAATTTATTGATTGCTCAGTTTTATTTACCCACGATAAAAAACAAAAATTTATTGTTTACTCAGTTTTATTTACCCACGATAAAAAACTAAAATTTATTGATTGCTCAGTTTTATTTACCCACGATAAAAAACTAAAATATATTGTTGACTCACTTTTATTTACCCACGATAAAAAAGTAAAATTTATTGATTACACAGTTTTATTTATCCACGATAAAAAACTAAAATTTATTGATTGCTCAGTTTTATTTACCCACGATAAAAAACAAAAATTTATTGTTTACTCAGTTTTATTTACCCACGATAAAAAACTAAAATTTATTGATTGCTCAGTTTTATTTACCCACGATAAAAAACTAAAATATATTGTTGACTCACTTTTATTTACCCACGATAAAAAAGTAAAATTTATTGATTACACAGTTTTATTTATCCACGATAAAAAACTAAAATTTATTGATTACTCCGTTTTATTTACCCACGATAAAAAACTAAAATTTATTGATTATTCATTTTTATTTACCCACGATAAAAAACTAAAATTTATTGTTAACTCATTTTTATTAACCCGCGATAAAAAACTAAAATTTAATGTTTACTAATTTTTAAAAATAATTTTGACAAATTAAACCCACTTATTAGGGGTAATTTCCATGGGGTAAGGGTGGGATTTTTTAAACTTCGCCTGTATAAAAATGTTTATGAACAATGAAAAAATATGTAGAAATTATAATATTTTTAAATTCCTATGTGACTTTTGGGACACTGTATATTTGTTTTGTTATTATTTCTTCAATCATTCATTCAATATGGCCAAACAATCTTTGAATGCTCTTTTATGCGTACTTTACTCAAAAAATCAGACTTAACTTCAAATACAGCCCTAATTACTTCAATACATATTCTTTCATACATTGTAACCCCATGTATTCTCATCGATGCATGCATTTTACAGCATTTATTCGGCTTCTTTCAAACCTTTTCCCACGTCCACATTTCACTCCCATATATCAAAGCAGATACTAAGTTACTGTTGTGGGCTCTAACTCTTTCATACATTGTCACCCCATGTATTCTCATCGATGCATGGATTTTACAGCATTTATTCGGCTCCTTTCAAACCTTTTCCCACGTCCACATTTCACTCCCATACATCAAAGCAGATACTAAGTTACTGTTGTGGGCTCTAACTCTTTCATACATTGTCACCCCATGTATTCTCATCGATGCATGGATTTTATAGCATTTATTCGGCTCCTTTCAAACCTTTTCCCACGTCCACATTTCACTCCCATACATCAAAGCAGAGACTAAGTTACTATTGTGCGCTCTAATTCTTTCATACATTGTCACCCCATGTATTCTTCTCAGCGCACGGATTTTACATAATTTATTCAACTCCTTTCAGTATTTTTTCATATCCACGTTTGATTCCCATACATCAAAGCTGATAATGAGATTCTGTTGTGAACTCTTATTCTGTCATACATTGTCACCCCATGTATTCTTCTCAGCGTACGTATTTTATATAATTTATTCAACTCCTTTCAGTATTTTTCCACGTCCGCGTTTCACTCACATACATCAAAGTTGTTACCAAAATACTTAGAACTATTAATCTGTTGTTTAATAATCTAATACATTGTCACCCTTAACAATGTATGCATTTTACAGCATTTGTAAAATATCGTCTTTTCAAACCTTTTCCCACGTCCACATTTCACTAAAATACTGTTGTGGATTCTCTTTCATACATTGTAACCCCATGTATTCTTCTCAGCGCACGTATTTTATAAAATGTATCTATTCCTTTCAGTATTTTTCAATATATATATATATATATATTAACCTGGCGAGTTCATTGCCATGTGGCAATCTCTTCCAACCAACCAGAAATATGTTTATAAATAAATAAATAAATATTAGGTTTATTGACAGCAACATAGTATGTACAAGATCACACCTGAATAACATTTCTAAAACACATAAATTGCAGACTATTGTCTGCAATTTATTCATCAAACACAGAAGTTATCAAAAGGTCTGGGCTCATCTAATAGCGTCCCCTCGGCCAAAATACACCCCACCAATATAGGGCGAACCCAGCCACGGGGACACCAGATGTTTTTCAGCCCACACCCTTAAAGGCCCTGAGTGTTAACCAGACTGGAATCCTATTTAAAAAAATCTGAGTTCCAGCGGGGATCGAACCCGCAACCTCCGGATCGGCAGACAAATGTCTTACCACCAGGAGGTCGTTCACGTTGTACTCGCATACATCAAAGTTTGCACTACAAACTGTTGCGGATTATTATCATAGGAGAAAATTTTGATAATATGCGGTTCACCCGTCCCTCGATTTATGCGTTTTTTTTTCGCGGTTTTATTCTAACGCGGTTTTCCAAAATGAATTTTTTTTAAAGGGAGTTTTTTTTCTAAAATTTAAATTGTTCATTGAAGAAGATAGTCCTTATTAATATTATGCATAGTTTAGCCACTAGGCTACTAGGTCAAGGTGAATCAACGGAACAATTATTATTGTTATTATTACCAAATTTATTTACTGCTATGAATGTTCAATTCAATCAGCCAGAAAAGTGGAAAATATGGCTTCCAATGTTTTGAAAATGTTGAAAATTTAACGAGAGATAAAAAAAATTTATATGCAATATATTAAGAAATTCATAAAGAAATTACTAATAATAAAAAAAAACAAATGTTGGTTTCATATTTTCTAACAACAGTAACCAAATAGCGTTTTTTTCCAAAATAATCAGACATTTTAGATATTTCTACTGATGAAATACCGACTTTTGACCAACAATTAATTGTGAAGAAGGAAAAGAAAAACGTTGCTTTAGAGCAGTGCTCCGCAACCTTTTCTCACCTACGACACACCAAAATTCTTCCTAGAATTGCGCGGCACACCAAAAGCTATAATATATAGGTATTAAATTGATACACAAATTTTACAATAAATTTTTGTTTTTTATTTGAAAACTATACATACACAAAACTATAGCATATTTATTTTTACGCAATCTACTGACTAATTTGGTGCGGCCATGGTGTGTACAAAGCACACTACGCAGTTTTCAACAGTTGGCACCAGGCGCTGGGGGACCATTGAAAAATTATTTAGTTATAATAATTATTGTATACTACATTTTGAAAAATAGACAATATTATGAAAAATAATTTGTCATTGTGTATTAAATACATAATGAAAAATTATAAAATGTCAAATACATTGAATTTGACCGCGGCACACCTGTATCCGGCTCACGGCACATCAGTGTGCCACGGCACACCGGTTGCGGAGCACTGCTTTAGAGGACAGCATCGAAAATTCTGAATAAAATAATCTCATTTCTTTTATTATATGTTTATGTATGTCCACATATTATGTACATTTTTAATGCCATCGTTACTTTTCCTATGTTAAAATTATATTGTATGTATGTATGTATGTGTGTGTGTGTGTGTGTGTGTGTGTGTGTATGTGTGTGTGTGTGTGTGTGTGTGTGCGTGTGTGCGTGCGTGCGTGTACATTTAAATAAAAAAAAATTGTAATAGTGAAATTATAATTTATTTCTTTGTACAATCATAGACTTATTTACGCGTTTTTTTGGAACGTATCCCCACATTTCGTATGAGTTCCATGTATTTTTACGCGGTTTTTTATATCCTGGAATCTATCCCGTGACTGTATAAGCTCCATGTCTTTTTTTTTTTACGCGGTTTTCGTTTTCGCGATTTTTCGCGGAATGTATCCACCGCGTAAATCGAGAGATGGGTGTATAGGTATACACGTATGTTTTAAATGCCCCATTGACTTTTGTTTCCTATCGCTACACGCCGTTCGATATCCCTCTTAACTCTTCCATCATCTGAGAATATACTACCCAAGTAGTAGATTTTCTTAACTTTCTTCTTCTGTATATCGAATTAATTTATCCTTTAACACTTTTACGAATGATGTCAGTCAATGTACATTGAGATGGTTTAGACATGTAGAACGGATGAATGAAGAAAGACTATTAAAACATATATACAGTGCAGATATGAGTGGAAGGCGGTAAGAGGAAGACCAAATAAAGTATGGTTATCAAATTAGAAAGTATGGTTATCAAATTGTAAACAACACAAATAGCACTCGTATGACAAAACTTTCAGAGCACGTATACCATTTAAAACGTCAAACATTACGATGCTGATGTCAGATTTGAAGTATCTACACTGGTGTTGCCATATCTCAAAACTTAAGTAGCAACCCTCGTACCCCATCCCTAGCCAATGCAGACTAACGTAGTGACTTTTGACGAACGTCACCAAATATTATTTGATTTTAACAAAACAAGATGTATTAATTTGTCATTATTGTTAGTTTTATGTAATGTATTGACTTAAATAACTTGCTATTTATTAGAATTGAGGCTTATATTAAAGTTGATAACATAATTAAAATTACTGAACGTTGTTACAAAGTTGTATTGGGGCAAATTTGTCAACTGTCAAAGGACTCATCCTAGAATTTCCGAAGTATAAAAGCACTAAGTTTATATGTCCCTAATAAATATAGTCGTGCAAGGAATCACCATATGTTCTACATACCAACTTACAGGACGAATATCATGGCTAAACACTCAGTCACGCGTGGTATAGAGATATTGAACCAACTGAATGACACTGTTGATATATTCTCGGTACCGTCTAGCAGTATGAGAAGAATCCTGGCTGATATTCTTCCTATCGAATAAGCTAACGCTAGAAGCAGAGCCTCTTTGTGTAACAGGAGAAATCCGTGCAGTGGATAAAACAATTAAATAAACTGCGTGTCATTGTAGTTATCACATTGGTGCTATACCATAAGCTGGTACATTATCATCATGACTTTAGATTTTGCAATATTCATTCTCAAATCTTTCTCTTCGTGTCTCTTTTATAATTTACCGAAAGATAACATTAAAAATATAGGCAATTTTCCTCATTTTAACCGTATTAAATTTCTAGTTAAGCTTATCGAGTAATCGCGGTTAATTAAGTGTTTTTTGTGACTTCAGTTAGCTTATCGCTATGTAAACATGTAACTATGTAAGACCGATTAAAAGTTAGTTTGCTAAAATAACAAACATTGATTCAGTGTAAAAAATATTTTTATTTTATTTACTTAACATACAACTTTGACGTATGGGAGTAAAGCGTGGACGTGGAATCAAACTGAAAAGATTGTGTAGAAATTTATGCATTTAGAAAAGTACATAGTGACAATACTGCCTTGATCAAAAAGTTTTAGGACTTTATTCATAAAATCGAAAATACAAGTTTATTCATCAAAATCGATATAGGCCCCATCAAAGTACTCCCCATCGACTGCAACGCACTTACGCCAGAGCTTGATCCAATCCTCGAAACACAGCTGGTACTCAATTTTTGGGTATGTCCATCAGAGCCGTCTTCGATTTTTTCATGACATCCTCTCGGGTGCTGTAACGCGTTCCGCGAAGCGGTTTTTTAAGTCGGTTGAACAGGAAAAAGTCGCAGGGAGCCAGATCAGGTGAATTCGAAGGCTGCTGGATAGTAGTCGTGTAGTTTTTGGTCAAAAACTCATGGAAATCATGTCTTTCTTTCGATGTTATGTTCAACATTTCCAAGGTCTGCGGACCGTTAAATCCGTTTTTCACACAAAATTTAATGCAAACTCGTTGATGCACAGTAACAGCGTGGCTATGCACCTCTATTATTGTATTTTATTTAACACTTTTATTGCAAATACAATTTGGCTGGTGTTTTGCCAGGCGACAATCTCTTACAACCAACCAGACAAACGTAAATAAAGGATGTTAGATGGCTGCAAAACCATTCAAATGACTATCCGTCCCCACGAAATCCATGAACACATACGTGAGCATATGCCCACGAACCCCACAAAGACGGACAATCCTCCGAACATTCCTTTTCATATAAAGTGAGATATCACCAATCAAAAGGAAAGGAAGGGATGGTGGAGAGGAAAGGAAAAGAAAAATCAGGAATGAAACACGTTATTTTACTGACTAGAAATTAAGAGTTTTTCAGTCACTTCTTAAAGCATGCCAAGGACGGAGCGAGTCTAACATTGGTTTGTAACTAGTTCCAGAGTCTCACTGCATGGACAGTAAAAGAAAAAGACGACGTAAAAATAAAAGAGCGATGAACTGGAAACGCCAATAAACAATATCTGTTTGAGAGTAACACTAGTCTACAGGGAGGGAGAGGGGGGGGGGGTAGACATAGAGATCAGAGCGCCAGACTTTTTTTATCTCGACACATATATTTCCCCTCCTCCTGATCCATACACCTTCTCATATAACTCCTTCGATTTATCTTGTCTTACTATTCTTTCTCAAGTTAAACACCGAGATACTAAGTGGAGCCGGTGTAGAACGAGTACTCTTAAATACCATAAAATACTGCCTATCTGGGTCATATATTGAGAGAGAAAAAACTGCTACCTCAAATTAATATTGATGGTCAACGCGGAATGAGTAGAATTTGCCTATCTTGGTAACGCCACATTTTCGAATTGACAGATATCCAGACGAATTGACAGATATCCAGAGGAGCTGTTCCTCAACTGTCTGGATATCTGTCAATTCGTGTGAAAATTGGAAAATTTGACGAAAAAAAGATTAGAGTAAGATTAATGCACAGGAGACGCGTGCACTAAGGAAAATTTGTGGAGTGTCAATGTTTGAAAGAAGGTGGAATGAAGACGTCAGGAATGAATGCGGGTGTTGAAAGGAAGATGAAGAAAGGAGAATATAGGTTATCTGACAGGATCAATGTATTATCGGTTATGTAATGTTAACATGTATCGGTTATATAATGTTAATAATAATTTAAGACCGATCAAAAACATGTCAACATACAGATCCAAAACATGCTCGACATGTTTTTAAGAAACTCAGATTTACTAAAATTGTAGATTTAAATTAAAATTTAAAAAGGATTTACTAAAATTGCTATATCAAAAGTAAATATTAGAAACGTTGTATTGAAACTTTGGATATTTGTTGAAAATACTTCAGTTTACCTTTCCCTTCCTGTGCTAAAAAAAATCCACGGGTTCCGGTGCTGTGTATTCAATACACATGTAAAAATGAACGATTTAAAATCGGAAAAATGATAATATTCATAGCCAATCGCTTAAATTAATTAAATTTGAAGTCAAAAGTGATAATAATTGAAATTTTATTGCTGAAAACATGAAAAAAACATCGGCCGACGTTCACAAAACGGGCGAGACGACCACCTCGAACGAAAACCGGCTGGCTACTAAACGAGAGAAGCGATCAAACTGATATTCTATTTTTTGCGTTCCCATATACCGAAGGAGAATGAGAGTGAGACATGAATAGTTTCGCTTCCTCACCCATACGGACTCTTATAATGAATATACCTACATCACACACTGGCACACGTTTGATTGTATTGGTGAATTTATTCCCGATTTTCACAAAATATCTCTGATGTGGCCGATAAGTGCCAATTATTATTAATATTATTTTTTTCATTCAATGTATTAGGGAGGAATACCTAAAATCTGAACCCAGTATTTATAATATTTATAGAGATATTAAAGGTGTTTAGAAGCAATGTGTACTAGTTACACATCACAGGGAAGGAAGGGTTAAGATTGAATATTTAGTCAACATTATCCTTTTTTAAGCTTTTTTAATAATTATCCTAATTTAAGCGATTCTTCCACAAAGAAGGTTCATTTTCATACAACTGTCCAGGCTCAGTCGGAATATTGCAATTTTTGTCTATCAGGAAAGGTTCATTTTCATACAACTGTCCAGACTCAGTCGGATTATAGCAATTTTGTCTGTCAGGAGAGAAGGTTCATTTCTATACAATTGTCGAGGGTCAGTCGGGATATTGCAATTTTTAATAAAGAATGTTACGACGCAAAGTCCCTAAATGTGTCGTATAAATATTCGTATAGTAGCGATAAATAGTGCCGTTTCCGTTCCCATGAATCGCTAGCTGATAATCCTGTGGTCAGGCCACAGTGGCCATTATTAAAATAACTAGTCCGCAAACCATGGTACGCGAGCGCCAGTCTAGTTGCTAAGCAAGCGACGAAATACTGAAGTTAATACAAATAACAATAATAAAGAGTCAATTTATATAGTGCCGTTTAGAGAGCAGACTTTTCAAGGGCTATCCAGCTCGGGGTTTGAACCAATCCACTGACATGGGTACTTGTGGTATGCAACTCTTTGTAATTTCATTAGGTGGTACAGTTTAAGAAAAAAGTAAGAACCCTTGAAATCGACGATTTACCCGTTGCATGCACAGTTTTTTTTATAACGTTTCTAAATTGTATACGTTTGTTTATAAAATATCCACATGGTTTCCTTACTTCTCCTTTAAACACATTTTACATCAACTTCCCAAATAAATACTGCATTAATCTTTCCTTCCCTGTGTTGGGTATCGTCTACACGTTGCTTCTAATAACCATCAATATCTCTATAAATATAATAAATACAAGGTTAAGATTTTAGGTATTCCTCCATAATATATTTACGAATTGATTTAAAAAATAATATTAATAATAATCAGAATTTATCGACTACATCGAGGTGTTTTGTAAAGATCGAAAACAAATTCGCATTTAAACGCTGCGAGTGCCTCGTCTTGACGATAGGTGAAAAGTATGCGGGAAGCGCGACACTATATTCGCATCTCACTCTTGCATACTAGACTAAATTGCGAGGAGCTGAATTGTCTCAACGTCGCAAGCATAAGCGTAAGCGCCGGGGTATGCGACTGACGTTCCGCGCCACTAGTAGCCTCTAGACTTGCAAATAGGTTAGACGTACGCCCGTTCCGTGAGCGTTTTTTAATGTTTTCAGATGGTTTTTTAATGTTTTCAGCAAATAAATCTCAATTATTATAATTTTTAACTTCAATTATAATTAATTAAGGGGATTATTTATGAACGTTCTTATTTTTCCGATTTAAAATCGCTAATTTTTTATTGCGTACTCACTACCCAACACCGGAGCACGCGTATTATTTTTATCAACGTAAGGGAAGGGTTAAACACAATAATACCGCTTCGATACATCAACTGACAGCTGAATGTCCAAACTGTAAGATGTTCACTTGCGACTATTATTCATTCAATTTATTAGCGAGGTGCATGGCCGCGCGGTAACGCACTGGACACCCGTGCGGAAGGTTATCGGTTCGAACCCCGCTCTGTGCTACCCCCCTCGAATGACACATATATTTTATCTGCCTAGTATTCGAAGGTATAGGCATATCTGTAACTCTGGTCATATAGATTCTTCCAGAAAAAGTTGAATTAAAAACACGTCGGTGTGGTCCGATCGTCTCACTTTGGTGTGCCATCGGATCCAGTACAGCGGTGTGACCGGTGAGTTTGCTGGTATGCAACAACTCACTCACTTAAAAAAAAACTAATTGTTGCCTATGGAATGGCGAGGGGCTCTTCAACTACGAGGCCCAGCAACGACGATAATTATTTATTCAACTACATCAAGACTTGGATAATGTTGTAATACTATAACACTATAAAGGCATACATCTCATTTTATTTATAGACATACTACCTATCACGTCATATCCCTGTCAGAGTAGGCAGAGAGGACAGAGCACTAGAATTTCATATCTCGACACAAATCCTTCGTCTCTTCTACATCCATACACCTTCTCATACAACTCCTACGATTTCTCTGACTTGACGTTTCTTTCTTTGAAAATATCATTCACTTGATCCAACCATACATTCTTTGGTCTTCTTCTACAGCTTCTTTTACTCACACTTGCAATATAAAGTTGTTTTGACAGTATTTCTTCATTCATTCGTTCATATTAGCCCATACCATCTCAGAGTGCTTTTTTTCATTCCGTATTCTGTCATACATTGTCACTTCATGTATTCTTCATAATGCACGCATTTCTATAGCATGTATTCGATTCACTTCAGTCTTTTTATACGTACACGTTTCGCTCCAATACATGTTACGTACAAAAGTGAAAATAATGCGACATCTGTTGTTATTATTACTAATCCTAAATATCTTTGTAACTTTGAACAAATTAATTGTGTTTTTTTCTTTCATTGCTGTGTTAAACATTGGTGATTTCACACAGACATACATACCATCACGCCATATCCCTCTCGGGTTAGGCAGAGGCATTTTTATAAATGTCATACATTACACTTCTCAAATGTCACAAGACGCAGGCAAGTTCACGACGTCATCTGTGTTTTTTTTTTAAACCTGGCGAGTTTATTGCCATGGGGCAATCTCTTCCAGCCAACCAGAAATATGTTTTTATAGGCCCTAAGGGTTAACCAGACTGGAATCCTATTTAAAAAAACTGGAATCCAGCGGGAATTGAACCCGCAACCTCCGGATCGGCAGACAAGTGTCTTACCACTAGTCCATGGAGGTCGTCTTATCCAAGAATAAAAAAAACGCTCAATTTGAAAGACCCTTTACATACCATCACGGCATTTCCAAGTCGGTGTACGTAGAGAAGATAGAGCTTCTATACACATTCTTCGCCATTTTTACACCCATACACCTTATCTTAAAACTCCTACAATTTCTCTGTCTTTTTATGTTTCATTATTTTAAAATAAATTTCACTAGATCCAACCATACTTCCCTTAGTCTTCCTCTACCACCCCTTCTTCTCACATTTGCCTTATATATTTGTTTCGTTAGTATTTCTTTATTCATTCGTTTTACATGCCTAAACCCTCTCAAAGTGCTTTGTATTATCACACTCAACACATTAGCCTTAAGTTAACACTTACATCTAATCTTTTCATTTCTAATTATGTTATACATTATCTCCCCATCTATCCTCTTCTGGGCACGCATTTCTATATCATCTATTCGACTCCTTTCACTCCTTTTCCACGTCCACGTTTCACTCGGATACATCAAAATTGACACTAAAATACTGTTTTCAACTATCATCTTAGGAGACAGATTTTGATGCGGTCTTGTTTGAGTATACATGTTTGAGTGCCCCATTGAATTTGTTCCCTGTCGCTACACGCCGTTTGAAATATTTCGTAGCTCTTCCATAATCTGAGAGAATACTGCCCAAATATCAGAATTCCTCAAAGGAGAAGTGAGTTGTCTGGTGATTCACGGTTGGGGGTCAGGCAGGTCGGTGGTCATCTTGCTGGTGCGTTGGGTGAATCAGCGGAATGCTCTGGCGCAATGTGCCATTAACACCAACTAAAAACATTGCCCACTCAGCAAAATCAACTTCCTCAGGGGTACGCAACCATTAGAAATAATGAAAAACTCTCACTCATTTTTTTAATAATAATTTAATAATAAACACATTAAAAGAAGGGATAGTTATAGTGATAAACAGCTGACTTGTATAGACGACCTCCATGGCCTAGTTGGTAAGACGCCTGTCTCTCAGCCCGGAGGCTGTGGGTTCGAATAAGTTTTTTAAAAAAAGATTCCAGCCTGGTTTTCACTTAAGCCTACTTTAACATCTTTCTGGTTGGTTGTAAGAGATTGACACTTGGCAACAATCCTGCCTTGTTGTACTTTATACAACGAAAGTGTTTTTAATACAATTTTACAAGCAAATATTCCATCTATATCTACACGTAGGGAACGGTAGGCCCCATATCGTCGTTGTTCAGCGAAAAGTATTTAAGTCAATTTTTGCTTAAAATGACTTTTTGATGCCATTTTACTAAAAATAAAATATCTTCACATTGAAAAAAACATTTATGTCCATAAGTTATATGGTTTCGCAGTTATGAAAAGATAAAAAGTCATATAACTTGATTTTACATCGCCTTCCGAAACTTAAATTGCATTTATCTCAAAACTTAATATTTGGACTTAAATGCTTTTCGGAGAACAACGACGATATGTGGTTCGCAATTATCTCTTCAAAAGTTAGAAATACCTTTCTCGCCCTTAGCAAGAACGATCCAATATGATAAATTATACTTTAGTACACTCCTTCAATTCTTCTTCTTCTTAAACTTTCTATAGACTCAAGAGTCTGTTACTGCAGGATTGTCCTCTTGTGATGCTGAGCTCCAGCTATCTCTCCATCGTTTCGGGGGTCTCCCTGGTGGACGCCGTTCATCCGGCACCCCATGCAGAGCTATGTATGGAATTCTTGTGGAATTCATTATCTGTACATGTTGGTACCAGTATCGTCGACCGACGCTGTCGTCCCCATCTAACCACATCTTGGACCTCACAGACCTCTCGGATTGTGGTGTTCCTTACACGATCACGCAAAGTCTTCCCAGCAATAGCGCGTAGAGTTCTCATTTCCGTTGTCCTTAGTATACTTTTTGTCCTGACAGTGTCCGCCCTCGCTTCGACGCCATATGTGAGGATAGGTCGCACACAGGTCTTATAAATGCGTACCTTGCTATCCGTTCTCATATCTTTATTCCTCCATATGACATATCTCAGGCAGCCCGCCACAACTGCAACTTTATCTACCTGAGGCCTTACTTCTCCGGGGAGGTCATGAGAGCTGAGCAGTTCACTGCCAAGATATCTGAACTGGGTTGCTTGTTCAATTGACTCGTGCACGTACTGAAATTCTGCACTCTAGTGGGTCTTTGGAGAATGTCATACACTTGGTTTTTACTACGGAGATAATCATATTGTACTTTGAGCAGGATTCATCGAACTTTGTGAGCATTCTCTGTAAGTCATTTTTATTTTCAGCTATGAGTGTAGCGTCGTCAGCATAACAGAGAATTCCCACCGCTTTCTTACCAAGAGTATACCCCAACTTGAGAGATGCAACCTCTGCAATGATATTATCCATTATGCAGTTAAAGAGAAATGGGCTTAGGCTATCGCCTTGTCTGATTCCAACCGATGTTTTTATGGCTTTAGTATATTTCCCATTTGCTCTGATTTTTGTGGTCTCTCTTATGACATTAATGAGTGATGGAGGTATCATTTTTGTGGACAAACTCCTTCAATTATACTTTAAAAGAGAATTATACTTCAGAACACTTCTATAGCTTTAACACTTCATGGGTAAAGTGATATTCGTCATTGATTGCTTATATCAAAGGTTTTCCATCCCGTGGCCGAGAACATGTGACGCCGGTGTACAGAAATATCCGAGAACAGTCTAAAGATAGCTGCAGAAACTGAGTGGCGAGTGCTCAACGCAAGGCGGCCCGCTTGGAGACAGGTGCCGGCCACTCTGTTCCGCTCCAACTTCTCCGATCCTCAACTCTAGAGAGTTGGGTATTGCTTTGCGACAATAACCGAGAAAACTAAGATGCAATGACATTTGCTTCGTAATACGTATATAATAATTCATTGATCCGTAGCAAATTAGAAAGCAATGCTTGCGTTTGGATCCCGGTGAGGGCATAGAACTCACTCATGGTGGAGAAAGTACAAAAAAAATATCTACGATATCTCTATATGAGAGTTTGGTGTATATCCATTTCTTTATCCTACTCAGTTTCTGCTGGGCATGCTCGGGTATAACTCCTTGAGCGTAAGAAGAGATCTGCGTCTCCTGGTATACTTTGTCAGACTCGTTCGAGGAGTTGTGAGCTGTCCAGCATTACTACAAAGATTAGCGTTAAATGTTCCTAACAAATACACTAGACTGCGCCTGCAAGAACTATTCTTAAAAACATACGCAAGAACGGGTCTTCCAGCCGCTATGTCTGTTGGAAGGGCCGTAACTCTTCTGAACGGGACTGCTTCGGATATTGACATATTTCATATCACATTATCAAAAGCAAAAGTAAATTTTCTTCTTAGATTGAGCGCGTTAGAAAGCACTCATCAACATACTTAAGTGACTGTGAATAAATGCGTATCATATGTTTTTGTGTATATACTCGTATGTATGCATATAAATTATTTTTTATTTTATATAATTTTTTAATTTTTTTAATTCTATCTAATTTATTTTGATATGTCTTGTATTTTTCAAAATAATTGAGAAAAAATAAATAAGTGAAATAAATAAAAATAAAAAAGAATTTTTAAAATACGTCTCACTAAAAAAAAACACCTTACAATAACGTCTAACTATCATAAAAGTCCTCATTGTATCATGTAATATCGCTACATTAGCAGTTGAACTAAAATGTATGAAATATATCAAATCGCTACCATTTATTAAATTCTTGTCCCTCAAGTTGGTCATTCTTCAAAAAAGACATTTAGATTTATGTACGAGTATATTTCAATAAAACTTGTAAACTCGAACAGGACATTATCAACATCTGAGATGACACAGGCATTTTTTCCACCCAGTATTCGGGGTAAAAGGATACCTATGACTTCGAACATATCTATTTAAAAAAAAAAAGGAATTAATTTTTTATCATTTTTAAATAATACCTAGGTTAAGGGGGTGTTCTACTCTAGAGGCGTGAATTTCGGGCGTTTTTTTTTCAGACTAAATAAAAAAAACAAAAAATATTTTTACTCTATATTTTTGACAGTTTGTTTATTGATGATTAGAGAATGTGCAAAAAAAATTTAAAAAAAAAGATTGAAAATTCAAGATGTTATCAGCTGTTATATCTTGTAAAAAAAAGGGGTGAGCTGGTCGACATGATTGGAACCCTTTCGTAAATTCGAAACAAAAATCATACACAGTTTCTTGATAAGAAATAATGTCGTTATAGTTGGCACCAAAGAAAAAAACAAAAACAATCGTGAAATGGCGGCTGTCTGAAAAATAATTTAATTTTTTACAAATTGTTTTGAATTTTTCAAGGTAGGGACGATTCACTTAATGGAATGTCTCCCTTTTGTTTATCGGATTTATTATATTTGGATTGGATTTATTATATTCAGGTCACTTAAAATCTCCATTTAATTTATTGGATTTATTATATTCAGGTCATTTAAAATCTCCATTTAATTTATTGGATTTATTATATTCAGGTCAGTTAATGGGATGTCTCCATTTTATTTATAGGATTTATTATATTTGCATTGGATTGGATTTATTATATTCCGGTCAGTTAATGGGATGTCTCCATTTTATTTATCGGATTTATTATATTTGGATTGGATTGGATTTATTATATTCAGGTCAGTTAATGGGATGTTTCCATTTTATTTATCTGATTTATAATATTTGGATTTGATTTATTAAATTCAGGTCACTTAATGGGACGTGTCCATTTTATTTATCGGATTTATTATATTTGGATTTGATTTATTATATTCAGGTCACTTAATGGGACGTGTCCATTTTATTTATCGGATTTATTATATTTGGATTTGATTTATTATATTCAGGTCACTTAATGGGATGTTTCCATTTTATACATCGGATTTATTATATTCAAGTCAGTTAATGGGATGTGTCCATTTTATTGACCTGATTTATTGTATTTGGATTGGATTTCTTATATTCAGGTCACATAATGGGATGTCTCCATTTTATTTATCGGATTTATTATATTTGGATTAGATTGGATTTATTACGAGTATATTCAGGTCAGTTAATGGGATGAATCCATTTTATTTATATGATTTATTATACGAGTATTTGGATTGGATTTATTATATTCAGGCCAGTTAATGGGGTGCGTCCATTTTATTTATCTGATTTATTATATCTGGATTGGATTTATTATATTCAGGTCCCTTACTGGGATGTTTCCATTTTATTTATCGGATTTATTATATTCAAGTCAGTTAATGGGATGTGTCCATTTTATTTACGTGATTTATTATATTTGGATTGGATTTATTATATTCAGGTCACTTAATGGGATGTCTCCCTTTTATTTATCGGATGTGTGTCTAAGAGACGTTGCTTCGGAGAGCAACAGAACTTTGAGGTTGATTTCGCCTTCATCAAATAAATTAATTGTTTCAAATTCATTGAATAGGCCCGGATATAATGACGGGGCCTTTGTTAGTGCTGTTCCTGTGATATTGAATGTCCTGCCGCTAGGTGTTAGAGATATGGGTGACGTGTACAGCTTTAGGAATCACTTGAAGACACCTCTTTTTGGGAAGTCTTATCAATGATACGAGTATATGAATACTATCTTATGATATATAAAAACATATACTATACTCCACCTGAAGCCGAATGTGTTACTAACACATATCGGAAGATCTACAAAGATTTCTTTGTAGTTCGTCTTCCTGCGGTAAGGTTTCTGCGGTTTGATTACCAAATATTTATAAACTTACACAGGTGCGGGGAAGTACCCAATCTAATGGCCGCAGATACTACCTTCCTTTCCTTACAATTAACTTATTAAAATTTGTTTAATATTTTGAATGAGTACGTTCGAACCCTGACTTAGAGTGCCTTTATTTATTTAACACTTTTATTGCAATACAATCTGGCGGGCTTATTGCCAGGTGGCAATCTCTTCCAACCAACCAGACGAAAGTAAATGAAGCAAGTTACGTGGTCGCATAAATCATTCAAATGACTATCCATCCCCACGAAATCCATAAACATATACGCGAGAACATGCCCACGAATACCACAAAGACGGACCATCACCTGAACATTATTTTTCATACAAAGTGAGATATCATCAATCAAAAGGAAAGGAAGGGATGGTGGAGAGGAAAGGAAAAGAAAAATCAGGAATGAAACACGTTATTTTACTGACTAGAAATTAAGAGTTTTTTCAGTCGCTTCTTAAAGCATGCCAAGGAAGGAGCGAGTCTAGCATTGGTTTGTAACTGATTTCAGAGTCTCACTGCATGGACAGTTAAGGACGACGTAAAGAAAGAAGAGCGATGAACTGGAAAGGCCAATAAACAATCTCTGTTTGAGCGTAGCGCTAATCCCTAATAATGATTGGAAAGACGCTGAAAATTTTCGGCGAGATAAGAGGGTGCGGCGGGACAGTTAAGGATATTATACAATAGAGACAGTATGTGAATTTGGCGTCTATTTCTAACATTCAACCAGTTCAATGCCTTCTGGTATGAAGTTATATGATCGTACTTTCGTAGGTTGAAAATAAATCTTAGACACACTTTTTGAAGACGCTGTAATTTGTCCAGCTGTTCCTCTGTAACATCCAAGTAACAAACGTCCGCATAGTTCAGAATCGCAAAGAGCAGAGACTGTAGGAGTAAAATTTTGGTTTTAGTTGGTAGGAATCTTTGCAACACTTTAAGGGAATGAAGGCTGAAGAAGATCCTTCGGCTTACCTCATTTATTTGATCTCGCCATGAGAGAGTGTTATCTATTAGCACTCCTAGGTTTTTAACAGTTTTATGTAATGGTATGATAGAGCCATCGAGTAATATTGGAGGAAGTAAGTCAGTGTTGAATTTACCGAGAAGCTGAGGGCTGCCAATGAGGATCGCTTGAGACTTTGATGACAGTCTAGAGAGATTCTTTAAAATGCGCTATAAAGATTATTTTTTTATTATAATGTTATTTGTACCTATGTTATTCTTTCATTTAATTTATTATTATGGTATCCTTTAACTTATTTAGATTAGCGATGAGAACATATTTAACCTGTTCACCGTGTTAAAAATCAAATTCCACGAATCCTGTGCGCGGCACAATTTCAGCGTTTTTTAATTTCTAAGTTTAAACACATATTTTGTTTAGAACCACTGATATTTGATTACAACACCAAGTAAACATGACACTTAAGTAATTTTCTGATAATAAATATTAGTCATTACTCTTAAGGAGACTCATTAAATAAAGGAGATAAACTAAAAAATACGTAAAATAAACAAAGGAATGCTACGATCAAATCAATGCTTCATGACACTCACCCGATCAAATGCATATAGCACTAGTAATGTTTATTTACGTAAGAGAGACTTAGTAATGTTTATTTACGTAAGAGAGACTCATCGCAGGACTCGATCCGCGCGACAGGTCGTTAATGCTGGAAATATTGAGAAACCAAAAAAATTCGGCGCTCTGTTTATTCAACAATATCTCGTAAACTAATATATTATTTGACAAGATTTTCAGAGATGTCGCTAGAATAAAGATTATTTTAAATTTTAGTTCAATTTTTATTCCGGTTTTGTGTCATTTTTTTTAAGTATTTGTGATTTGAAACTTGGATTGTCGTCAGATCACAGGCGTTTGTGCTCCCCGCGGGGAACAGGTTAAGAGCGTGGCCGGTAGATAACATAATCTTCAGCCCCATTAATCTGGCCTTCAAGTTTAGCATTACCGGAGTATACTTGCAGTTCGTCAAACTCTATGTTGGAAATACTACAGCATGTGAACAAGTAACAACACTTGCACACGTCCATCGCGCCCGAGTATTGTTACCAGCGAACTAATTAACCAAACTAGGAACATTTTTATTATTTTTTTCGGATAACATCGGGAATCGAACCTGAAACCCCCGGGTGTCAAGCGATGAACAGACTACGCCTACATAAACCAGTTAAAAACATTCAAGTCATTATTAGTTTTCAGACAAAAATACGCAAACCATTACCTACTGTTCTATTTTCCCGTCACAAAATACACGTTGCGGTATAACAATGCATCACATATGCATATCTATAATACACGCGGTATATCTCCGATGTTATTTTTTCACATTTTCTAATTTAGTTCACCCTGCGGACGCTTTGTTAGCACCTTGACCCAGTTGTTTTTATAACAATATCCCACGGCTAGACGGTTTCCTGCGCAAGCTTTCTGTTTGGGTTTAAAGTTAATCTCGATAACGCGTGAAGAATTTCGAATTAACCATGAAACATATTATTATTTATAATATTTTTTTATCTCAAATAATATATTACGTGACGAACTCCGTGGCCTGGTGGTAAGACGCTTGTCTGCCGATCCGGAGGTAGCGGGTTCGATCCCCGCTGGAATCCAGATTTTTTTAAATGGAATTCCATTCTGTTTTTTACTTAAGGTCCATTAAAACATATCTCTGGTTGGTTGGAAGAGATTGCCACATGGCAATAAACTCGCCAAGTTAAAAAAATATTAATAAAATATTAATTGATTTGGTATTAATATAGTAAAGCTCCATTTTAAACATAATTATTTAATATTTAAATGTTAAAAAAATCTATACAATCAACTTAAATTAAAACGACAGGCCTTTTTTGCTTTAAAAAACCATTTTGACAAAATATATTTTGTGTAGAGAACCACAAAATACGCTGTTTTTCGTTTAATTTATAATGGAGTTTCTGCCGTGATGTATTTAAAAACGTATAGTTATATTCTCCGTCAATTCACAAAAACGTGTAGTTATATTCTCCGTCAATTCATAAAAACGTGTAGTTATATTCTCAGTCAATCCACAAAAACGTGTAATTATATTCTCCGTCAATTCATAAAAACGTGTAGTTATATTCTCCGTTAATTCATAAAAACGTGTAGTTATATTCTCAGTCAATTCATAAAAACGTGTAGTTATATTCTCCGACAATTCACAAAAAACGTGTAATTATATTCTCCGTCAATTCATAAAAAACGTGTAGTTATATTCTCCGTCAATTCACAAAACCGTGTAGTTATATTCTCCGTCAATTCACAAAAATGTGTACTTATATTCCACGTCCATTCACAAAAATGTGTAGTTATATTCTCCTTCGATTCACAAAATACGTGTAGTTATATTCTCCGTCAATTCACAAAAACGTGTAATTATATTTTCCGTCAATTCATAAAAACGTGGAGTTATATTCTCCATTAATTCATAAAAACGTGTAGTTATATTCTCAGTCAATTCACAAAAACGTGTAGTTATATTCTCCGTCAATTCACAAAAATGTGTAGTTATGTTCCATGTCCATTCACAAAAACGTGTAGTTATATTGTTCGCCAATTCCGCCAATTCACAAAAATAACCGCTAAAGGACTTCCAAGGTATGTGCTAAGGACAAGAAGATAAATTAGATCCGGTACACGTGCAAGAGTGTAATGAAGCTTTAAATTTTAAAATTCTCAATATTATAGCTATAAAGTTGTAGCTATAAATGAGGCAGCAATTACGCCGCACCGGAATGACTCCGATAATAATCTCAAAACTTGAAACGCGTTTTCCTCGAAACTACTTTTTCGACCTGGTCGACATAAAATCTCAAGTTCTATCCAACCGATTGCCTTCAAATTTGGCATGAAACTTTGATAAATATTTTTATATCGTTTCTACCTTGAAAAATTCAAAACTATTTATTGGATTAATTTTAAAACATATAAAAATTTGAAGAAAAGGTTAAAAAACAAAAAAAAATTCAGACAGCTGTTATTTTACGATTTTTTTATCTTTGGTACCAACTATAAAAACATTATTTATTATCAAGAAACTGTGTATGATTTATATTTTAAATTTACAAAAAGGTTCCAATCATGTCGACCAGCTTACCACCTTTTTTTTATGACAAGATATAACAGCTGATAACATCTTGAATTTTCCATTCTTAAATCATCAATAAACAAACTGTAAAAAAATGTATAGGTAAAATATTTTTTGTTTTTTTTTTATAGTCTGAAAAAATGCCCGAAATTCACGCCTCTAGAGTATAATACCCCCTTAAAGTGTTAAACAAACTACACTTCCTTTACACCCCATAGTGTAAACGCCTTAACTAAAAATAATATGTTATATGCAACATAAATCAACATTTTTAACCCTATGTTGTTTAAACAATACCACACACAAAGCACGTGAATAGCGCGATAGTGGGATATCTTTGGTATTTTATCAGGCAGCTGCAGGATCAAGTATATCCGGTCCGCAAAATGTCCGTGCTGGGGCTATATCCGTATCCGCCGATGACCCAGTCGGCTTAAAAACGATAATTCGCAAAGCCAGCGTTTCTTTCCCGCTCAAAGAACAGTGGGGGGCACCAAGCGGCATGATAGGTGGCAGTAGAAGGGGGTAACGTTGGCCGTTCATTTTATAATTGACAATTCTAGAACATCATTATCCTGACATAGTCTATGGACATTTTAAAGAGTCTTCTCCATTCGTCCTTGCCCTTCGATCTGTGTTTCCAGTTTATTAATTCGTGTGTAAGAACTGTGATGTTTTGAATTAGTTTCTTAAAACGTGTTTCACTTGATGATATATGATACGAACAAAAATATACAAAATGTTTTATTAAGTGGGTATACTACTCTAGAAATGTGAAAAAGTCGTTTTTTTGCACATTCTTAAAGTTTAGACCTTTAAGAATATGTGCTCAAAAGGAAAATTTAAAAGTCTCAATATTTACTAAGTTATAGCTATAAATGAGGCAGCAATTACGCCGCACCGGTATGACTCGGACAATAATCTCAAAACTTTAAATGCGTTTTTATCGAAACTACTTTTTTCGACCTGGTCGACATAAAATCTCAAGTTTTATTCAATTAATTGACTTTAAATTAATTATAAAACTGTAACAAATGTTTTTATATCGTTCCTACCTTGAAAATTTCAAAACTAATTTATTTAATATATAAAAAAAAAATTGGAAAAAAGAGTAAAAAAATTACTTTTTTTTCAGACAGCCGCTATTTTACGATTTTTTTCTTTGGTACCAACTATAACGACATTATTTTTTTATCAAGAAACTGTGTATGATTTTTGTTTCAGATTTACGAAAGGGCTTCAGATTTACGACAGGACAAAACTCGACATGTACATTATAAACAGTACGACATGTACATTTTGAAATCCGGCAATATTAAAACTAAAACCAGAAAAAAAGGTAAGGACAAAACTCGACATGTACATTATAAACAGTACGACATGTACATTTTGAAATCCGGCAATATTAAAACTAAAACCAGAAAAAAGGTAAGGACAAAACTCGACATGTACATTATAAACAGTACGACATGTACATTTTGAAATCCGGCAATATTAAAACTAAAACAAGAAAAAAGGTAAGGACAAAACTCGACATGTACATTATAAACAGTACGACATGTACATTTTGAAATCCGGCAATATTAAAACTAAAACAAGAAAAAATGTAAGGACAAAACTCGAGATGTACTCGTACATTACAAACAGTACGACATGCACATTTTGAAATCCGGCAATATTAAAACTAAAACAAGAAAAAAGGTAAGGACAAAACTCGACATGTACATTATAAACAGTACGACATGTACATTTTGAAATCCGGCAATATTAAAACTAAAACAAGAAAAAAGGTAAGGACAAAACTCGACATGTACATTATAAACAGTACGACATGTACATTTTGAAATCCGGCAATATTAAAACTAAAACAAGAAAAAAGGTAAGGACAAAACTCGACATGTACATTATAAACAGTACGACATGTACATTTTGAAATCCGGCAATATTAAAACTAAAACAAGAAAAAAGGTAAGGACAAAACTCGACATGTACATTATAAACAGTACGACATGTACATTTTGAAATCCGGCAATATTAAAACTAAAACAAGAAAAAAGGTAAGGAGAAAACTCGACATGTACATTATAAACAGTACGACATGTACATTTTGAAATCCGGCAGTATTAAAACAAAACAAGAAAAAAGGTAAGGACAAAACTCGACACGTACCTACGTTAACATACGAGTATATGTTAAACAGTACGATACGTACATTTTGAAATCCGGCAATATTAAAACTAAAACAAGAAAAAATGTAAGGACAAAACTCGAAATGTACTCGTACATTACAAACAGTACGACATGCACATTTTAAAATCCGGCGATATTAAAACTAAAACAAGAAAACAGGTAAGAATAAAATTCGAAACGTACATTATAAACAGTTATATATTTTAACATTTTGAAATCTGGCAATATTTATTTATTTATTTATTTTACACATGGCAAGAAATATACATAATTGGCGAAAAAACAACAGGTAATTTAATTTGGACACACAATTTTAATGGATTTGGGTTTGTTGCCTTTCATTTGTCGTGTCCCCAGTAAACTAGGCTTTTGCCTGTATCTCACTGAGGACATATAGCATGAAAAAAAAATCGATATTTCTTTCCGATTTTTGATTTTATAAAACCCCGTTGCACATTCTCATCAACCTGACGTGAAATCAAACTCCTCACACTTCATCACTCCAAACAGAGTAAAAACATTAATCCCACAATATACCGCACATAATCATAAAAATAAAAACAAGAATATATAAAAATATAAATGTAAAACAACAAAAACACCACACTCAAGAGCTCACACAAACCTTTGCTACAAGTCATTCCTCTTGCAAGCCCAAGTACTCAAACTCCTGTCGCAATAACAACCACGCTCCGATCGACTGCCTAAATTGTTTTCCTCCCTTTGCCTTTATTGAATTCGGCACCACATTGTATGTCATGGGAGCTAAATAGGCATATTGCCTTTGGGCAAAAGTTGTTTTAACTCTAGGGATGGTGAACATTTGATCAGTTGCCATGCGTGTCATGTGTCTCTGCCGAGTCTGCATCTTTCCCTCCTCTTGAGTGCCAGAGAATGGATTCGAGATATACGCGTAAATTGGCTATGTTCAGGACCCGATACTCCCTGAAAAGCTCTGCTGTGGGATACCGGTATATTAAAACTAAAACAAGAAAAAAGGTAAGGACAAAACTCGACATGTATATAATAAACAGTACGACATGTACATTTTGATATCCGGCAATATTAAAACTAAAACAATAAAAAAGTTAAGGACAAAACTCGACATGTACATTATAAACAGTACGACATGTACATTTTGATATCCGGCAATATTAAAACTAAAACAATAAAAAATTTAAGGACAAAACTCGACATGTACATTTTGATATCCGGCAATATTAAAACTAAAACAAGAAAAAAGTTAAGGACAAAACTCGACATGTACATTATAAACAGTACGACATGTACATTTTGAAATTCGGCAATATTAAAACTAAAACAAGAAAAAAAACAAACTTGATAAAATCTTTCTTCATTCATTCGTTCTACATGCCCAAAACATCTTTGAGTTTCCTTCTTCATCTTATTTAATATTGGATGTTAACATAAGTTGTGTCTGTTTTTTTTTTCAAATAAAAAATGAGCACCAAAAGTAAAACAAAATGGTAAAGATTATACGTCATTCGAAAGAAAATTTTGTGCTCTACCAGATATTGTGTTTGCTTTTACGTTACATGTATTATTTTATTTGATCCAACGTTCGACAATTGATTTTTGTTGTTTTCACTCAAAACATGTGGAACCAAGCGCCGAACTTCTGGAATTTTCCCATTGATTTAAGATGGCGGTATACAGTAATGTGACTTCAATTCATCTGCTCAGCCAATTATACGGTGGTTTGAAAGGGATATTCATGAATAATATGGTTTAAGCGGTCCTCATCGAAGTTCACTGGTCGTCCAGAACGCTCCATGCCTTTCAGGTCGAAATTACAGTCTTTGAAACGCAAAAACCATCGACGAACTGTCCTTTCATTCATAGCATCTTCACCGTACACTTCGCAAATATCACGAGCAGCTTTTAGGCAGATTTATTCCCTCGATTGAACGCGAACAGAAGGTGGTGTCGAAAATGCTCACTTTTCGTCTACTTGACATTCCGTTTTGAAGGCTTGTAATCAAATGAAATAATATATGTAACGTAAAAGCAAACACGATATCTCGTAAAGCAGAAAATTTTCTTTCGAATGACGTATAACCTTTACCATTTTGTTTTACTTTTGGTGCTCATTTTTAATGTAAAAATAAACGGACACAACTTATGTTAACACCCAATACATCAGCATATTGAGTTCACATTCATTGCTTATCACTTAATTTTCCTTCGTGGCCTATTTGTTAAGACGTTCGTCTCTTAACCCGGAGCCAGATTTTTTAAGAAAGATTCCAGTTTGGTTTTTACTTAAGGTCTCTTTATCATCTTTCTGATTGGTTGAATATATTACCACATAGCAATAAGACCAGGGTGTACTGTATACAACAAAAGTGTAATATAACACAATACATTGTCCCCACATGTATTCATCTAAGTGCAGGCTTTTTTACAGCATTTATTCAGCACTTTTCAGTTGAATTAATCTGCTATTTTTTATCGCATCTATTTTATAAATATTCACCACACTGAACTCACCACTGACCACATCACTAAATTTCGCCAAATTAGAGGTTTATTTTAGAAATTCTGATGTAATACGTTATGCGGAAAATAATTTTATGTAGATGTTACTTCATTCTGTTAGTCTTTTTTTTGTTTTAGATATTATCAGTAAATCAGTAATATTTCATATCGTAGAACGTTGGTTATTCTCAATCAAAACCTTGGTCGTCATCAGTGGTAATCGGCCTTCCAGAGCAGATACCACCTTCTATGTTAGTGTCGTATCACTACACATTTGACACCCAACATAGCTTCCAGCATCATCGTCTTTAACCCTTCCTTCCCTGTGATGTGTAACTAGTACACATTGCTTATAAAAACTTTAATATCTCTATAAATATAATAAATACTGGGTTCAGATTTTAGGTATTCCTCCGTAATACATTTACACATTGAATGAAAAAATAATATTAATAATAATAATTAGCACTTATCGGCTACATCAGAGATGTTTGTGAAAATCGAGAATAAATTCACCAATACAATCAAACGTGTTCCAGTGTGTGACGTAGGTATATTCATTCTAAAAAAACGCTATGAGTGAGGAAGCAACGTTATTCACGTCTCACTTTTATTTTACTTCGGTATATGGGAACGCAAGAAATATAATCTCAGTTCGCTCGCTTCTCTCGCCAGCGGGCTTTCGTTCAACAAAGTGGTCGCTTCGCCCGTTTTGTGAACGTCGTCCGACTTTTTTTTTCGTGTTTTCAGCAATTAAATTTCATTTATTATCACTTTAGACTTCAATTTTAATTAATTTAAGCGATTTGCTATGAATATTCTTATTTTTTTTTCAAATTTTAAATCGCTCATTTTTACATGTGTATTGAATACACATCACCGGAACGGGCGAATTTTTTTAGCACAGGAACGGAAAGGTTAAACTGTAATTTTTTTTGTTGTAGGTCACAGTTTTTCTTTACGACAATAAAAAAAAACATCAAGGTTTGAAAAAACATTTATATTATGCGACAGTTAACCTGTTCCCCGCGGGGAGCACAAACGCCTGTGATCTGACGACAATCCAAGTCGCAAATCACAAATACTTAAAAAAAATGACACAAAACCGGAATAAAAATTGAATTAAAATTTAAAATAATCTTTATTCTAGCGACATCTCTGAAAACCTTGTCAAATAATATATTAGTTTATGAGATATTGTTGAATAAACAGAGCGCCGAATTTTTTTGGTTTCTCAATATTTCCAGCATTAACGACCTGTCGCGCGGATCGAGTCCTGCGATGAGTCTCTCTTACGTAAATAAACATTACTAAGTCTCTCTTACGTAAATAAACATTACTAGTGCTATATGTATTTGATTGGGTGAGTGTCATGAAGCATTGATTTGATCGTAGCATTCCTTTGTTTATTTTACGTAATGTTTAGTTTATCTCCTTTATTTAATGAGTCTCCTTAAGAGTAATGACTATTATTTATTATCAGAAAATTACTTAAGTGTCATGTTTACTTGGTGTTGTAATCAAATATCAGTGGTTCTAAACAAAATATGTGTTAAACTTAGAAATTAAAAAACGCTGAAATTGTGCCGCGCACAGGATTCGTGGAATTTGATTTTTAACGCGGTGAACAGGTTAAGGGAAAATAATCTAAATTAGGGATTTTCATAAAAAGTTGTGATTAAATCTATGTCATACATTTGATAATAATTAAACGGCAATTTATATATCGCCATTTAGAAAGTAACTTCTCCTCAAGAGCGCTTAAACTCGGGATGCGAATACAATTTTAATGACAAGAGTATGGGCTGAAAAACATCTGATGTCCTCGCGGCCGGGCTCGCCCTGTATTTACGGGATGTATCTAAACCGGGAAGATGTTATGAAAAGAGCTCAAAACTTTTGTTGCCTTCTCTTTTAAATGTATTTTCTGCTATTTATCTTGAGATATACGATTTAGAAATGTATTTATATATACGTATGTACATAACATACTATGTTATTTTCAATAACCCTGTATTTCTTTATTATTTACATATTAAAAATATAACAAAATAAATATACAAAGGGTCTTTCAAATTGAGCGTTTTTTTTTATTCTTGAATAAAACACACAATTCGCTTTGATTTTAAAAAACTTTTTATTGGTCATTGAAGTATAATGTATGACATTTAAACGCAAAAAAACAATACCCCCCAAACGTCCACCTCTGGCAGCTCCACAGATGTCCACTCTTTTGTCAACATTTTCGCAGGCATTTTGGCATAATTGCGGTTCTTACTCACAAATAACGCGAATAATTTCGTCCTTCAGCTCAGGAATTGATCGGGGGTCATTCTTATAGACCTGGCTTTTCACGTAACCCCAGAGAAAATAGTCCAACGGTGTCGGATCACATGATCTTGGTGGCAAATTAACATCACCGTTTCCGGAGATTACAATACATAAAATAATTCAACAATTTGAACGCGTTGTTGTATTGTATACGACTCTTTTTATAAATGTCATACATTACACTTCTCAAATGTCACAAGACCCAGACAAGTTCGTGACGCCATCTGTGTTTTATCAAAGAATTAAAAAGACCGCTCAATTTGAAAGACCCTTTATTAGTTGAGTGTAAGCATACAATCGTTCGTTCGTTGCCGGGCCTCGTAGTTGAGGATCCCCTTGCCATTCCAACGAAAATTGACGTGAAGTTTTTTTTTTAAGTGAGTGAGCCGTTGCATACCAGCAAACTCACTGGCCACACAGCTGTACTGAATCCGATGGCACACCGAAGTGAGAAGATCGGAGTACACCGGTATGTTTTTCCCCCTCTTTTTGAAATAATAGATATGACTGAAGTCATAGGTATTCTTATACTACCGAATAATAGGTGGGAAAAATGCCTGTGTCATTCAAGGGGAGTAGTACAGCGCGGGTTTCGAACCGATGACCTTCTGCAAAGAAGTCTCCAGTGTGTTACCGCGCTGCCGTGCATCTCAAAGTAAAGATACGAAGGTGGTGGATGCGACCATTACATTAGGTACCTCTCCGCTTCAGCACATGTCCAAAAAAACACATTTGGTATAAAAAAAACGCAGAAAACTTACCAAGGAAGACGAACTACAAAGAAACCTTTGTAGATCTTCCTATATGTGATAGTAACACATTCGGCTTTAGGTGTAGTGTTCATATAACACCATACATTTTAATAAGACCTCCCAAAAAGGGTTAGGCAAATGGGGGCATAAATTCAAGCAGTGGATCGGAACGTGGTTGTTATTGTGACAGGAGTTTCAGCGCTTGGGCTCGCAGGAGGAATGACTTGTAGTAAAAGTCTATGTGAGCTCTTGAGTTTGTTTTTGGTGATTATGTATGAGACATTGTTGGATGGACTTTTTGGTCTATTTATTAATTATTTATTTATTTAACACTTTTATTGCAAATACAATCTGGATGGCTTTTTGCGAGGCGGCAATCTCTTTCAGCCAACCAGACAAAAGTAAATGAAGCAAGTTACATGGTTGCATAAATCATTCAAATTACTATCCATCCCCACGAAATCCATAAACACATACGTGAGCACATGCACACGAATCCCACAAAGACGGACAATCACCCGAACATTATTTTTCATATAAAGTGAGATATCATCAATCAAAAAGGAAAGGAAGGGATGGTGGAGAGGAAAGGAAAAGAAAAATCAGGAATGAAACACGTTATTTTACTGACTAGAAATTAAGAGTTTTTTCAGTCGCTTCTTAAAGCATGCCAAGGACGGAGAGTCTTATATTGGTGTGTAACTGATTCCAGAGTCTCACTGCATGGACAGTTAAGGACGACGTAAAGAAAGAGGAGCGGTGAACCGGAAAGGCCAATAAACAATCTCGGTTTGAGCGTAGCGCTAATCCATGATTGGAAAGACGCTGAACATTTTCTGTCTATCTGGAACGTTAAAGTATGCGGGGTTTGATTAGCGCGATATATATATTTTATTGAGTTTCACTGTTGATTAAGTTGACGAGAGTTTGCAACAATTGTATAATAAAAAATTGAATAAAAAAAAATCAATTTCTTTTGGCATGTTACCTCGGAAGTACTGGTGTACTCTAAATAATAAGACCAGATGGGGAGTGGGTCTTACTGCATATGATATGCACAAGTGGGGACTAGATGAGTCACCTTTCTATGAGTGTGGGAAAATGTAGACCATGGACCACATCTATGAAAGCTGCCCACTCTATACATTCTCTGGAGACGTGCAGGAGCTACATAACTTAACACCGAACGCTGTAACCTGTTTGGAGAAGACACTACATGTTAGGGTCAGATATAGAAGGGGAACGGAACATTACATTTTGAGTATTCTTTTTGTTAAAAAACAGAAATCTAGAAACCTGACAACAAACAACAGTTAGTATTAGATCCTGTCTAGTCATATTTAATATTAATTTACATGTTTTTTTCAAAGTAAAGTGTCTATCGAAGGCGTGAAATATTTGTTATGGCAATTATATTCCGATTCTGAACTATGCGGACGTGTGTTACAGAGAAACAGCTGGACAAATTAATTGTGTCTTCAGAATGTGACGACCTCCGTGGCCTGGTGGTAAGACGCTTGTCTGCCGATCCGGAGGTTGCGGGTTCGATCCCCGCTGGAATCGTGATTTTTTTAAAAAGGAATTCCAGTCTGCTTTTCACTTAGGGGCCATTAAAACATCTTTATGATTGGTTGGAAGAGATTGCCACATGGCAATAAACACGCCAGGTGAAATAAATAATAAAAAATAAAAAATGTGTGTCTAAGATTCATTTTCAACCCACGAAAATACGATCATATAACTTTATACCAGAAGGCATTGAACTCGTTGAATGTTAGAAATAGACGCCAAATTTACATACTGTCTCTATTGTATAATATCCTTAACTATCCCGCTACCCCCTCTTATCTCGCCGAAAGTTTTCAGGGTCTTTCCAATCATGGATTAGCGCTACGCTCAAACAGAGATTGTCTATTGGCCTTTCCAGTTCACCGCTCCTCTTTGTTTACGTCGTCCTTTACTGTCCATGCAGTGAGACTCTGGAATCAGTTACAAACCAATATAAGACTCGCTCTATCCTTGACATGTTTTAATCAGCGACTGAAAAAACTCTTAATTTCTAGTCAGTAAAATAACGTGTTTCATTCCTGATTTTTATTTTCCTTTCCTCTCCACCATCCCTTCCTTTCCTTTTGATTGATGATATCTCACTTTATATGAAACAGAATTCGGGAGATTGTCCGTCTTTGTGGGGTTCGTGGGCATGTGCTCGCGTATATGTTTATGGATTTCGTGGGGATTGATAGTCACTTGAATGATTTATGCGACCACGTAACTTGTTTAATTTACTTTTGTCTGGTTGGTAAGAAGAGATTGTCGCCTGGCAATAAGCCCGCCAGATTGTATTTGCAATAAAAGTGTTAAATAAATAAATATATTGTTTAGCTGTCAAAACCGTACAAATGTCAGTGATGTGCAACTTTATATTATTGTGACGTAAATAATATACCTGCTTATTTTTTGTTTACTTTTCTTTATACCGAAATTATTTTCATTAATCGGTCGTCCTTAAAGTAATTTCGTATTTTTAAATCACGTATCAAAACTTCATCAAATGCTCGTCGACGGTGGTTTCAAATATTTTCAGCCTCTCTGAAAATACTTTTAAATGCCACAACGAAAGCTTATTTTTGTTGCGTTTCTAGTCCCATAAGAATGTTCTACTTATGTCAAAATGCCACAGACTATCCAATTTTATAAAATTTCTGAGTGTGTTATAAAATTGGGTAGTCTGTGACACGTTTAATTCGCGAGAAGAAATTTGGAAAAAAAGACGCGGGAAAATTTCGGTCGTGTCATATTTTTTTTATTGTAGTCACACATGTGTGGTGCATGCAATGAGGAACTATCATCTTATAGATTGTGCTGGACTGTACTCGTGTGGCCGGTGCACGACACGGCTACAAAGAAAACATCCATGACTCGCTCCAATGACGTCTCGTGAATATTTGACCTATTTTTAGAGCACCACCTAATAATAATTGGAAAGGTAACGTGAACCTTTCCGACGAGAAGGAATGCCCGCGGCAGGGGTAAACAAATTATTTAAAACGCGGCCCGCACTGGAAAAATTAATTAATTAAATATTAATGGTCATTCGTGCTTTTAAGACCATATAATAAGTGTGGGATGGATGAAATTCAGATCGGTAACAGGAGTCTTCTGTGACCCAAAAATGACTATAAAACTAAAAGGAAAGGTATACCAGACTATCGTTAGACCCGCAATTATGTATGGCGCAGAATGCTGGATTATGTACAGCTCCTACTCTAGGCAACTTGAAACAGCAGAAATGCGAATGCTTAAGTAGTCGGCAGAAGTATCACTGAAATATAAAATTAAAAGCTCACGCATTCGTGGTAGCCTGGGCGTCACTGACATAAACAGTAAGCTGGAAGAACGACAACTGAGGTGGTACGGGCACATAAGACGGAGACCACCAGACAATACTGTAAATCAGTCAATGTCTGTGGATCTTCCTTGACAGCCGTCCAGAGGAAGATAAAAAAAACTCCTGAATGACTCAATGCTCCAAAATCCTGCAGAGAAACAGCCTAGATGAAAGCGACACCCAGAACCGAAGAATATACAGCCTGAGAACGAGAAGAACCGACCCCAACAGCCTACCTAGGTAATGAGTTAAGACAGTGCCAGGAAGAAGAAGGTCATTCGTGCTTTTAGAATACATTCATTCATTGCTGGACCTCGTAACCGAGGATCCCATTCCAACGTTAATTCAATTGGAAAGGAAGGCTGTGTAGCCATTCTTTCTCTCTTTTTTTTCTTCTAATTTGAAACACGTGCTATCAAAATGAAACCAGTCGGCAATTGAAAGAAAAGTACTTTCGATATTAAATTAGGTCGTTTATTTTTTTAAATTATATATTTGTTTTGTACTTTTTTACAAAACAAATTAAAATATGTTTATTGTTATTCGCATGCACTCGAAATAAGATAATTACGAGGCGTATCCAGAAAGTAAGTGTACTGAGGCTCTCACGACCGGATGGATTTTATTTTCGACATGTTGGCTACACTTCCGTGTAGCCTGACCCTTCCCCTCCGTAACGAGACCGGTTCGAGGTCAGTACGTTGAGAAGTCTCGACGCGACAACACGTTTCGTGAAAAATGTAAATCCAATCTCCCGCCAAGTGCGAAATACGCGGCGTCATCCGTTATCTCGTTGGGAAGGGAAAACCTCCGGTTGAGGTTTATAATGAGGTGAAAACTGCATATGGTGATAAAGCTATGAATCGTACGAGTGTGTACAAGTGGTGTCGCGAGTTTAAAAACGGTCATACATCTGTGCATGATGATCAGAGGAGCGAAAGACCTTCAATTGTGACTGACGAAATTGTTTTGGGACTGTCAATGCATAATTTTAATTGAATATATGCCTCAAGGGGAGACCATCAACTCTGCAAGATACTGTGAGATCCTAAAAAAATTGCGGAGGGCAATTCAGAACAAGAGGAGAGGCATGCTGACAAAGGGAGTCTGCCTGCTGCGCGACAATGCCAGACCACACACAAAGGAACTGCTCGCCTCGTTTAAATGGGATGTCCTGAACCATCCCGCGCATTCCCCTGACCTAGCACCTTCAGATTACTATCTTTTTACCTCCCTGAAGCTGCACATGGGTGGAAAAAGGTTTTCAACCGACGAGGAGGTAAAGGAGGAGTTGGAGAAGTGGACGGAGGGGTTGGCGGGAAACTACTTCGAGGAAGGCCTCAAAAAGTTGATACCCCGCTTCACCACCTGCATTGAGAGGAATGGCGACTATGTCGAAAAATAGCTTCCATATTTACTACGGTAACCACGTAATTTCTTTGTTTAAATAAAAAAAATTGTAACCTACAAAAATTCAGTACACTTACTTTCTGGACTTACCTAGTATTAAGTGAAATATAACACAATTTGATGTTTTAAAGTGACCAAATTAGACATATAAGGTGCGACTGTTAACGTTTATATTTTATACCAGAATAAAAAAACATTTTAAAATGCCTGGAAGAATCAAATTGGTAGAAGAAGAGTGTCTTGCTGCAAACAAAAAAAAGGACAGCTACAGTAAACCCTAAACAAAGATAATCTGGATCGAAAATTATGAATCTCCAACTTATCTCGCAATAAATATAGAATGCAGATGTGAGAGATATAAGTGAGGATAGGATGCCCAAGAAAATGTTTATGATATGGTTGAACGAAGAATTGCAAGGGAAAGTAGACGTCCGAGAGTTCCATTGAAGGAACATATTATAGTTCGGAAATTCTAGGACGAGTCCTGTGACAGCTCACAAATTTGCCCCAATACAACCTTGTAACGATGTTCAGTAATTTTAATTATTTTATTAACTTTAATATAAGCCTCGATTCTAATAAATAGCAAGTTATTTAGGTAAATACATTAGGTACATAAGGTTGTATTGGGGTAAATTTGTGAGCTGTCACAGGACTCATCCTATAATTTCCAAACTATAGTCTACTATTAAAATAGGGTAAGATGAAAAGTGTGAAGAATAGAATAACTTGTATGAGACAAACTATAGAAGTGGTAGAGGCGATGGATGCCTGTAAGGACTGGAATGTGAGGCCATAAAGGACACGGTATGGGGGAATATAATCTAAGTAGGTTTAACAAACAACAAGTATATATTTATACTAGAGAAAATGTAGCATTGCCACAGTTCACAAAGTTGCCCCAATACAACCTTGTAACGACGTTCAGTAATTTTAATGATTTTATCAATTTTAATATAAGCCTCGATTCTAATAAATAGCAAGGTATTTAGGTAAATAATAATGACATATGATAAAACTAACAATAATGACAAATTAATACATCTTGTTACAAATTAGCAAAAATATGTCAGTTTGTTAAAATCAAATAATATTTGGCAACGTTCGTTAAAAGTTACTACGTTAGTCTGCATTGGCTAGGGATGGGGTATACGATCATTAGAATTTCGATTTTTTTTATACCTAAAATTAAATGTTCGTAATTATATTAGTATTAATTCATAGTGGATCTTGGCCTATTTAAAGATAGATACAAATCATGCAATACATTAGGAAGTCAGTATAATGAAAATTAGGAATTAAAACGTCAGTTTAGAGAAAAACAATTTTTCGATTTATTCGATTCAGGGACCATGTACCGGACAGGTACAAAGACTGTAGATAGGCACGTTGGTTGCCGCGTAGCGCTCCGAGAATCGAGGTAGCGAATTCCCAAGTGAAGATCCAGTAGACGAAGAAAAAGAAGAGCAGGGAGAGATTCCTCTCAGGCAGTCGATCTAGGGTAGCGGGTTTCAAGTAAAAACACGGTAAAATCGGTATTACTGAGAATTATTTAATGACGAACTCGATTTCCAAATTGGGGGGCCCTCTATATTAATGGTCAGTCGGCCGTCACAAGCGCCCATCGCCCGCGAAATACAACAACTTTCGGGGTTTTGGGCCCTGCTTACGCCGACTGGCCCCCGGCCTACTCCGATCGCACGGCCTAGCAAGTCACTTCTTTCCAGTGTGGTCGCGAATGCGATCGGAGTCAAACAAACATATATTTTACATATAAAATATAGCACACATTTACATATACAATGATTACACAAATACAGGAACATATACAAATATTATAACACACAAATATAAGTTTGATTATACAGATCTACACACAATGTCCTTTTCATCATATCACATATACACACGCACGGGCGACGGCACACGTCCGATACAGACCATACTACATTTTCTCTAGTATAGTAATAGTTTTCGCACATCCTTGGATAGGTTTTTCAGCTAGTGTTAAAATAAATATTATATATAATGAGGTGGTTCATGGATAGGAGTAGAGTGAGGAAGAAGAAGTTTTTGAAGACATCCAAAAAAGTGTTAGCGAATTATTTATACTAATATATTTTGATTTCGTTGTTGCGGTAATAATGCGATTGGAATTATGTATGGGATTTAAATATATGTTTCAGCTGAATATTTTAGTATTTAGAACAAATATATAAAATTTGATTAATGAAGGTCACTTCATCACATGTCTTGCCTAGTGAAATAGTTCTCTATATCCAAAAAAATGTGTTTTGTGTTGCATTATTCTGTACTTACAATCTATGGTTCGTCTTTCCATTAAAATGATATACTCGAAAATTGTAAATGTTTTATTGTGGACAGTAAAAAATATAATGAAAGCTTTTTCGATAAATTAAAACAGATTGTTCATTCATTAAATAATATATTTTTCACGTTTTCAATATGAAAATTGTACGAGTTTTTAAGTAAAATGGCAATGAAATAGCTTTACATCAAATGCACAATTATTAGCGTTTATATTTACTCTAAGAGACTGTTGGTCTCTTACCGTAAATCTCTCTCCCTGGCTCCATCCCAACTCATTGTCTGCGAAGACTGTCAGGGTCAGCTCTCCTCGTCCTCAGGTTGTATGCTCTTCTGTCCCGGACTACGTCCCCCAGGCCGTACCTCTGCATCAGGTTATCTTTATGCACCACCCATGAATTCCTTGGTCTTCCTCTGGTTGTTATTCGAGGAAGATCCATGGAGATTGCCTGGTTCACAATGTGATCGGGTGCTCTGCGTCCAACGTGCCCATACCATCTCAATCGCCTCTTCTCCATCTTGCTGTTGATGTCTGTAACACCCAGGCTTCCACGAATGTGTGAGCTTCTTATTTTGTCTCTTAGGGACACACCTGCTGACCATCTTAGCATGCGCATTTCAGCAGTTTCTAGTTGCCTAGAGTAAGAGGTATACATCGTCCAGCATTCGGAGTCATAGAGGAGTGCGGGTCTGACAATTGTTTGGTATACTTTTCCTTTTAACTTTACTGGCATTTTCGGATCACATAGAACTCCCGTCATTGATCTAAACTTCATCCATCCCACACTAATTCTATGTGTTACATCTGCTGCACATCCTCCATCGCTATGGATGAGTGACCCAAGATACTTAAAGGAGTCACAATTTGGTAATGTTTCTCCATCCATTTGCATTACGGGAGTGACAGCATTTGTGTTCTCGAATGGTAGGTACAGATACCCTGTTTTCTTTCTGCTCAGTCTCAATACATTGTCCTCCAAGATTCTTCTCCATCTTTCCAGACTATTTTGCAGGTCTTCGTGTTTTTCACTTATTAATACGATATCGTCTGCAAATAGTAGGATCCTTAGGAGACTGTTCATTTCCTGGTTAGTTAAATAGTCCATAACTAAGATGAACAGTAGCAGACTGAGTACCGATCCTTGATGTACCCCCACCTTTACAGGAAATTCTGGTGAAGTTCCCGAAGTGCACCTCACTTGCGTTGTCACGTTATCGTACATGTCCTGGATGGCAAGTACATACTTCTCTGGTACACTGTGGGCTCTAAGTGCTGCCCAAATTAGGCTTCTAGGGACCCTGTCAAATGCCTTTTCAAGATCGATGAAGACCATATGAAGATCTTTCTTGGCATCACGGTGTTTTTCGACAAGGAGTCTAACGGTTTGAATGGCGTCTACTGTTGACTTTCCCGATACGAAGCCACACTGGTTGTCATGTATTTCCACCAAATTCCTGATTCTCGAGTTTACAATTCGCTTATAGATTTTCATAGTGTGGGATATTAGCTTGATGCCTCTATAGTTGTCGCATTTCCTGGAGTCTCCTTTGTTTTTGTAGAAGGAAAGGAGAAAGCTTCTTCGGAATTCATCTGGCATTGGGGCTCCGGCCAATATTTTATTAAAGAGCTTTCACAGCCAATTCTGTCCCCATTCACCACATTCTTTCCAAAATTCAGTTGGTATATTGTCTGGTCCTACTGCTTTTTCTGTTTTCATTTGACATATGGCCAACCCCACTTTTGCAGGAGTAATATCTACAATTGGCCCAAAGATTTGTAGTTCTGAAGGATATGAGGTTCTCGGAAATTCTTCATTCAGTAGTTCTGAGTAGTAGTCTTTCCATCTTTCACATATTTTACTTTCTTTAGTGATTAGCTTGCTTTCATTATCCTCTATGTACTTAGGGGTTCTGATTGATTTAGCCGTCTCTTTTCTTTGTGCCGCAATTTTATATATTTTCTGAGCTCCTTGTTGTGTTTCCAGTTCTTCGTATATGTCTTTCATCGCCTCATGTTGGGCAGAGGCTACTAGTTTTTTTGCTTTTCTTTTGGCTTCCCTATATAATAGAAGGAGGCCTTCTTTCTTTGTTTCATTTTCACAGTTAGACCAGTTCTTAAAAGCGATCTTTTTCTCCTTAATACCCCTTTGTACATCATCCAACCACCACCAGGACTCTTTTTTAGTTTTTAGTTTACCTTTTGAAACTCCAAGATGTTGCTTAGCATATTGTATGCATATCTGTGACAATGCCTCCCACATTTCATTTGGGTTAAGTACGTCGGAATTTTGCACATTTTCAATCATCCAACTTTTCATTTTAGATTTTTTTGATTTTGGTCAAAATTTTTGGTCTAAATTAATAATAAATATTTGAATTTATGAATAATTTGAAATATGAATAACTTGTAAAAAATTTCATGTATACATCTTTGGTAAACACTAAGCAAAGTTAATTTTTATCCTATGATATTTCAATAAAAATGTATTTTGTTACAATTTAACGACATATTTATTGAATTAGGTACATTTTTTTTATTCACGACGAACGTTGCCAGTATGAAAGCAAAACTGCGATCCTCTAGTTAGCAAACTCTGGCTTAGAGAATGTCATCGGCGCGAGTTGTTTAGAAATTCACAAACGGCCAAAAATTTTATGGCACTGGCAACACTAAATGAACATTTCTCATCACTTTTTTCAAGTCAATTACGCATATTTTGTCACAATTAAATTTGTATTAATCTATTTACGTTTTTATTTACGTATTTTTTGACATAACTTTCTATTTTTAAATTTATGTGGGCATCATCGAATATTCGGAGCAACTCGGTAGCGAAAATCTTTTTAGTATATAGGCAACACTCGATTTTCATCTGCTTATTTTGACAAAGCCGACGTGAGTGAGGTGCTTTTTAGTGGTGGATTTTTTCTGTACATAAATAGTTTTATACCGTGTTTTTATATTGTGTGTTAATTAAAAACAGTAAGTTTATCATTTAAAATAAGCTGTGTGAAATGTGCATCAAAATATTAACAGTCTAACATATGTTTTGTAATGTTCGCCGGAACACTGGAACTTTTCCGGGTCGTTTAAATATAGAACGTTTTCCAACTAGGAATGGGAAATATAGTTTTTTTTTATGAATAGTTTCTCGAAATTACAATTCTCGACTTGATAGAATCATACTAATTTTTTATTGAATTTGTTTAGTGAATCGTCCAATAGTTCAATTCTTAAAGGGTTACATTTTTCGATCTTATAAAAATTTCTTTTCAGGTTTTCATGAATTTTTCGTTTATTTTAAATGTTAAGTACCTTTATTATATTAGCTAACATAAAAAAATAAGTATTTAATTCATTAATTCGTTTTTAACTGGTACTTAACATCGCTTTGAATTTTTAGGTTTATGCCTAGGGATGGTAACTCGGATTTTTAACAATTGTTCAAACAAATGTACATACATTCATATATTTACGCCATTTCCTTATTAAGGGAGCTAGATATAATACAGCACCAAATTTACCTATTTCGACTTATTCTTTTGCCTATTCTATATTTATATAGCTCTTATTTCTTACCGTTTCTTCTTTCAAAATTCAATTCACTCAGTCTAGCTATACTTTTCTTTGTTGCCCTCTACCACGACTTCCTCTCATAGCAGTGTATTATTACACTTCCGTTCTATACAGTACAGCCTTATTGCCATTTCGTAATCTCTTCCAACCAACTAGAAAGGTGTTAAAGAGATCACTTATACTCATATATTTTTTTAAGACAATGTTTCATCATCCATCCGTTAAACATGCCGAAACCACCTCTACATGTTTTTTTTCGATTTTTTACAAATAATAAAGGATTATATATAACTAAATGTATAAATGCGAAGATCTTTTCATTCCGCCCACCCTACAACCAACACGGAATGATGACATTTATGTACAATAATAACTCAATAATTTGCGTGATAAAACGTTTTTCTTCAGTATTAAGTATTACTATCTAATACATCATGCCATATACTTATTGGGGTAGGCAAAGAAAACAGATTTTCACTTCATTTTATCCTTAACACGCATCTTTTATTTCTGCCTTGGTCCATACACGTCACCATCCATACTCTCTTATCATAAAGCCTTTTCACTCTTTCTTTTTTCAGAATTTGATTAATTTATTCTTGTATCTTCTATTTTTTTGTAAATCTTTTATCATTCATTCTTTATACGTGGCGGAACCGACTCAATGCACATTTCTTATTCTGTGATGAATTATTTTGTAACACATCCTACCCAACATTCTCATTTCTACTGTGTTCACCTTTTTCATAACTTTTTTGACATTTCCATGATTCACCAGCATATCTTAATGTTTTGACCAAGATGCCATTATGTTGATGCAAACATTGATGCCTTTCCACATTCGGTTGTATTTCCAATAGGTGCGGTGATGAACTTTGATTAATGTTTCTACTCCGGTAGTTCGTAATCCGAAAACTCAATTATTATGACTAACGACTATGCTTTTTAATGTGTCCACATCATCAATTCTAAAATGTTAAATTCTTTCCTAATGACCACCTCATTCTTTATTCTGTCAAACATATTTTATCACATACACAGTGGAACCTCGGTTTTTTATAATGTTTCTAATCTTGAACATATTGTTTTTATTCGGTTCTCGGACATACATTTTCAACGACAATATCATGTTTCAACGACAATATCACTAAAACTCTATAATTCAAATCAAGCAATATCAGGATCTGTTTAAATTATCATTTACAATAGCGAGTTAGTACCAATATTGATTGATATACGGGACTGAAATGTAGACATGGACAAGTAAATTCAGTGTAAATTTGTTCAAGTATAAGAATATGTGGTGTATTAATGTATTACATAATTATAAATGTATTAATTAAGGATGAATGTGAGCTTAAAACAGATGTGTTTGAAGTAGGGGGAAAAAGAGCACTTTGAATGGATGGGTTGACGAAAAGATGACTAAAAAATTTTATAATGTAAGCATAAATGGAAGTTGTGGTAGATGACACCCGAGATAGGTATGGGTGGATCAAATGACTGATATTTTGAAAGAAGGAAAGGTAAGAGTTTGAGAGAAACAGAAGGAGCTGTATGTGGAGATGTATTTATTTATTTATCACTTTATTGTTAAACAATTTGGGGGACTTATTGCCATGCGGCAATTTCTTCCAACCAACCGTACAAAAGTTATTAAAAGAAATTGTGATAAGAAAGTTAAGCGTTCTCTCCGATACAGGAAAACCTCGCTTAATGCGATTGGACTGTTACAAACTACTCGGTTTTATAATAAGAATATCAAGAGAATTGAACAGTACCGATATCCTTCGAAACTTATATATGTTAATTATCTAATTAGAACCAAATTAGAATATGCATCTACAGTTTGGGCTCCTCATCAGCTCAAATATAAAAACAATATAGAACAAATACAAAAAACAAATCCTCAGATATCTATGGTACAGAACAAAGGGCGATTATCCAAAATATGTTCACCATGCCGAACTTCTCACGGTGTGTAACTACTATATAGAAGCCTCGAAACAAGAAGGCAAGAATCCATTGCGATATTCCTACTAAAGGTTTTTCAAGGTTGCTTTAACTGTCCCGCGATTCTAGAAGCACTACGTTTGTATGTACCTAATAAATATATCCGTGCAAGGAATCACCCTCTGTTCTACATACCAACTTACAGGACGAATATCATGGCTAAACACTCAGTCACGCGTGGTATAGAGATATTGAACCAACTGAATGACACTGTTGATATATTCTCGGCACCGCCTAGCAGTATGAGAAGAATCCTGGCTGATATTATTCCTAACGAATAAGCTAGCGCTAGAAGCAGACCCTCTTTGTGTAATTCGATTTGTCCGAAATCCGCTTAAACAAAATTATATTTCCGTTTTAAGCAGCTGATTAATCAATCAGTCAACGCAGTTATCGTTTGTCCTCTTCTCCTGCACCTGCGTTGTGATTACGGCTGCGGTGTGGAGAGTCTCTCTCTCCTCGGCACTCACACACTCACTAGCGGATACCTTCGAGCCATTACCGTACTCGGATCTACCATTCATATGTTTCATTTGCCCAAGCGCTTTCATCTTTCCGCTGTATTGTAACTTCCGTCACCTTGCATTACAATTCCATGTTATATTAACGTGTTCCTCGCGGGAAGCACAAACGCCTGTGATCTGATCTGTGTCATTCCTTTGTGTATTTTACGTAATGTTTAGTTTATCTCCTTTATTTAATGAGTC
Source organism: Odontocerum albicorne (assembly GCA_949825065.1). Classification (NCBI taxonomy): domain Eukaryota; kingdom Metazoa; phylum Arthropoda; class Insecta; order Trichoptera; family Odontoceridae; genus Odontocerum; species Odontocerum albicorne. The sequence goes on from OX463864.1 coordinate 20,841,273, forward strand.
TCCTTAAGAGTAATGACTATTATTTAGTATCAGAAAACTACTTGAATGTCATGTTTACTTGGTGTTGTAATCAAATATCAGTGGTTCTAAACAAAATACGCGTTTAAACATAGATATTAAAAAATGCCGAAATTGTGCCGCGCACAGGATTCGTGGAATTTGATTTTTAATACGGTGTACAGGTTAAATCCCTGTTACGGATAAACTAAAAAATAATACATTTTATTTGACACAGACCCGAATATGGAAAGAAGCACCGAAATGTGGACAATGCAATCGACAGCTATCGAAAATTATTTACTTTTTCTTCTTTTAGGCCTGTTGGCCTGTTATGGTCCTGTATCATCATTTCCCTCTTGTGACGTCGACTGCTAGCTATCTTTCCATCTTTTGGCAGGTCGTCCTGGAGGTCTGCTCGCTTGGGGGATACTGTCTCTAGCCATTCTTACCGCTCTTGGTTCCGCCATTCTGGATACATGTTCGTTCCAGAACCTTCTTCTCTGTAGTCCCCATCTGACAATATCTTCAATTTCGCACATCCTTCGGATTTCTATGTTTTGTACTCTATCACGAAGGGTTTTGCCAGCGATACTCCTAAGTACCTTCATTTCGCTGGTTCGAAGATTTTTGGTTTTGACAGTGTCGGCTCTGGACTCTATGCTGTATGTCATTATGGGGTGAACACAGGTCTTGTATATCCTCACCTTGCTTTGGATGTTCATATTTCTCTATATCTCAGCCTCCTGGATTAGAAAATCAAGCTGGAAACTAAATGAATATCACTAGGAACTATCCTCCTTTGGTTTCCAGGAATCAAATCGCCTCTCAACCTATGCTATACTAGAGAAAATGTAGGATGGTCCCTGTGACGTTTGAAATGTCATGTCTCAAAGGGGCGGGGTAAAATCGTTTTTTTTTTTTTACAACTCGAATCTTTTTTTTATAAATGGAAAAATTGTTTTTCTCTAAACTGACGTTTTAGTTCCTAATTTTCATCATACTGACTTTCTAATGTATTGTGTGATTTGTATCTATCTTTAAATAGGTTGAAATCCACTATGAATTAATACTAATTACGAACATTTAATTTTATGTATAAAACAATCGAATAACCAATTATCGTATACCCCATCCCTAGCCAATGCAGACTAACATAATGACTTTTGACGAACGTCGCCAAATATTATTTTATTTTAACATACTGACATATTTTTGCTAATTTGTAACAAGATGTATTAATTTGTCATTATTGTTAGTTTTATCATATGTAATGTATTTACCTAAATTACTTGCTGTTGATTAGAATCGAGGCTTATATAAAGTTGATAAAATAATTAAAATTACTGAACATCGTTACAAGCTTGTATTGGGGCAAATTTGTGAAACATCACAGGGATCATTCTACATTTTCTTTAGTATAGATATCAAACTTTTCATTTTAATCATTCGTAATTAAAGATTGAAAAATATAAAAGGACTACGGATTATGCATTGCATTCGTGTACAACATTTAATATTAAAATCTGCACTGACAAAAATTAAAGCAAAAACAATACGAGCAGAGTATTTTAAAATTTTTGACATTTATGAAATAAATATTTAAATTCAAAACAAGTACAAATAAGTTACTGAACATCGTTACAAGGTTGTATTGGGGCAAATTTGTGAGCTGTCACCAGGACTCATCCTAGAATTTCCGAACTATAGGTACCTATTGGAATCATAGATATTTTGAAGTAACAAACAAATACCAGTAGTAAGGAGGGTCTATTTTTGCTGTTGTCGACCCATAATTTTTTTTATTGAAACTATCGACCCCTAGAAAAATCAAATCAACCCCAGAGGGTCGATATTTACCACTTTGGGAACTCTTGCTTTAACCCTGAGAGTGCTACGAGAAAAAAAATATAATTGTCTATCTAGTGCTGAGATATATTTACGATTCGGACGTTAGTGATAAATATTTATTTTAAACAACAAAAACACAAAAAAAAAAAATTTTTACAACATAAATATATTTTAGAATATGTACCCTTGTATTCTAAATGAATGATATTCATTTAGAATACAAGGGTAGAACAAATTTCTTCCACTGCTATAGCAGTACGCCGATCTCTCAGGGTTAAAGGGTTTATTGACTGGACTGCAGAGGTCGTCACACTGTCCTAAAAATTCTAAACAATATATCTTACGAATGCGTGCAATATATCTTCAATGGCGACACAAATTGATTATAATAAAAAGAAAAACACGTGCTACGGAATGGCACACATTCTAAATTAACGTTCGTATTCTCGAGAGTTTTTTGACCTAACTTTATATTGCCCAGAGTTCCCGTTATATCTCGTCGCAAACCCGTGTGATAGACTTATGTTTTGATAATGGATGACTTATCTACAGTAAATCTCAAACTGTTAAGTCTTTCTCAAACTTTTAATGATAAACTTTACCTCATTTTTATCCTTCATTAATTTTTATGTCTTCTACTTCTTCCCAGTGTCATGTCAGGTCCCCCCAACGTTGAATATCACTTGAGAGAGTAGACATCTTTGTCCCCGGCAGCCCGTTAAAGATCTCCAACGCCCCTTATGCCAATCCAATCACGTATATTGCGGAACCAGGAGATTAGCCTCGTGCCAACACCTCTTCGGCCTTCTATTTTGCCTTGGATGATCAGGTGCAGTAATTTGTACTTTGCTCCTCTAAGTACATGACCCAAGTAGGACGACACCTTTCGGATTTTAATATTAGTCAGCAACACTATCAACTTTGGCTCTTTGAAGAACCCTCGTGTTGCTGACCATATCCGTCCAGGGTAACGGTAGCATTCTTCGGTGCATCCACATTTCTAATGCTTCCAGTCGGTTCATACTTCCAACTTTGAGAGTCCATGATTCCACTCCATGCAATAACACTGACCAAACGTAGCACTTGACTAACCGTTGTCGAAGTTTCAAGTTTAGATTATCATCGCAGAATACGCTTCTCACTTTTTATTAAAAACCGCATGTGATGATTCAATTCTGCGCTTGACTACGGTTGTTTTTTTTTTTTTTTTTGAATTTTCATGTCTGGCAGCATCAATTATGTCACGTGTTTCCAGTAGGAGACAATGCAACAATCAGGTCCTGCTTAGAGCATGTAGTTACGATGTTCGGACAAACTAGCGTACCGTACCGGTTTCGAGGTGTTCACCTCATCATTAGGGTAGCATATAACCCCACCGGTTTCGAGGTGTTCACCTCATCATTAGGGTAGCATATAACCCCACCGGTTTCAAGGTTTTCACCTTATCAGGGGAGCATAGACAATAGACTAAACAACACTGTATTTAAACCTACTGTGTTAATTAATGCCTTCACAATAAATAACACATTATTTTTTATATATTATTTATAGTAAGACATTAACATTGTGGAGGTTTAAAGACACTGTAATTGGTTTTATCAAACAATGTTTATTCCACTTTATACATGTAACGGTATAACCCTACCAGTTTCAAGATGTTCACCTTATCATCAGGGGAGCACAGACAATAGACTAAACAAATAACAATGTCTTTATACCTACAGTGTTCATTAAAGCCTTCACTATAAATAACATATTATTCTTTATATATTATTTATAGTTAAGACATTAACATTGTGGAGGTTTCAAGAGATTGTAATTTTTTTTATCAAACACTGTTTATTACCACTTTATGTAACGGTATAACCCTACCGGTTAAAAAATAAAAAACACACTATATTAACTGTTATTTTATTCTTAGTGAGATGCTCACATTAGATCTTCGAATTATTTAAAACTTTATGTAAACAGTCAACTCCGGTTATAGTGAACTCGGTTATAGTGAATCTTTGGCTATAGTGAACCAAAATCTTCGGTTCCATCCCCATATATTTAAAATGTATGGAAAAAAACCTATGTTATAGTGAAATAAAACTAGTAGATTTTGGTTCACTTTAGCCACAGGGTCACTATTACCGAGTTCACTATAACCGAAGTTGACTGTTAAAAAATAAATAACACACTATATTAACTGTTATTTTATTCTTAGTGAGATGCTCACATTAGATCTTCGAATTATTTAAAACTTTATGTATACAGTCAACTCCTGTTATAATGAACTCGGTTATAGTGAACCTTTGGCTATAGTGAACCAAAATCTTCGGTTCCATCCCCATATATTTAAAATGTATGGAAAAAAACCTATGTTGTAGTGAAATAAAACTAGTAGATTTTGGTTCACTTTAGCCACAGGGTCACTATTACCGAGTTCACTATAACCGGAGTTGACTGTATTTATTTTGTGTGTGGAAATAGATCCGTGGATTATTAAGTAGGGTCTTTCTCTGTTTTCTTTTATTTTTGTTTCGATTCCTCCCGTTTGGCGTGGAAATGTTGAATTAGTAAATATTGGATAAGTCCCAAATTTGCCTCGCATGTGTCACGGCTAAATGTAAAATGTAGAATGATTTTATTATATTTAAATGTTGGTCTCTCGGATGATAGACATAGTTGTGCTGATTTCTCCTTCCTGATTTCAATATTGTCACAAATAATTATACACTATAATCATCACTTCGTGCCTCTATTGGGGTAGGCACAGAGAACACAAGCAGTTGGAAGACAGGGGTCTTACCAACTTAATAACTTCCATTGACTAGTTTGTGAAATGTCTGTCTTCTGACCCATGAGTTATGCGTTTGATTCTTGTTAATTTTTTTTCACTTAAGACCTCTTTAATATCTTTCTGGTCGGTTGAAAGAATATATAGAGCAACATAAATAGATTTTGTAAACAAAACCAATTGGTTCATATTGATTTAAGAAAATAGTAAAAATGACCATATACGAGGCATATCCAGAAAGTAAGTGTACTGAATTTTTGTAGGTTACAATTTTTTTTATTTAAACAAAAAAATTACGTGGTTACCGTAGTACATATGTAAGCTATTTTTCGACATAGTCGCCATTCCTCTCAATGCAGGTGGTGAAGCGATGGTTCAGGGCATCCCATTTAAACGAGGCGAGCAGTTCCTTCGTGGCGTTGGCCGTGTGTGGTCTGGCATTATCGTGCAGCAGGCAGACTCCCTTTGTCAGCATGCCTCTCCTCTTGTTCTGAATCGCCCTCCGCAATTTTTTTAGGGTCACACAGTATCTTGCAGAGTTGATGGTCTCCCCTTGAGGCATATATTCAATTAAAATTATGCCTTGACAGTCCCAAAACACGGATGCCATGATTTTCTTGGCTGAAATTGTGGTTTTGAACTTTTTGGCGGAGGGTGAAGAGGTGTGACGTGACCGTTTTTAAACTCGCGACACCACTTGTACACACTGGTACGATTCATAGCTTTATCACCATATGCAGTTTTCACCTCATTATAAACCTCAACCGGAGGTTTTCCCTTCCAAACGAGATAACGGATGACGCCGCGTATTTCGCACTTGGGAGATTGGATTGACATTTTTCACGAAACGTGTTGTCGCGTCGACACTTCTCAACGTACTGACCTCGAACCGGTCTCGTTGCGGAGGGGAAGGGTCAGGCTACACGGAAGTGTAGCTAACATGTCGAAAATAAAATCCATCCGGTCGTGAGAGCCTCAGTACACTTACTTTCTGGATACGCATAGTAGTATTCGAGTAGAGAGCTTATAATTGATAATTAATTTAATGAAGAAGGTGTATTGATATGGAAGAGGCTAAGGATGTGTGACAGGTAAGGTAAGTATGGCGCTCTGTCCTTTTTACCTACCCCGACGGGGAAATGGCATGGTAGAGCTTTATATGGTGCTATTTATGTTGCTTAATAGCACTATAAATATTTATGATGGGTGGCTTATAAGTAATGATCTCCATGACTTATTTGGTACAACACCTGTATTCCTAAATATTTCATATATTAAAATGTCAAAAAAACCGCAAATTTGGAGTAACGGAAATAAATTAGAGTCCCTAGATATTTCTAAGTCAGTGCATCGAGGTGAACATCTGGCAAACACATATTTCCCAAAAATCTCGCCGCTGCTTACTGAAGTTATCTCCTCCCTCCCTCCAACCACAATCCCCAACCTGAATGGTAACTGTTAGAAGTGTGTATGTCAGTACCAGTTCGAACAGAATTCAGTCTTGTTTGTGCTTCCCTGATGATGATTGATAAAACAAATTACAATGTCTTTAACCAGTTCACTGCCACGAGCGCTTTGACGCGCTCTCCGATTCAGTGCTCGCCAGGCCGGCCATTCAAAATGAACGCGTAAACGCGCTCTCCTTTGAGCTTGTCGCAAGCCAATATTAAATCCAATTGTAATAATTTATAAATTGTAATACATAGTGACATCTATTGGGATGGTCAAGAAATACTTAAATATTACAATTTACCGATATCATAAAAGTTAGTCATCTTTCTAAAAGCTTTCAGTGACAGTCAATACGGGTCTCTGATACAGGGTTACCGACTACAGTTTTTTGATTTATAATGACTACGTTTGTAGTTTTGTTCAGTGGTTGATTTTTAACTTTTTTTCGTTATTTTTGTAAATTTTTCAAAGTATTTATTTACAAAGTGTGTTTTCATGTATTATTTGGTTATTGGCGGTAGTTTTGCGGCATAATACGATGTTTATATAGACTTTTTACGGTTTTATTTTATAGTTTATTTACCCTTTGCGCTTTATTATACATCATACAGATAATTTGTTGATTTTAGTTTACAAAGTATATTTTATCCCACTATATTTATGATTAAACGTGTTTTCTGTGTCAAGTTGTGACAACCCTGACATTTTAAAAGTGAATATTTAAACTGTGTTTTTCTGAGTGAACGGCAGCTCAAACACCACACGGTGTATATATTTAGTAAGTTTTCATAATATCCTTTATATCTGTATACAAAAAATATAATTTTTTAGGTTTTATTTTTGTTGAAAAAATCCCGACCTGCTGGGTACGGCCATACTAATAACTTAAAGGGTTAAACCTCCACAATGTTAATGCCTTAACTATAAATAATATATCAGTAATGTAACGTGTTTCATTCCTGATCTCTTTTCGTCTCCACCATCCCTTCATTTTCTTTTGAATGATGATATCTCACTTTTATTGGATACAAAATGTATGGACAGTAACTATATATACTGTCCATACATTTTGTAAAGATAAATAATTATTTAAATATATTTTTGTTGAAAAAATCCCGGCCTGCTGGGTACGGCCATACTAATAACTTAAAGGGTTAAACCTCCACAATGTTAATGCCTTAACTATAAATAATATATCAGTAATGTAACGTGTTTCATTCCTGATCTCTTTTCGTCTCCACCATCCCTTCATTTTCTTTTGAGTGATGATATCTCACTTTTATTGGATACAAAATGTATTAACAGTAACTATATATACTGTCCATACATTTTGTAAAGATAAATAATTATTTAAATATATTTTTGCGACCATGTACGGTAACCGGCGGTAAGTAATACACATCAGGCTTAAGAAAGAGACTCTCGGCCATAATCGGCTCACTTCGGCTATGTAGAGCGTCGTCTTGGTCGCACGATGCGCTAACAGTCCAGTATCTAGAAAGAGCAAATCGGAGACAAATCGCGACGGAACACGTTTATGAATGACAGAGACGACTCTACAAAATCCGTAGTTAGCCGATTATGGCCGACAGTCTCTTTCTTAAGCCCGATGTGTATTACTTACCGCCGGGTACTGTAACTTCCTTTCTTTACTTTTGTATAATTGCAATAAGCCGCCGGTTTCTTTTACAATGAAATGTTAAAAAAAATACGATACTTCTTGTCAGACATATTAGATAATAAATGTTTATTTATTTATCTGTCTTTTATAACCATACTTGAGAAAATGTAGCATGGTCCCTGTGACAGTTGACAAATTTGCTCCAATACAACCTTGTAATGACGTTCAGTAATTTTAATTGTTTTATCAACTTTAATATAAGCCTCAATTCTAATAAATAGCAAGTTATTTAGGTAAATACATTACATAAAACTAACAATAATGACTTATTAATACATCTTGTTAAAAATTAGCAAAAATTTGGCAGTTTGTTAAAATCAGATAATATTTGGCGACGTTTGTCAAAAGTCACTACGTTAGTCTGCATTGGCTAGGGATGGGGTATACGATAATTGGATTTTCGATTTTTCTATACCTAAAATTAAATGTTCGTAATTAGTATTAATTCATAGTGGATCTTGGCCTATTTAAAGATAGATACAAATCATATCAATACATTAGAAAGTCAGTATAATGAAAATTAGGAATTAAAACGTCAGTTTAGAGAAAAACAATTTTTTTCTTTATATATTGTACAAAAACGATTCGATTTGAAAAAAAAAACGATTTTACCCCATCCCTTTGAGACATGACATTTCAAATGTCACAGGGACCATCCTACATTTTCTAGTATACTGATTTTTACACAGTAGAAATGTATAGTGTAAAGTGCTAGTCTTGGCGTCCAATATTATTGTATTGTATAAAATCCATAATAAATGCAATGTAAAATTGTTTGATTCCTACATTAAATATTTTGCCTAAAAAAGCTTGAAATGTAAATTTTATATTTGACCTAATCACTAACAATGTAGTTATATTTAACTGTGTATTTTTAATAATTTTTTTTAATAAATGTTTTTTAGTAAAAAATTGTGTTTGTGTTTTTTTTTCAATATATGTAACCTGAGAATGACTAAAAAGCATGGTTTTCTATTAAGATACTCGTAATAATATAACAGTGGGATTTCAGAATAAAAACGTAAGTAATGCATACATTTATATGTACAGTAAACCTTCTATTTACGTGGGTACACTAGTCTCTCGTTATCCACGGGGGATAGTTCCAAACTCCCCTCACAGATGGCGTAATCCGCAGATAATAGCGAATCCCTTCTAAATTATTAAGTGTTTTCTTCGTACGTGTCGACACTATGAAAGAACTTGGGCATCATGTTCGAGAGTAAATATATGAGGTGTTAACATAAGTTGTGTCTGTTTTTTTCCAATTTAAAAATGAGCACCAAAAGTAAAACAAAATGGTAAATGTTATACTTTGTTCGAAAGAAAATTTTCCGCTCTACAAGAGATTGTATTTGCTTTTACGTTACATATATTATTTTATTTGATTACAAGCCTTCAAAATGGAATGTCAAGTAAACGAAAGTGAGCATTTTCGACACCTCCAGTGGACTTCGATGAGGACCGTTTAAACCATATTATTCATGAAGATCCCCTTCAAACTTGTTATTTGATTACAAGCCTTCAAAATGGAATGTCAAGTAGATGAAAGTGAGCATTTTCGACACCTCCTTTTGTTCATGTTCAATCGATTCAATTCATGAATAATATGGTTTAAGCTGTCCTCATCGAAGTCCACTGGTCGTCCGGAACGCTCCATGTCTTTCAGGTCGAAATTACCGTCTTTGAAACGTAAAAACTATCGACGAGCTGTCCTTTAATTCAAAGCATCTTCACCGTACACTTCGCAAATATCGCGAGCAGCTTTGGCAGCTTTATTCCCTCGATTGAACGCGAACAGAAGGAGGTGTCGAAAATGCTCACTTTCGTCTACTTGACATTCCATTTTGAAGGCTTGTAATCAAATAAAATAATATATGTAACATAAAAGCAAACACAATATCTTGTAGAACAGAATTTTTTTTTTCGAATGACGTATGCCATTTACCATTTTGTTTTACTTTTGGTGCTCATTTTGAAATTGGGAAAAAACGGACACAACTTATGTTAACATCCAATACATTTGGTTATCTTATTGCAAGTATGAGAGAGTATCTGCCAATAAAGTTCTGGAATTTGAGATAAATATAAGCTCCTGACTTATTCAAGAGCTGGGACCCAGCAGTATGTAAAATACTAAGTCAATAATCAACCCATCGTACGTGTCGACACTTTCAAAGACCTTGGGTATCATGTTCGACAGTAAATATACATTTGGTACTTATCAACTCCTCATTATTAGCCACTACTCTCCTGCCCCTTTCCTTTACCTATTACAATTAGAAATTATTTTTTTAGACACAATTAAGTTCATCTTTACCTGACGAGGAAGACGGAAGTCTGAAGCTGGTAGTCTGCCCTCGTAAGCAAAAACGGGCTTCAAATGCAAGCATTGCTTTCTAGTTTGCTACGGATCAATGAATTAAACAACGTTTTGAGCACCAATTGGTTTTCAAACGACTTAGAGATTCTCATAACAAATCCTAGAGTTTTATAAGCTGAGTTGCACATAACTTCTATGTGAGGACCAAACGCGAGATTGTTGTGGAACAAGACACCCAGATCTTAAATAAAGATCTGGCGCAAAGTGCCATTAACACCAACTAAAAACACTTCACTCAGTTATACCATCTTATTCAGGGATACGCAACCATTGAACTAAGGAATAATTCACATTGATTTTTTAATGATAATTGCAATTCATTGAAGGTAGGATAGTTTAAATGATAAACATCTGATTTGTATAGCAGTGTATTTATTATTATTATAAACAGACAGTATGAATGCTGTTAGTATCTATATAAAGTGTAAGGCTAAGGCCACACCAAAGTGGTTCGCTTATTGCTAAGCTAGGTGCTACGTAACTAATAGACTGGGTGACTTCAGGCTTGGCCACACCTAAGTATTTGCACCAATTCATTTGCCATTTGGGAGCGGTTGAGTCAACAAACGATGCCACTTTCAAAACTAACCAGAAAGCTACTTCTCTCGGAGAATTTAAGTTTAAAATTTCGAACATCTCAAATTGGAACTTGTCGGGTGCATAATGTTAATATTATCTAGAAGTATGGAGTGGAGAGTTTCAACTTCTCGTACAAAGAATTGCGGAATAAAACTTCCTCCATCTTGTAAAATCACTTGGTGACACAATAAAATTAACCAACACGTCTGTTCGCTAGGAAACTCACTAGGTGACTAATCGTCATGTAGTCTGGCGCGAAGCGTGCAGCGTGGCCATTGTGATAGTATGGGGTGCGTTGGTTCACTAGGATATGTCACCTAGATCGCAGCGTAGCTCTAAGCACCAAGCGAGGCTCCTACCTGTGTGGTCGAGGTCTAACTGTCATATGTTCATGGAGATAAGCAAAGGGAAATAAAATAAATAAGCAAAGTAAACAAAACGGCAATTATGAATTTGTGCGTTGGAAATTGATCAGACGTGCATTGAAACTTGAATGTAGGATAGTTGAAGGGATAAACAGTTGATTTGTATAGTGCTGTATTTGTTAACCTTTATTATGGTATTGTAACACAGGTGTTACACTAATTTAGGGATTTAAAAAAAAAAACAAGAAACTGAAACGTAATTTCAAATATGGCAACACGTTCAAATACTATACATGCACTATTGTGTGCAGTGGTATCATCTGGTGATAAATATTGACAACGCTACAACCTTTCAAACAACATCGGGTCAATATGTCTGGACAACATGGGTGCGTTTTGAAAATTGGGGTAAATAATCTAAATATCTTATCAAACACTACATGTAGAGAAAAATTATTCAAACCATTTTATTCGTTGATAATTCAGCTATGTAAATGTTGTTCATGTTTTAGATTATAGAATCATTTTATAGCCCTTTTTGTGTTTTATAAAAATTGATATTTTAGCAATGTAACGTGGGTGTTACATGTAAAAAAAATTATATAGAAAAGTTGTGATTTTTTTCCTCAATTTTTCTTCATAACTTACCATATAACAAGGAATCACCAAAGAAAAACGTTAATATTTGGATAAATTGAACTTAAGGCCTAGATAAGGGTTAATATTATAAACGGAACTTGACCAGACAGTTTTTAAACTGGTTCAATGTAACATTACTTACAGTACCCGGCGGTAAGTAATACACATTGTTTGAAGAGCGTCATCTCTGTCGTACGATGCGCTAACAGTCCGGTCCGGTACGGAACACGTACGGAGACGACGCTCCACAAACTATGTGTATTACTTACCGTCGGGTACTGTACTACACTATTGGGCTATTTATTCCAAGATTCCACTGCTCTATTAGCAAATAATGTTCCCTTGAGTTATTGTGAAATTTAGTTCTGGAGAGTTTCAACTGATTTTCTCTCAAATGTTTAAAGGCAATTGATGGCAGAGCAAGTCATAATGACTGCTCAAGATCTTGTAACAATCAAGTCTCCATGGTTTTGTTTTTATTGCAGAATAGTCAACTTAGATAAATGCAGTCTATGTTATCTTCGTAAGGCAGATTAGTAAACTCTTGGGTTTTGTTATAAAATATCAGTTCTATAACCGTAATTGTACTGGCTGACCATATCGAAAATATATGACCCTCGGCCTAATGCAAAATTGCCTATGTGGCCCATAGTATGACATGTCTGCCATAAAGGTCTGCATTATTCTCGGCCCCGGCACGTAATCCAAGTCACGGTCCCAAAGTCATATCGTACACCTCTACGCTGTGCATTCATAGTGGCAAATTTTTCTCGAACAATCGTGCCTCCATCAAAGCTTTCCGGGGTCTTATTAAAGACAAATGGTGCTATGTGAACGAATTGTCTCTGTGCCAGATGGTTCTTGGAAGACGCTATTAAAATGTATTCCTGTTTAGTGGCATACTTGTGCACGATTTGTTCCTTAGAATATCTATTTTGGAAAGACCCTAAACAATTCTACGTACGATTATTTCATATCCAAGGTGCCATACTCCGAAAATAGGCATGTCAACAAGTATATCATTGGGACCCTATTTATAAAAAAAATCTTCAAATTTTAAAATCTTAAGTCTGAATTTAAAGATTGGTTTTAAAAAAAGTCAAGGATTAGAATTAAAACATTCTCAATGATGACATGTTATTGTTTGCTAAGTGAGACATGACTCTGTCAGGACAGATAGTGTACTACTGTCTGGATTCCGGGCAAACATATTGAGTGTTAACATAAGTTGTGTCTGTTTTTTTTCCAAATGAAGAGAACAAGAGGACACGACAAAAAAATTTACAACAAATTAGTCAATAATGTATTCTCCTTCATTATTTTACAACAAATTAGTCAATAATGTATTCTCCTTCATTATTTGCAACTTCTTGCCAACGTTCTACAAGTTTTTCAATACCTGTGCGATAAAAACCATCCGGTCTTGACTCGAAGAATTCGTCCAACCATGTCCGCAATTCGACGTCATTATTGAAGGAAAAACCATCGACGAGCTGTCCTTTGATTCATAACATCTTCACTGTACACTTCGCAAATATTGCGAGCAGCTTTTGCAGCTTTATTCCCTCGATTGAACGCGAACAGAAGGAGGTGTCGAAAATGCTCACTTTCGTCTACTTGACATTCCATTTTGAAGGCTTGTAATCAAATAAAATAATATATGTAACGTAAAAGCAAATACAATATCTTGTAGAGCAGAAAATTTTCATTCGAATGACGTATAACCTTTATCATTTTGTTTTACTTTTGGTGCTCATTTTAAAATTTGGAAAAAAACGGACATAACTTATGTTAACACTAATATATGAGTAGAGAAGCGGACGAATTGCAGGGTTCCACTGTACATCAAGCTATTCTAAATGCGTTGGCTTGACTTAGGAGTCTACCTGTGTCACTCGAACTCTGCCACCATACAAGGGAGAAAAATAATTAAAGAGAGAAGGGTTTTTGCAAGACACGAGGAGTTCAGAATTCCATATTTTCTATGAATAGGTAAGAAACAAAAATAATCTGGTTAATTATTAGTTTTTAGGTTGAACAAGTCCTAATGAGATTTCTGTGACACCTTTATTAAACATTTTAATGGGTATGCATAAGACTGAGGCTTTTTAGACGTGGATCTAACATACAGACATATCCTCGAGATTCTCTGGACAGATATTTTATGTACGTTTTTATATTGATCATTAAAAATAGTTTACTGGTATTAATTAATAGTTTACTGGTAATAATTATAGTTTACTGGTAATAATTATATTGATCATTAAAAATAGTTTACTGGTAATAATTAATAGTTTACTGGTAATAATTATAGTTTACTGGTGATAATTAATAGTTAACTGGTAATAATTAATAATTTACTGGTAATAATTAATAGTTTACTGGTAAAAATTAATAATTTACTTTTTAATAATTAATAGTTTACTGGTAATAATTAATAGTTTACTGGTAATAATTAATAATTTACTGGTAATAATTAATAGTTTACTGGTAAAAATTAATAGTTTACTTTTTAATAATTAATAGTTTACTGGTAATAATTAATAGTTTACTGGTAATAATTCATAGTTTACTGGTAATAATTAATAGTTTACTGGTAATAATTAACTCAAATTAGAATTTTCAGTGTACATGAATATGACGTCAACTTGTTACTAAAATTATAAACATTTACATGAATCATACACAAAACATATCAGAAAGCAGTACGTACGTGCATATACAAATTTGAGACAGGCCAAAGCTCAGGTGATTCAAGACCTTAACATACAAAAATAACAATCTCAACGAAACAAAATCAACGAAAAGAAAGAGAAAAAAAAATTAACGAGAGTCACACCGTGGTGTAAGATATATGACTCAAACAAAGAAAAATGTTCCGTAAGAAAACTTTTAAAGGCATTAAGATTGTTACCAAATATATCCGAGGCTCTACTATAGTATAGTCATTACCCAATCGATGTAATTGGGAGAATTCGAGGAATAGTTCTACAACTGTCGCACCGAAATATATTCTGCAGCCTCGTACTCGTAAAGGAATTCGGAAGTACGATTGAATTATTTCATTGATTGACTATTGATATTGCTATGGTTGCTGAAAGTGAAGAGGAACTACAAGAGGCCTTAACAACTATGGAAAGCATTCTTCAAAATAACTACAGTATGAAGATAAATAAAGACAAAACAAAGCTGCTGACTGTAGGCCGAGCGCAGCACCAGATGAGAATAGTGATGTCGGGTAAACCACTAAAGAACACCAAGGAGTTTGTCTACCTCGGGAGCAAAATAACATGGGACGGTCGGTCCAAGAGCGAGGTCGACAGCCGTATACATCAGGCTAGATTTGCATTTAATAAAAGGTCGAAAATAATAGAATCAAATAATGTAGACCTAAAACTGAGAATACTCCTCATCAAGACCTATGTATGGAGTATCTTGATGTACGGCTGCGAGACATGGTGCCTATCCGAAAGAGATAGACGAAGACTAGAGGTTTTTGAGATGTGGTCCTATAGAAGACTATTAGGAATTTCCTGGAGAGACCGCATCACAAATGAAGAGGTTCTCCAACGAATCGAAGGAGGAAGGCACCTGCTCAGGATCCTGTCCGAAAGGCGTGCAAGATGGATCGGTCATATAATACGACAAGAGGGCCTCTTGCATGCCATAATGGAGGGTATGACCGAGGGGACAAACTCTAGGGGACGCCCACGCCGAGAGTACCTGGAGGACCTGTTGGTGGACGTGCGCTGCTCAACATATACAGACTTAAAAAGAGCCGCACAGGACAGGGGGGAATGGAGGAGAAGAGTTCAAATTGCTGCAAACCAGTCTTAGGACTGCAACCACGGAAGGAAGATTGAATTATTTCATTGATTGACTGCCCTAAGTTGCTGGGACTGAATTTAAAAAAATTATATTAAGACATTTTATATAATTAGGTAGGGATAGTGAACTTTTCCATTTTGGAAGATGTCAACTAATAAGGCCACATTAAAAAAAACTTCAATTAGATGGACTTGGAAAAAACAAAAAAGATCTCAATTATATAATATCATTTAAAAAATCTTGTGATATAATTGAGTTTAAGACCAATAAAGCGTGATATAATTGAGTTTAAGACGAATAAAGTGTGATATAATTGAGTTTAAGACCAATAAAGTGTGATATAATTGAGTTTAAGACCAATAAAGTGTGATATAATTGAGTTTAAGACCAATAAAGTGTGATATAATTGAGTTTAAGACCAATAAAGTGTGATATAATTGAGTTGACAATATTTTACAGATAACTAGAAATAAAGGGTCTTTCAAATTGAGCGTTTTTTTTTATTAAAATTTTTTTAATTCTTAAATAAAACACACAATTTGCTTTGATTTCAAAAAAACTTTTTATTGGTTTTGGTTCAAAAAAACTTTTTATTGATTTCAAAAAAACATTTAAACACAAAAAACAATATCCGCCAAATGTCCACTTTTTGCAGCTCCACGGATGTCCACTTTTTTGTCAAAATTTTCGATGACATTTTGGCATAATTGCGGTTTTAACTCACCAATAACGCGAGTAATTTCGTCCTTGAGCTCAGGAATTGATCGGGGGTCATTCTTATAGACCTGGCTTTTCACGTAACTCCAGAGAAAATAGTCCAACGGTGTCAGATGACATGATCTTGGTGGCCAATTAACATCACCGTTTCCGGAGATTACAATACATAAAATAATTCTCAATTTGAACGCGTTGTTGTATTGTATACAACTCCATTTTTATAAATGTCATATGTTACACTTCTCAAATGTCACAAGACCCAGGCAAGTTCGCGGCGCCATCTGTGTTTTATCCAAGAATTAAAAAAAACGCTCAATTTGAAAGACCCTTTACTTTGAAATCCTATCAGCTTCTAAGCATCCTACAACTTCGACAATGCATTCTTTTACGATTTCTACATTGCTGAATGGCTGCTTTATTAGTTGCTTCAGGACAACATTTGAATTCACTAAAATGGCCGCCCTTAATGCTCTACAAGGCCGCAGGTTCCCCTGAGTTGATCCTATCATATATCAGATGTAAAATAAAATAATAAACATACTCAACAAGCATAATTCCACCTATACTTCAGAAATTGTAGCACGGGTCCTATGACAGTTCACAAATTGGCCACAATACAACCTTGTAACGACGTTCAGTAATTTTAATTATTTTATCAACTTTAATATAAGCCTCGATTCTAATAAATAGCAAGTTATTTAGGTAAATACATTACATAAAACTAACAATAATGACAAATTAATACATCTTGTTACAAATTAGCAAAAATATGTTAGTTTGTTAAAATCAAATAATATTTGGCAACGTTCGTCAAAAGTCACTACGTTAGTCTGCATTGGCTAGGGATGGGGTATGCGATAATTGGATTTTCGATTATTTAAATACCTAAAATGAAATGTTCGTAATTAGTATTAATTCATAGTGGATCTTGGCCTATTTAAAGATAGATACAAATCATACAATACATTAGAAAGTCAGTATAATGAAAATTAGGAATTAAAACGTCAGTTTAGAGAAAACGTCTTTGAGACATGATGTTTAAAACGTAGCAGGACTCATCCTACATTTTCTGAAGTATAATTTGTTTAGTGGCACTAAGAGCTGACTTTAATTAATTAAAAAACTAAGCACTCTTTAGGTGATATTTAATTACAAAACAGTGCTATAAAAGTCATCTATTTATGCTATTTTATTACACTTTGGTTGTATACAGTACAACCTGCCTAGCTTATTGTCATGACCTATATCTTTTGACCAACCAGAAAGATGTTGAAAAAGGCCTTAAACGAAAACCAAACTCATCTCGTCATCTCTGCTGTTCCTCATCACAGAGGATCGTGGTCTATGGGATATTAACCGTATAGGTTGTGGGGACACGTTTCCACTCCTCTTGGTCACTTGTTATTGCACGTGGCTGGTTGTTGGCTGGTTGGCTTCCCGCGGTATTCCTTCACCTGATCACTCCATCTTACTGACGCTCTGCCTCTTCTTCCTGGCACACTTCCTATGACTATCAATTTCTTCAGGATATGTCTGGAAATGTGTCTGAAAATGTGCAGGAAGCATATTGAAGACAGTTGTACCAATATATTTGGAAAACTAACAAGTGGAAAACACTTGGAGTATGGAGATGTTTGTTCTTCTAGCGGTCTACAGGATTCTGAGTATCCGATGCCAATACAACATCTCACAGGAGTTCTTCTTCCTCTTGGTTTAGGTCGTATAACTTGTTTGTGACGGTGGGCTGTCCTGGGATGATGATGTCCAGCTGTCCTTCCACCTTTTCAGCGGCCTTCCTGGTAATCTCACGCTATTAGGGTTTCAGTCTTAGCGATTTTTGTCAGTCTTATATCTCACAGGAGTTGATTCTTGCATATTCTTGTGCTTTTATTACGCATGTTTCAGCACTTTATAAAAATAAAGGAAAGATTAGAGACCAAACTAGAAACTAATTTTTTTTAAAATGAGTACTAGTAGAAATCAAGTTTCTAAAGCACCTGTCACCTGTTAATTTCTAAAGCACCTGTCTTTAAACCCTTGCGTTTGAAGACAGGTGCTTTAGAAGTTAGGTCATAGAGGTCATCATTTATTGTTGTGGTTGTTTTTAAAGGGACTAACCATTACTGCTCTTGGCCCCAGTAAACTAGATATCTGTCTATTTAAGCATAATTATGTTTAGCGAGAGAGTCATGACTTTATAAAGGATCACGAGCAATAACATTATAAAGATCACGGTTCTTCCTACGTGCAGTGCAGAGTGAAATGTGAAGAGCTTGCCAAATGTCTACCCACAAATATGGGAACAGATAAACAACATTAGGCAAATCTAATGCGTCTTATGTATTTGTATATGAGGGGGAATTGAAAAGATTGCCGCCTCGAGTAGTTCCCAGTTTTGCTTACAAGTACTGACATATTTGTGTAGATCACACCCCCAGGGAATTTATAATTTGCGCCCCGTCCTCTGAGCCAGAACAATTGTTTCGTTTCCATTTCGAATGATGATGTATTTCACACTACACTACGAACCACTACAGTTTATGTCTTGCTTTCTTTTCTGCAGCTACGATGTTTTGTTTTAGCCATAAATTTGAATATATTTTGTTTTAGCATGAAACTTAAATATGTTTTGTTTTAGCGTGAAACTTAAATATGTTTTTAATTATTTCAATAATTAATAATCAATGGTGTTATACTCGTATAAATAAAGTAATGTAAATATTTTGGTAAACAGTTTCTATTTTTTTGTTTATCATTAGTTTATTAAGTCGTAACATTGAACAGACACAGTTATTATCAGTAGATTTCAAACATAAATATAGATTAATTATCAATTTATTTGAAATCTAATCAATATATTTGATTAGATTTCAAATATATTTATTTACAATATTTATTTATTTAATTAACGACACAACAGTGTCTTTGTATACAAATGAACATGTGACAGGTTATACAAGTACTTAAAATTATTGACAAATAATACAAAACTTTATCTTAAACTAACATGAAGATACAAAAAGCAGTAGTAATAATAAATTACAGTCATTGTTTTAAAATTATTTAACAATTATATGTATATTTAAGTTCAATATACGAGTATGTTATGTATGTATACCACAAAATATTACCAAACTTCACCAAGCAGACTTACGTAATTGTCCAAGACTTATTTTAAAGTGGTAAAGAACTCAGATTTGCTTTTAGTGGAATAACACATACATAGAACAAATATTGGATTTTTTGAGAATTTTATGGATAGATATTGAGATTATAGAAAACACATGGCCTCATTAGTAGAACGAGATGCAAGTTGCTTTGCAGAATTAAAAGCTTCCTATATATTGATGCAGGGTTACTCAACTCCAGAGGCAAAGTATTGTCCTTAATGTTTTGTTTATATTACGTTATTTATATTAATAAAGGAGAGCACAAAGTTAGTAGCTATAGTATTTCTAAATATTGTTGTAATATTCTGGCGAATACTATATATACTTATATTAAAAATATCTAAATTGTTGCAAAACTCGTTACCTAGTCTTTGCATACGAATTATAGAGGAGTTGATTTTATAATTAGTATAGCAATTTTCGGTATAAAAGGGATTGAGCTGTCTTGTGGATCTAGTGGAATACGAAATGAAATACTTGCGAGTAAGTGAGGTGCATCAATCACTGAGTGAATGATTTTGTATAGCAGTACTATGTGGGCTGTTTTTCTTCTGTCACACAGCTTCAAGAGTTAGCAACATAGTATGTACAGTACCCGGCGGTAAGTAATACACATCGGGCTTAAAAAGGAGACTGTCGGCCATATTTGGCTAACTTCGGCTTTGTAGAGCATCGTCTTTGTCGCTTGACAACGACTGACAAATCGTGACGGAACACGTGTATAAATGACAGAGATCAGCTCTACAATGCCGAAGTTAGCCGATTATGGCCGATAGTCTCTTTCATAAGCCCGATGTGTATTACTTACCGCTGGGTACTGTACATATTTTAATACTTTCCAAAATAACGTATATATTGCAAGATAAATAGCAGAAAATGCATTTAAAAGAAAAGGTCTGAGCTCGTCTCATAACATCCTCCCGGCCGAGATACACCCCACCAATATAGGGCGAGCCCAGCTGCGAGGACACCTGATGTTTTTCAGCTCACACCTTTGTACATATAGATTAAGAAAAAAAAAAACAAAATAAATAAATAGTGTAAAAAAATAAAGTCATCCCACAATTACCACAGCAGATAACTCAAATAAATAAATATAGGTTCATTGATAGCAACATTGTGTGTACATAGAGCTCATCCCACAATGTCCCCCAGGCCGAGATACACCCCTTTAATATAGGGCAAACCCGGTCGCAAGGACACCAGATGTCTTTCATTCTTGATCAAAGCCTCAATTATCATCTGACTTCCAGAGCAGACACGATCTTCAAGTGTCGTATCACCATTACGGAATTTTCATGTTGATTTTGATAATTTCGTGTCCACCTGTTCCCTCACCTGAATAAATACTTGGATGGATAGAAAATCTCAACGTACGAATAGGTCGAGACTGCTTTTAATGATTTTATAAAAATGACATTTTGATTTACGAATTGTGATAGAAAAAGTGCATTGAAGAGGGAATTTGTTATTGAAAAAATAAAATAAACCCAAAAAGATTTACGTTTTCTTTTTTAGTTAGACTGTATACTTTTTAGTTAGACTGTATCCTTTTAGTTAGACTGTATACTTTTTAGTTAGACTGTATACATTTTTGTTAGACTAAACTTTTTAGTTAGACTGTATACTTTTTAGTTAGACTGTATACTTTTTAGTTAGACTGTATACTTTTTAGTTCGACTGTATACTTTTTAGTTAGACTGTACTGTTTAGTTAGGCTATACTTTTTAGTTAGGCTCTATACTTTTTAGTTAGACTATACTTTTTAGTTAGACTGTATACTTTTTAGTTAGACTCTATACTTTTTAGTTAGACTGTATACTTTTTAGTTCGACTGTATACCTTTTAGTTAGACTGTACTGTTTAGTTAGGCTATACTTTTTAGTTAGGCTCTATACTTTTTAGTTAGACTATACTTTTTAGTTAGACTGTATACTTTTTAGTTAGACTGTACTGTTTAGTTAGACTATACTTTTTAGTCAGCCTGTATACTTTTTAGTCAGCCTGTATACTTTTTAGTCAGACTATACTTTTTAGTTAAACTTTATACTTTTTAGTAAGACTGTATACTTTTTAGTTAGACTGTATACTTTTAAGTTAGACTGTATACTTTTTAGTTAGACTATACTTTTTAGTTTAGACTGTATACTTTTTGATTCACCCTCGTACGTTTTTTATTCTATATTTTATAAAGGAAAACTACTTTACTGGAAGACTTTTGTGCACACGAGTGAATTTTGGCATAACATAATATATCTCCGTAATACCATTTTTTCTTATTATCACTATAGCCGTGCAGCATGATTGCCGTTAATGAACTGTTGTACGTTCATGGAAAGACAGCAACGGAAAACTATTAAAAGAATAATCACGGAAAGACACCACCAGGGCGTTTTTCCAATCATGGACTTGCACTATGCTCAAACAGAGATTGTTTAATGGGCTTTCCAGTTCACTGCTCTTCTTTTTTACGTCGTCCTTTACTGTCCATGCAGACTCTGTAACCAGTTACAAACCAATGTTAGACTCGCTCTGTCTTTGGTATGGCTTTAAGAAGCGACTGAAAAAATTCTTTAATTCTAGTCAGTAATATAACGTGTTTCATTCCTGATTTTTTCTTTCCTCTTCAACATCCCTTCGAATTCAGCAAAGCTATCCTTTAACGCCACTCGATCGGAGTAGCCAATCGGTTTGAAGATGAACCGATGAATAGAGATATAGAGATTGCTTCAGAAATAAATTACTCGACTATCATATATCCGAGATGGTTGTTGGAAATAAATTGCCTATTTGAATCTGTGTTCGAGAGATGTTCCTTCGGAGAGAAGTAGAGCTTTGAGGTTGATTTGTTCTTCATCTAATAAATTGATTGTTTCAAAACTATGACAAATAATTTATTTATTTATTTTATACACGACAAGAAATATACATAATTTGCGAAAAAAAAAACAACAGGTTTATTAATTCGGACACACAATTTTAATGGATCTGGGTTTGTTGCCTTTCATTTGTCCTGTCCCTATTAGACTAGGCTTTTGCCGGTATCTCACTGAGGACATATAGCATGAAAAAATAAATCGATACTTCTTTCCGATTTTGGATTATATAAAACCCCGTTGCACATTCTCATCAACCTGACAAACAGTGACACTCAATTACATATGTATACATCACGCAAAATCAAACTCCTCACACTTCATCACTCCAGACAGACCAAAACATTCATCCCACAATATACCGCATACAATCACAAAACAAAACAAATACACATGTATAAAAATATAAATATAAAATAACAAAAAACACCACACTCAAGAGTTCACACAAACCTCTTCCACAAGTCGTTCCTCTTGCAAGCCCAAGTACTCAAACTCCTGTTGCAATAACAACCACGCTTCGATCCACTGCCTAAATGGTTTTCCTCCCTTTACCTTTATTGAATTCGTCACCCCATTGTATGTCATGTGAGCTAAATAGGCATATTGCCTTTGGGCAAAAGATGTTTTAACCTAAATTTCATAAATTATGTATAAATACATAATTTATTAAAAACAAGTAGTAACACATAATTTAAAGCAGACACTCCATTTATATGAATCCGGGTTTGTTGCCTTTCATTCATCGTGTCCCCAGTAAACTAGGCTTTTGCCTGTATGTCACTGAGGACATATGAGTGGCGAAGTGCCAAACCAGCCTATACAACGAATATATTGAAATGAGATAATGGAGCTCAAAGTCTATGAGTTATTATAAATCAAATGTTGTGTAATTAATGTTTTTTATTCATTGAACAGATACATTCTAAAAGTACTACAATAGAAATAAAACAATGAATCTAATATTATGACAAGATTATATGATGATTCAAGTTTATTTGTTTGATTTGGTTTATTTGCAAATTTGGCATAAAAATATATCATGAAAATCACTTTGCCAAATAATATTATAGATGGCAGCAGTAGTACCTAACATTTAGAATTTTGAAGTAAAGGCATTTCTGGCTTATAAAGAAAAGTTATGTGACTCAAATTTTAACACTAGCTCTTATTATTTTTGGTTTTGTTGGATAGGCTGGTTTGGCTCTATGCCACTCATATAAACATAGAAAAAATAATTTAATGCTTTTTACTCATTGTTGATTAAATGATTATATCTGTCACAAACTCTCATCAACAAATTTTTTAAATTACCGTCTCGAAACCGACTTAAAACTTTTATATTCATGTAATAAATTGAACACTCACCATGTTCCTTTGGAATAACAATGACTTGTTTATTATAAAATTACAGTTAAAGAGTAGGCAGCGTAGAGATGGAGTCCACCAAAATGATTGAGAGCACCTCCATGCGTACGGAGACCTTCTCGGAGATGAAGACCTCCTCGAGCATGACAGTTAAGAAGTCCCACTCCCTACACCGGAAGAAGTCCAAGAAGGACGAGAAGAATATTTCATTCGTAAGTATCTTTAATTTCTTTAACATCTTATGTGATAATAAAGGATATAAAAACTCTTATTGAACTAATGCAGATCGCTGAGTAGTGAGTATCTTTCATTTCTTTAACATCTTATGTGATAATAAAGGGTATAAAAACTCTTATTGAACTAATGCAGATCGCTAAGTAGTGAGTATCTTTCATTTCTTTAACATCTTATGTGATAATAAAGGATATAAAAACTCTTATTGAACGAATGCAGATCGCTGAGTAGTGAGTATCTTTCATTTCTTTAACATCTTATGTGATAATAAAGGGTATAAAAACTCTTATTGAACGAATGCAGATCGCTGAGTAGTGAGTATCTTTCATTTCTTTAACATCTTATGTGATAATAAAGGGTATAAAAACTCTTATTGAACGAATGCAGATCGCTGAGTAGTGAGTATCTTTCATTTCTTTAACATCTTATGTGATAATAAAGGATATAAAAACTCTTATTGAACTAATGCAGATCGCTGAGTAGTGAGTATCTTTCATTTCTTTAACATCTTATGTGATAATAAAGGGTATAAAAACTCTTATTGAACGAATGCAGATCGCTGAGTAGTGAGTATCTTTCATTTCTTTAACATCTTATGTGATAATAAAGGATATAAAAACTCTTATTGAACTAATGCAGATCGCTGAGTAGTGAGTATCTTTCATTTCTTTAACATCTTATGTGATAATAAAGGGTATAAAAACTCTTATTGAACGAATGCAGATCGCTGAGTAGTGAGTATCTTTCATTTCTTTAACATCTTATGTGATAATAAAGGATATAAAAACTCTTATTAAACTAATGCAGATCGCTGAGTAGTGAGTATCTTTCATTTCTTTAACATCTTATGTGATAATAAAGGATATAAAAACTCTTATTGAACAAATGCAGATCGCTGAGTAATCAGTATCTTTCATTTCTTCAATATCTTATGTGATAATAAAGGATATAAAAACTCTTATTGAACAAATGCAGATCGCTGAGTAGTGAGTATCTTTAATTTCTTTAACATCTTATGTGATAATAAAGGATATAAAAACTCTTATTGAACGAATGCAGATCGGTGAGTAATCAGTATCTTTCATTTCTTCAATATCTTATGTGATAATAAAGGATATAAAAACTCTTATTAAACTAATGCAGATCCCTGAGTAGTGAAATTCTTTCATTTCTTTAACATCTTATGTAATCATAAAGGATATAAAAACTCTTATTGAACGAATGCAGATCGGTGAGTAATCAGTATCTTTCATTTCTTCAATATCTTATGTGATAATAAAGGATATAAAAACTCTTATTAAACTAATGCAGATCCCTGAGTAGTGAAATTCTTTCATTTCTTTAACATCTTATGTGATAATAAAGGATATAAAACCTCTTATTGAACAAATGCATATCGCTGAATAGTGAGTATCTTTAATTTCTTTAACATCTTATGTGATAATAAAGGATATAAAAACTTTGATTGAATGAATGTAGATCATTTTATGTTGATGAAAAAATGTTGGCGAAGAGTCCACAATAGTAGGAGTGAAACGTGGACATGGAAAGATACTGATAAGAGCCGAATAAATGCTGTAGAAATGTGTAGATTGAGAAGAATACATGGGGGGACAATGTATGATAGAATATGGAATTAAGTGATAAGGGATAATTATGAACTTAAAGCTGATGTGTCGAGTAAGATGAAGATGAGCAATTTGAGATGGTTTGGGCATTTGGTCGAACGAATGAATGAAGAAAGACTAACAAAACAAGTATACATTGCGAATGTGAGTGGAAGGCGTGTGAGAGGAAGACAAAGGAAAGTATGGTTTGATCAAGTGAATGGTATTATGAAAAAAGGAAATGTATCATAGAAAGTCAGATAAATCGTATAAGTTGTATGAGAAGGTGTATAGATGCGGAGGAGGCTAAGGATGTGTATTTAGATATTAAAGTTTGGCGTTTTGTCCTCTTTGCCTACCCCGAAAAGGAAATTATGGTATATATGTATAATGGGTCAGTGGGAACCCTTGGAGGAGGATGTGCAGCAGATGTAACACATAGAATTAGTGTGGGATGGATGAAGTTTAGATCAATGACGGGAGTTCTATGTGATCCGAAAATACCAGTAAAGTTAAAAGGAAAAGTATACCAAACGATTGTCAGACCCGCACTCCTCTATGGCTCCGAATGCTGGACGATGTATAACTCTTACTCCAGGCAACTAGAAACTGCTGAAATGCGCATGCTAAGATGGTTAGCTGGTGTGTCCCTAAGAGACAAAATTAAAAGCTCACGTATTCGTGGAAGCCTAGGTGTTACAGACATCGACAGCAAGATGGAGGAGAGGTGATTGAGATGGTATGGGCACGTTGGACGCAGAGCACCCGATCACATTGTGAACCAGGCAATCTCCATGGATCTTCCTCGAATAACAACCAGAGGAAGACCAAAGAATTCATGGGTGGTGCAAAAAGATAACCTGATGCAGAGGCACGGCCTGGGGGACGTAGTCCGGGACAGAAGAGCATACAACCTGAGGATGAGGAGAGCTGACCCCAACAGTCTTTGCAGACAGTGAGTTGGGATGGAACCAGGGAGAAGAAGGTTAGTGGGATACCTTAGATATCCATTCAACACTTTCTCATAAAATTCCAACGATTTCTCTGACTTTCTATGTTTTGTTCTTTCAGAGTAGCATTCACTTGATCCAACCATACTTTTCTTAGTCTTCCTGTACTACATCTTTACTCATATTTGTTTTTATTTGCACTGTATATTTGTTTTTATATTATGGAAAGCGTATGGAAAGGCTCTCATAAACAACATACATAAAAAACAACACAAATTCAATCGCATAATTTATCCAATAAAAACATATAGAAAACACAATAATTATCATAACAATGAGAATAAAAGCTCTAATCAATAATGAAGTATCAATAAACAATTTGGAAAAAAAGGTAAGGACAAAACTCAACATGTACATTACAAACGGTACGACATGTACATTTTGATATCTGGCAATATTAAAACTAAAACAATAAAAAAGGTAAGGACAAAACTCGACATGTACATTATAAACAGTACGACATGTATATTTTGATATCCGGCAATATTAAAACTAAAACATTAAAAAAGGTAAGGACAAAACTCGACACGTACATTATAAACAGTACGACATGTATATTTTGAAATCTGGCAATATTAAAACTAAAACAATAAAAAAGGTAAGGACAAAACTCGACATGTACATTATAAACAGTACGACATGTACATTTTGAAATCCGGCAATATTAAAACTAAAACAATAAAGAAGTTAAGGACAAAACTCGACATGTACATTATAAACAGTACAACATGTACATTTTGAAATCCGGCAATATTAAAACTAAAACAATAAAGAAGTTAAGGACAAAACTCGACATGTACATTATAAACAGTACAACATGTACATTTTGAAATCCGGCAATATTTAAACGAAAACAATAAAAAAGGTTAGGACAAAACTCAACATGTACATTATAAACAGTACATGTATATTTTTAAATCCGGCAATATTAAAACTAAAACAAGAAAAAAGGTAAGGACAAAACTCGACATGTACATTATAAACAGTACGACATGTACATTTTGAAATCTGGCAATATTAAAACTAAAAAAAAACTAATTTGATGAAAACTTTCTTCATTCATTCCTTTCTCATGCCCCAACCATCTTTGAGTGTTCTTCCTCGTCTTACTCAACAAATCAGCCTTAAGTTCACACTCATCCCTAATCACGTCGTACACCGTCACTTTCAAACCTAAGATGGTTTCTGGGTATCAGGTTGATTGTCATGTCTTATCTAGTATTTGAATGAACGCCCCATTATCATTGAAGATGTGTGTCGAGATAGGAAAGTTTGGTACTCTGTCCTTTTTGTCTATCCCGACAGGGATATGGCATGATGATACATACAACATATTAGGAGTACAAATTAGATCGGTCCGTTTCCAAAAGATTGCTCTGGCTGTTATGAATGGTTCATAGTGAAAGCCGATTTTGGCGGTTTCAGAGAGGTTAGACATCTGCCAATAATATTCAGTTTATATCGCTTTGAGTTTCATGCAAAAACCTTGTTTTGTATAGTGTTGAAAATGTCGAATTTTGTGTTAACCAAGCAGCATTTGCGAGAGGTTTTAATTTTCTGCTTTGATTGGAAGAAAAGTGCAGTTGAAGCCCTTTGAATGCTTCTAGAAGTTTATGGTGACGCTGCTCCAACTGATAAATCATGTAGGGAATGGTTTCGACGTTTCAAGGATGGAGATTTCAGCGTCGAAGACAAGCCTCGCTCTGGACAGCCAAAAAAATTTGAGGACAAAGAATTAGAGGCATTACTCGAAAAAGATCAGAGTCAAACGCAAGAGGAGCTTGCAGAATCATTGGGAGTGACTCAACAAGCCGTTTCCGTACGATTGAGAGCCATGGGAATGATTAAAAAACAAGGAAATTGGGTGCCTTATGAACTGAAACCGAGAGACGTTGAAACGTGATTTTTCACTTGCGAGCAGGTGATTCAAAGGCAACAAAGAAAAGGTTTTTTGCATCGGATTGTAACTGGAGATGAGAAGTGGATATTCTACAACAACCCCAAGAAGAAAAAATACTACGCTAAGCCCGGTGAATTGTTGCCATCGACCTCAACATCAACACCAAAACAGAACATACATGGTTCGAAGATCATGCTCTGTATCTGGTGGGACCAAAGGGGTGTTGTTTACTATGAGGTGCTGAAATCTCGCGATTCCATTACGGGCGATCGGTATCGGCTACAATTAATTAGTTTGAGCCGTGCATTGCGAGAAAAACGGCCGGAATACGAGCAAAGACATGATAAAGTTATTCTTCTTCATGACAACGCTCGGCCTCATGTCGCAAAAGTCGTAAAAAAATATTTGGAAACGGTCAAATGGGATGTTTTACCGCATACGCTGTATTTCCTGGACATTGCTCCTTCTGATTACTGGTTGTTCCGAAGGATGCAGCACGATTTGGCAGGTCACCGGTTCACTTCTTTCATAGAAACCGAAAATTGGCTCCAAATTTGGATCGCCTCAAAAGACGAGTCATTTTTTCGAGATGGAATTCGAAAATTGCCTGAGAGATGGGAAAAAGTAGTAGCCAGCGATGGACAATACTTTAATTGATCTGTTCATTCATTTTGTTTGGAAATAAATGCATTTTTGAACACAAAAAAATGGACCCAACTAATTTGTACAACCAATATATAACATATATGTATAAAAATATCTCGATTTCTTTATATAAGGTTTGTTGCATAATTTTTGTCTATTCCAACAGAAAAGCAGCTCTGAGAAGGTCCAGAAGAAGCTGAAGAAAGAAGAGGGCGTACCTGCGCTGGATGTGAACCCCAACTGTCAGTCCTGCGGCAAACCCGTGTACGCCATGGAACGTATCAAGGCCGAGAAGCTGGCCTGGCATCGGGAGTGCTTCCGTTGCCAAGAGTGCAGCAAACCGCTTAGGTGAGACCATCTAGGCCAAGAATTTCCAAACTTTTTTAAGCGGCAGACCCCTTTACCAAAAGCTTGAAAAAAAAACCGTCTCCCCCCTAGTCATTTACTTTACTTACTCAAATTAATAAGTTTGTACAGTACTCGATTTTAAATATTTCACTAGATATCAAACTTTGCATTTTAATCACTTGTAATTAAGGATTGAAAAACATAAAAGGACTACGGATTATGCATTGCATTATCTTGCGCAACATTTAATATTGAAATCTGCGCTGACGAAAATTAAAGCAAGTTTTTCATTCACAAGTTTGGTATGTAATGTGTTTTTATCAAAAAAGTGTTATTTTGAATTATTTTACTTCTTAATTAGGTACCTATTGGAATCATAGATATTTTGAAGTAACAAACAAATAGCAGTAGTAAGGGGGTCTATTTTTGCTGTCGTCGACCCTCAAAACTCTTTGGAAACTCTTAATCCAGGGTATTCAGTCAATAATACTTCAATTTAAGATCAGGAGAATAAATTTGAGAGAAGATGTTTAAGAACAGTGATTCGTAACAGAAGTGATAGATTTTAAGTTTTAGATGATGTCTAGGTGTACAGAATTATTAGGGGAGTGTTAAGGCTTTCAAGGGGGTCACTGGAGTATTTTCAAAAAAAGAAATCTCAGCGTTGAAATTTTTTTATTGAGTATATTTATACAACTTTTTATTCTGAAATAAGCCAAGCAATATATTTGACAAATGGTTGATGAATTTGGACGTTCAATTAAAAATAAAAATTGAGTTGTAATGGCCACAGCCTTTACCTTCCTTTCTTTACACTCAATTTTTATATATTTATTTATCGTAATTTGTTTTATCAAACACTGTTTATTCCACTTTTTGTAACGGTATAACCCTACCAATTTCAAGGTTTTCACCTTATCTTCAGGGGAACACAAACAATAGACTAAACAAATCACAATGTCTTTAAACCTAAAGTGTTAATTAATGCCTTCACTATAAATAACACATTATTTTCCTTCACTATAAAAAACACATTCGGTAAGCATTCGGGTTGGGGACTGCTTGCTTACCGTTAGAAGCGTGTATATCGGTACCAGTTCGAACAGAATCCAGTCTTGTTTGTGCTCCCCTGAAGATGAGGTGAAAGCCTTGAGACCGGTAGGGTTATACCGTTAAAAAAAAGTGGAATAAACAGTGTTTGATATAACAAATTACAATGTCTTTAAACCTCCACAACGTTAATGCCTTAACTATAAATATTATGTATTTATTCAGTAATATTTTTGATCTGTCAATAATAGTGGGTTCGAGTCTCGAGTAAGAAGCGCCTTTGAGAAGAATTCTCTCTCTAATCGGTTCTATATAAATTGTCCTCGGCTGACACAAGCAATATTTAACGAACGGCTAATGAATTTTGGCACTCAAATGAAAAGATGAAAAAATCTTACTTTAGTTGATAATTGCTCGGCACATAACGTAACATTCGAGCTAGAACACGTTCAAACTTGATTTTCGCCTCCATTTTGTACAGTAGTTTTACAACCTTTGAATTTGGTTTTACAACCTTTGTCACAGTAAAAATAATAGTTTTACAACCTTTGTACTCTCTCTCTCTCTCCCTGGCTCCATCCCAACTCATTGTCTGCGAAGACTGTTGGGGTCAGCTCTCCTCGTCCTCAGGTTGTATGCTCTTCTGTCCCGGACTACGTCCCCCAGGCCGTGCCTCTGCATCAGGTTATCTTTTTGCATCATCCATGAATTCTTTGGTCTTCCTCTGGTTGTTATTCGAGGAAGATCTATGGAGATTGCCTGGTTCACAATGTGATCGGGTGCTCTGCGGTAACGTGCCCATACCATCTCAATCGCCTCTCCTCCATCTTGCTGTTAATGTCTGTAACACCCAGGCTTCCACGAATGCGTGAGCTTCTTTTTTTGTCTCTTAGGGACACACCTGCTGACCATCTTAGCATGCGCATTTCAGCAGTTTCTAGTTGCCTAGAGTAAGAGTTATACATCGTCCAGCATTCGGTGCCATAGAGGAGTGCGGGTCTGACAATCGTTTGGTATACTTTTCCTTTTAACTTTACTGGCATTTTCGGATCAAATAGAACTCCCGTCATTGATCTAAACTTCATCCATCCCACACTAATTCTATGTGTTACATCTGCTGCACATCCTCCATCGCTATGGATGAGTGACCCAAGATACTTAAAGGAGTCACAATTTGGTAATGTTTCTCCATCCATTTGCATTACGGGAGTGACAGTATTTGTATTCTCGAATGGCAGGTACAGATACTCTTTTTTCTTTCTGCTCAGTCTCAATCCATTGTCCTCCAAGATTCTTCTCCACCTTTCCAGACTATTTTGCAGGTCTTCATGTTTTTCACTTATTAATACGATATCGTCTGCAAATAGTAGGACCTTTAGGAGAGTTTTCCAACCTTTGTACGTGCAGTAAAAATTTATTACAGTAGAAGATGATAATGAAAATGGAGTTATGCCCTTGATATGAAAGTTTCATTTTCGGAAGCTACGAATAAATTGAAAATGTTTCACGTTTACAAGTATATCTTGTAAAAGTTTATAAGTATATTTTTAAACTTTTACAAGTATATTTTCATGTTTACAAGTATAGCTTATATATTTACAAGTATATCTCTTGTAGCGATGTCGTCCGGAAAAATATTTTTCTAGAATTATTTGTATTGAAAATGCAATTATGAACGCTGATAAGAAAAATTCAGTGCAGTCATAATAAGGTCAATCTTTTTAAAAAAAAATTAATGGATATGTGAAACTTTTTATTTTGAAATAAAACAGTTTTTTTAATAGTCTATTTTTCTCCCATATTCAGTATAACGAAATATTTTTTACGGTCCCATGATTTTTTTTAATGGAATTTCCCTCATTAAGAATAATTCTAGTGTTGAAATTTAGTAATTCAGTAATAACTAAGTATATTTTGAGGCGTTCGCGGTTCTTCCTTTCAGTTGTATTAGGTGTTAACATAAGTTGTGTCCGTTTTTTTTTTCAAATTTATTAATGAGCACCAAAAGTAAAACAAAATGGTAAAGGTTATACGTCATTCGAAAGAAAATTTTCTGCTCTACAAGATATTGTGTTTGCTTTTACTTACATATATTATTTTATTTGATTACAATACTTCAAAATGGAATGTCAAGTAGACGAAAGTGAGCATTTTCGACACCTCCTTCTGTTCGCGTTCAATCGAGAGAATAAAGCTGCCAAAGCTGCTCGCGATATTTGAGAAATGTACGGTGAAGTTGTTATGAATGAAAGGACAGCTCGTCGATGGTTTTTGCGTTTCAAAGACGGTAATTTTGACCTGAAAGACATGGAGCATTCCGGACGACCAGTGGACTTTGATGAGGACCGCTTAAACCGTATTATTCATGAAGATCCCCTTCAAACCACCGTAGAATTGGTTGAGCAGATAAATTGTAATCACATGACTGTATACCGTCTTCTTAAATCAATAGGAAAAGTCCAGAAGTTCGGCGCTTGGGTTCCACATGTTTTGAGTGAAAAAAACAAAAATCAATTGTCGAATGTTGAAAATGCGAAAATGGTGTCGAAGGTGTCGAAAATGCTCACTTTCGTCTACTTGACATTCCATTTTGAAGGCTTGTAATCAAATAAAATAATATATGTAACGTAAAAGCAAACATAATATCTTGTAGAGCAGAAAATTTTCTTTCGAATGACATATAACCTTTACCATTTTGTTTTACTTTTGGTGTTCATTTTTAAATTTGATAAAAAACGGACACAACTTATGTTAACACCCAATATAAGGTTTTCAGAGTGTTTTACCGCATGGTTTGTCTTATAAATGCGACATTTTGTAAACATTGCAGTTTCATCATCAGGGCTTGTTTGTAGTCAACCTTGCTAGCTTCGTCATGGCAAAAGTTGACTACAAAACAACCCTGATGATTAAAACTGCAACGTTTTTTAAATATTGGGATGATAAGCCAAACAATTTGGTACAACACTCCGTAAGGCCTTATGCAAGCAATGACTCAAGATCTGTTTTTGAAACTCCAGTGTGGAAACATACCAGAGCCACATGAGCAACCTGTACTGCAAGGCCCACTTCAAGCTGCTCTTCGCACCCAAGTTTGTGGAGGAGGATGAACAGGAGAAACGTGAGTGCTTTGTTGTTCGCCATTGTCATTCATATTCGTTAAGAACTCATTATTAACAATTAATTAAGACATCATTAACACTAATTAAAATAGCATTAACAATCATTAAGACATCATCAACACTCATTAAAACGGCATTAACAATGATTAAGATGCCATTAAAAATCATTAAGATACCATTAACAATGA
Source organism: Odontocerum albicorne (assembly GCA_949825065.1). NCBI lineage: Eukaryota > Metazoa > Arthropoda > Insecta > Trichoptera > Odontoceridae > Odontocerum > Odontocerum albicorne. The sequence continues at coordinate 20,875,065 of OX463864.1, forward strand.
TTAAGATGCCATTAACATTAATTAAAACTTCATTAACAATCATTAGATATCGTTAACTCTCATTAAGACGTCATTAACTATCATTAATACGTCATTAAAATCATTAAGATGCCATTAAAAATCATTAAAACATCATAAACAATCATTAAAACATTGTTACACTTTGTAATTTGTTTTTATCAAACACTGTTTATTCCACTTTTTATAACGGTATAACCCTACCGGTTTAAAGGCTTTCACCTCATCATCAAGGGAGTGCAAACAACTGAATTGTATTTGAACTGGTACCGACATACACGCTTCTAACGGTAAACATTCAGGTTGGGGACTGGGGGTGAAGGAAGGGAGGAGACAACCTCAGCGAGCAGTGGCGAAATTCTTGGAGTATATGTGTTTGCCAGATGTTCACACAATGCACTGACTTAAAAAATTCTAGAGCCTCTAATCTGTCCAATCAGTAGTAACAGAAATAAATTGGACAGATTAGAGGCCCTAGAAATTTTAAGTACCAGTTCGAACAGAATTCAGTCTTGTTTGTGCTCCCCTGATGATGAGGTGAAAATCTTGAAACCGGTTAGGTTATACCGTTATAAAAAGTGGAATAAACAGTGTTTGATAAAATCAAATTACAATGTCTTTAAACCTCCACAATGTTAATGCCTTAACTATAAATAATATATTGTTAACACTCACTAAGTCGTCATTAACAATCATCAAGACATCATTAAAAATCATTAAGATGCCATTAAAAATTATCAAGACGACATTAATATTCATTAAGATGTCATCAAACGTCATTTAGAAGTCTATAACACAAATTTATAAGTCATTAATTGTATGGATGATGAGTCTTGTTTGTGCTCCCCCTTGATGATGAGGGGAAAGCCTTGAAACCGGTTAGGTTATACCGTTATAAAAAGTGGAATAAACAGTGTTTGATAAAATCAAATTACAATATCTTTAAACCTCCACAATGTTAATGCCTTAACTATAAATAATATATTGTTAACACTCATTAAGTCGTCATTAACAATCATCAAGACATCATTAAAAATCATTAAGATGCCATTAAAAATTATCAAGACGACATTAATATTCATTAAGATGTCATCAAACGTCATTTAGAAGTCTATAACACAAATGTATAAGTCATTAATTGTATAAATGGTGATTACTTTCAGGAAAACTCAAAAAGCATCAGATGATCATCTGTGAAAGCAGCCCTAAGGAGCTGCCCCCCGACGTGGTCAGAGGTGATTATTCAGTTTGTCTTCTTCTTCACTCTTTATGTCTTTGGTCATTTTAGAAACTCAGTCAACTAGAGTCTATATGTATGTTATAATGGCCACATTCTTCAAAATGTCCGCATTGTCTATGTTTGATAAGAACTAAACAAAAGAATGTTCGGGAGATTGTCCGTCTTTGTGGGGTCCGTGGGCATATGCTCACATATGTGTTTATGGATTTCGTGGGGATGGATTGTCAGTCATTTGAATGATTTATGCAACCATGTAACTTGCTTCATTTACTTTTGTCTGGTTGGTTGAAAGAGATTGCCGCATGTCTTATATATCCTGACCTTACTTTCGGTTAGTATGTGTTTGTTTCTCCATATAGTGCCCCGCAGGCAGCCAGTCTGGTTATTGATTCCCTTTATTTATTGTATTTAACACTTTTATTGCAAATACAATCTGGCGGGCTTATTGCCATGCGGCAGTCTCTTTCAACCAACGAGACAAAGGTAAATGAAGCAAGTTACGTGGTCGTATAAATCATTCGAATGACTATCCATCATCCGCCTATCCTTTGCGTGATCGTTTAAGGAACACCACAATCCGAGAGGTCTGTGAGGTCCAAGATGTGGTCAGATGGGGACGACAGCGTTGACGATAGTGGTACCAACATGTACAGAGAATGAATTCCACAAGAATTCCATACATAGTTCTGCATGGGGTGCCGGATGGACGGCGTCCACCAGGGAGATCCCCGAAACGATGGAGAGATAGCTGAAGCTCAGCGTCACAGGACAATCCTGCAGTAACAGACTCTTGAGTCTACAGAAAGTTTAAGAAGAAGAAGAAGACTATCCATCCCCACGAAATCCATAAACAGCATTTGACATGTTGGTCAAATGCTACGTTTGGTCAGTTTTATTGCATGTAGTGGAATCATGGACCCTCAAAGTTGGTAGTATGAACCAACTGGAAGAATTCGAACTGTGGATACACCGGAGAATGCTACGGATACCCTGAACGGATATGGTCAGCAACACGAGGGTTCTTCAAAGAGCCAAAGTTGATAGAGAGTTGCTGACTAATATTAAAATCCGAAAGGTGTCCTACTTGGGTCATGTACTTAGAGGAGCAAAGTACAAATGACTGCACCTGATCATCCAAGGCAAGATAGAGGGCCGATGAGGTGTTGGCAGGATGCAAATCTCCTGGCTTCGCAATATACGTGATTGGACTGGCATATGGGGCGTTGGAGATCTTTTTCGGGCTGCCGGGGACAAAGATGTCTACTCTTAGGTGATATTCAACGTTGGGGGGACCTGACATTACACTGGGAAGAAGAAGGACATGTGATCCACACAGGCAATCACAGACTTACAAAAAAACGTCATACAAAGAACTAATGAGTGCAATCAATTTCCATCTGTCGGATAAGTTTATCAATTTCAACAATTGTAATATTTTCCAGCTTCCGACAAGCCAGATCTGGGTCTGGAAGAGCTGGCGACACTGGATGTGAAATCCAAATTCCAGATGTTTGAGCAGGGGCCCAAAGGGCCGGATCCCAAACCTCTGGAGCACCCACTCTCCAGGGACAAAAGCTCCACTCTACTGTCGAAGCTTGCCAAGTAAGTAATTATTTATCAAAGATTTCGACTTAAATTTTGTGGAACTCCATATTAGAATATTTAACAATGAATTACTTGATTATTTTACTAATTATATTAATTGTAATTTGTTTTATCAAACAAGTCTTGTTTGTGCTACATGAGGTGAAAGCCTTGAAACAGGTAGGGTTATACTGTTACAAAAAGTGGAATAAACAGAGTTTGATAAAATAAATTACAATGTCTTTAAACGTCCACAATGTTAACCACTTGACAATTTTTCCCGAGAGGGACTCGGGCACAAAGTTTCTTTTTATACTGACGAGCCCGAGCCTCGTTGAGGCAAATCTTGTTTCAACTTGTTGGGAATGTTTCTCCCGAGCGTCGTTTGGGCAGATCTTGTTTCAACTTGTTTTCTCTGAACGGAATATATTTTCATATAGAATTTATTTGTTCTCAATTGTGTTACGTCGCGTGTTAAAAATCCAACTGTTGAGTGGTTAATGCCTTAACTATTGTATAAACAATATATAATTATATTAATCCTCGCTACACGTGTTTCTATCCCATATCCCGAGGCTATCTTCAAACGGAATGATCCTGGTTTGTTTTGAGAGCAATACTTATGGTAGATCAAACTGATGTCATGTTACTATGAACCATCCTTATGTGGTCTATAAGTAACATGACATCAGTCTGACCTAAGAACTGTTCTCATAACAAACCGGGATTATTCCGCTAGGAGATAGTCTCGGGATTAACCCTTTAACGGGCATAAGCAGAAATTGGTCGCATATGCGACCACCCTTATGGTTATTATTATTATTTTATTATTATTATTATTACACATGACAAGAAATATACACAATTTGAGAAAAAACAACAGGTAATTTGATTTGGACATATAATTTTAATGGATCTGGGTTTGTTGCCTTTCATTTGTCGTATCCCCAGTAAACTAGGCTTTTGCCTGTATCTCACTGAGGATATTTAGCATGAAAAAATAAATCGATACTTCTTACCGATTTTTGATAACACAAAAAAACCCCTTATAAGGATTCATTTTCTTAATGAAACCTTTTTAAGTAACACAAATGTCAAATTGGCAAATGTTGTGGACGGGCAGAGGTCTTATTTAACACTTGCCTTACTGTGCTAAACAATTCCGCCAGCCACTATGCTGGACGCCCAGCATCCAGTGAAAAATGTATGTTTTAAATTAAAGTTATGCAAAATCTGCTAGGTTATTTTTTGTAATTAGCTATAAAATTATTTTAATATGTAATACGTCTTAACACTTGACACCATCATAGGGTGTCAAGTGTTAAGACGGATCATTTATTTATTTATTTATTTATTTATTTATTTTTTCAAAACAGGCTTAGCCCAATTACATTGAAAAATACAAGACATTAAAAAAGAAGAAAAATAACAGGGAAAAAAATTTTTTTTTAAAATTATATAAAATAAAAAATAATGCATATGTATACAAACGAGTATTTACACACAAACGTATGTTACATATATATTCAGTCACTTAAGTATGTTGATGAGTGCTTTCTAACGCGCTTAATCTAAGAAGAAAATTTACTTTTGCTTTTGGTAATGTGATATGAAATATGTCAATATCCGAAGCAGTCCCGTTAAGAAGAGTTAAGGCCCTTCCAACAGGCATAGCGGCTGGAAGACCCGTTCTTGCGTATGTTATTGAGAACAGTTCCTGCCGTTAGCTGCATGTTCAGTAGCAACGATCTAAACATCCGGTCAATTCATTGTCAAAAATGTAAATAGATATTATAAGTAAATCACCATTCATTATATCTCATATAAGAATTGTATTTCCTAATACAACCTTAACTTAGATATTATTACCTAAACATTCATTGGACACTTTTGCGGCCACTGACATGACCCCTTGAAATGGGCACAGTTCTCATTTGCGACCGCCTCATTTAAAAAAAAATAATAATTTTAAAACACATTTTCGAATAAAATAAAATTAATTTGATACACATAATAATGATTTATTCAACAAAAACCTCAATATCTTAAAAATAAAAACTTGCCCTATAAAGGATTAAACTCCATTTACAAATTAAGTTTTTTCAGGTCCTTAACATATGATAGGTTTGTATAATTTATACTAGGCGTATCCAGAAAGTAAGTGTACTGAGGCTCTCACGACCGGATGGATTTTATATTCGGCATGTTGGCTACACTTCCGTGTAGCCTGACCCTTCCCCTCCACAACGAGACCGGTTCGAGGTCAGTACGTTGAGAAGTGTCGACGCGACAACACGTTTCGTGAAAAATGTCAATCCAATCTCCCGCCAAGTAAATAATGCCAAGCAAGAGTTTTTGAGGCGCTGCAAACTCCATGGAGATGAATTTCTCCGCTCCATCGTTACTGGAGATGAAACTTGGGTTGCACAATACACGCCTGAAACCAAAAGGCAGTCTCAACAGTGGCGTCACACCTCTTCACCCTCCGCCAAAAAGTTCAAAACCACAATTTCAGCCAAGAAAATCATGGTATCCGTGTTTTGGGACTGTCAAGGCATAATTTTAATTGAACATATGCCTCAAGGGGAGACCATCAACTCTGCAAGATACTGTGAGACCCTAAAAAAATTGCGGAGGGCGATTCAGAACAAGAGGAGAGGCATGCTGACAAAGGGAGTCTGCCTGCTGCACGACAATGCCAGACCACACACGGCCAACGCCACGAAGGAACTGCTCGCCTCGTTTAAATGGGATGTCCTGAACCATCCCGCGCATTCCCCTGACCTAGCACCTTCAGATTACTATCTCTTTATCTCCCTGAAGCTGCACATGGGTGGAAAAAGGTTTTGAACCGACGAGGAGGTAAAGGAGGAGGTGGAGAAGTGGACGGAGGGGTTGGCGGGGAACTACTTCGAGGAAGGCATCAAAAAGTTGATACCCCGCTTCACCACCTGCATTGAGAGGAATGGCGACTATGTCGAAAAATAGCTTACATATGTACTACGGTAACCACGTAATTTTTTTGTTTAAATAAAAAAAATTGTAACCTACAAAAATTCAGTACACTTACTCTCTGGATATGCCTCGTACAAGGACCAAATATAACAAGTACAAAAAAAACAAGACTTATTTGATAAGGACAATAGTAAACATGTATATGTTACAACAAAACATTATTACAAAATGTAGCATATTAAATTTATTTACCTGCAGGATGCAAATACCTTATTCTCTTCTAATACATATGTGAAGGGTCTTTCAAAGTGAGCAGTTTTTTAAATTCTTGAATAAAACACAGATGGCGTCGCGAACTTGCCTGGGTCTTGTAAGATTTGACAAGTGTAATGTATGACATTTATAAAAATGGAGTCGTATACAATACAACAACACGTTCAAATTGTTGAATTATTTTATGTATTGTAAATAATCTCCGGAAACGGTGATGTTAATTTTCCATCAAAATTATGTTATCTGACACCGTTGGACTATTTTCTCTGGGGTTACGTGAAAAGCCAGGTCTATAAAAATGACCTCCGATCAATTCGTGAGCTGAAGGACGAAATTATTTGCGTTATTGTCGAGTTAGAACCGCAATTATGCCAAAATGTCATCGATAATTTTGACAAAAGAGTGGACATCTGTGGAGCTGCAAGAGGTGGACATTTGACAGATATTGTTTTTTTTGTGTTTAAATGTTATACATTATACTTCAATGACCAATAAAAAGTTTTTTGAAATCAAAGCGAATTGTGTGTTTTATTCAAGAATTAAAAAAATTTGAATTAAAAAAAACCGCTCAATTTGAAAGACCCTTTATATATGAAGAGAAAGTACTTTTTTACAAATTAAATTTCTCTTATTCTCCTTTTCTCTTTCCCTTCCAACAATATTATTATTATGATTGTTTTATTATTATTTATGTACATTTTTGTCAGGTTCAAGTCTAAAGGGATGGACATCGGTATCAGTGACGACTATCTCAATGGAATACCCATCGAACCCAGCTCCAGTGAAGGGGAGGATGATGGTAAGTCCATCAATGTCCTTATACTAGATTTATTCAGAAAAAGAAAATATCAGTCTCTTTCGTAGACAGATGATATCTACATCCACACAGTTCTACAAAATATTTCGATTTGAAGATTCGGAAACTTTACATCTTTATTTATTAGGTCCTTACATATGAAATTGGCGTTTTGCCGTACTGGCAACTTTGATCTCAAATATCTTCTCTTTGGTTAGGAATTCCAAATTAAAATTTATACAGCTATTTACTCAAGTATTTGTGTTTCGAAAATTATAATTCATTTGTTTTTTCCTCAATTGTTTTTTTTCTTTGCGTCACTCAGTTTACAAAATGGAAAACTTGAAATATCGCGTTATTTACGAGTACGAGTTCCACCGTGGCACCAGTGCTGCAGAAACGGCTCGAAGGATTAATGATGTGTATGGCGACGGTGCCGCAAAAGAAAACACAGTGCGTTTTGGGTTCCAACGTTTTCGTTCTGGAAATTTCGACCTGCAGAAAAAGCCCCGTGGACGGCCGGAGACCAAAGTTGATAACGAAGAATTGAAGGCTATTGTGGAAGCGGATCCATCGCAAACCACGTCCGAGTTAGCTGCAGGCTGCGGTGTTAGTGATAAAACTGTTTTAATCCACTTGAAGCAAATTGGGAAGGTGAAAAAGCTTGAAAGGTGGGTACCTCACGAATTGAGTGAAGCAAATCAACAAACGCGCGTTGACTGCTGCGTTGCATTACTCAACCGGCACAATAATGAAGGGATTTTGAATCGAATCATTACCTGTAATGAAAAGTGGATCCTGTATGATAATCGGAAGCACTCATCGCAATGGCTGAACCCTGCCGAACCAGCCAAACCATGCCCCAAGCGAAAATTGACTCCAAAAAAGTTACTTTTGGTGGACTAGTGCTGGTGTCGTTCACTACAGCTTTCTTAAATCTGGCCAGACGATTACGGCAGATGTCTATTATCAGCAACTGCAAACCATGATGGAAAAGCTAGCTGCTAAACAACCGAGGCTGGTTAATCGCTCTAGGCCACTGCTGCTTCATGATAACGCTAGACCACACACTGCACAACAGACGGCTACCAAATTAGAAGAGCTTCAATTGGAATGTCTAAGACATCCACCGTACTCTCCGGACCTTGCCCCGACAGATTACTATTTTTTTCGAAATTTGGATAACTTCTTGCAAGGGAAAAAATTCAACTCCGATGGGGCAGTCCAAACCGACTTCAAAGATTTTATTGATTCCCGTCCGAATGGTTTTTTTAGTATAGGGATCGATGAACTACCTATGAGATGGCAAAAGTGCATAGATAGCAATGGTACATACTTTGATTAAATAAATATATTATATTAAAAAAAAATCAACTTTATGTTCCTCCCAAACAAAACGCCAATTTCATATGTAAGGACCTAATATTAACATTTCATTGCAAAAATAATCTAATTATTAATTTAAATGATAACTATTAAACTGTAACTATGACAGTGTATACTCCTTCAAATATATAAGTTCACTGTCATTATTGAAGAAGAAGATATTCTGTGATATTATTAATTTAAATGATAACTATTAAACTGTAACTATGACAGCGTATACTCCTTCAAATATATAAGTTCACTGTCATTATTGAAGAAGAAGATATTCTGTGATATTATTAATTTAAATGATAACTATTAAACTGTAACTATGACAGCGTATACTCCTTCAAATATATAAGTTCACTGTCATTATTGAAGAAGAAGATATTCTGTGATATTATTAATTTAAATGATAACTATTAAACTGTAACTATGACAGCGTATACTCCTTCAAATATATAAGTTCACTGTCATTATTGAAGAAGAAGATATTCTGTGATATTATTAATTTAAATGATTTATTTTAAACTGTAACTATGACAGCGTATACTTCAAATATATGAGTTCACGGCCACTATTCAAGAAGATATTCTGTGATATTATTAACTTAAATGATAACTATAACTAAGAGTTTAAGGGTACCTATGACTTCGGTCATATCCGATCTTTTAAAAAAAAGAAAAGAAAAGATTTTTATTATATAGTTTGAGTAGTGAAATAAGAAAGTAATTTATTATTAAATTCTAAGTAAATCTTCACAATTACAGAGGACGGCGATGCGACCCTGCGCAAGTCATACAAGCAAACAGCGCAGCGCGAACAGCCCGTCTCCTTCTGCAACATGTCGGAGATCATGAACAAGTTCGAGACAGGGGAGGTGCAGAGCAAGGATCGCAACTCTGAGAGGAAGCAGGAGATACAGTCCATCAGGAGCAGGCTCTTCATGGTAATAATATGGTTATTTAAACACTTCATTATACATTGCACAATTTGGTGGGCTTATACATATTATAAGATTATCCTGATCATCCAGGGCAAAATAGAGGGTCAAAGAGGTGTTGGCAGGAGGCAAATCTCCTGGCTATGCAATATACGTGATTGGACTGGCATAAGGGGCGTTGGAGATCTTTTTAGGGCTGCCGGAGACAAAGATGCTTACTCTCAGGTGATAGTCAACGTTGGGGGGACCTGACATGATACTAAGAAGAAGATGAATACATATTATGGGACTGTAATCTTTTCCATGGAATCATGGACCCTCAAAGTTGGTAGTATGAACCGACTGGAAGCATTCGAAATGTGGATACACCGGAGAATGCTACAGATACCCTGGACGGATATAGTCAGCAACACGAGGGTTCTTCAAAGAGCCAAAGTTGATAGAGAGTTGCTGACTAATATTAAAATCCGAAAGGTGTCATCCTACTTGGGTCGTGTACTTAGAGTAGCAAAGTACAAAATACTGCACCTGATCATCCAAGGCAAAATAGAGGGGCGAAGAGGTGTTGGCAGGAGGCAAATCTCCTGGCTCCGCAATATACGTGATTGGACAGGCATAAGGGACGTTGGAGATCTTTTTCGGGCTGCCGGGGACAAAGATATCTACTCTCAGGTGATATTCAACGTTGGGGGGACCTGACATGACACTGGGACGAAGAAGAATACATATTATGGGACTGTAATCATTTCCAACCAACCAGAAAAAATGTTTAAAAGTTTTGATATCAGTTTTGGGGGAAAATTAACATTTAAGCTTTATATTATTTACTGTTGTACGAGGGTGGATCAAATATAAACGAGACTTTTGTTTTAGAGCGTGTAATTTTAAACGGCGCTCGCAGCCGCCTCGAGGTGTGTTGGGTAGGGGATATCAGGAGGGGGGAGAACTGTTGGCTGGCCTCGACAGATTCCGTCATTAGTATGGCACACGATGTCTGCGAAAGAGGTCCACCCCGTCGATTGCTCAACGCATAATTATCAAGTTTCTCGCTCGCAATTGGCTGCTGACACAAACCATTTCTTTTTACCATGACGAGATAAAAAATCTACAGATCCGCTGGGAAAAATGCATTTCTTAAGCAGGAGATTATGTAGAAAAATGATGTGTACAGGCGGCCCTCGACTTTCGCACATAATTGGTTCCTGAAATTGCGTGCGAATGTTGAATGTTCGAAAGTAGAGGGATGTAAAAAAACATCAAAAATTGTATTTTAAAATATTTATTTATCAATAATAATATTTATTTATCAATAATATATTAAAAATATTTATTTATCAATATACATAATTAAGGTAACGAGACGTGTTTAAGTGTTTTCAAGTGTTTTCTTTATAAACTTGTCAAGAGTTAGTTGAATACCACCTTTTTCTTCTTTTCTTGATAAAGAGTTCTATAACACGCTGTGTCTTTCTCAATCGCCCTACGTACTTGAGATATACGTTCTCCATTGGGATCACATTCTTCCATGATAGTCAAAAAATTGTCAAGATGCATGAAGGCTTCATTCATATTTTTGATTATCAAAGTCTTGACGATTTTATCAGCTTCTTCTTCCTCACTTTCATTGTGTATTTCATTTAACTCTTGTTGCTCAATTAAGTATTCATTTGACAGAGGTGCTGAGTGAGATTCAATCAACTCATTAACATCTTCGTTGTTGACGTCCAAGTTTAGTACATTCATTAGGCTAACTATTTCATCTGTGGTAGTTTCCGGAGTTTCTTCAGAATGTATAAAATCACTCATCATTTGTGGACATAATTGTTTCCAGGAACCTTTCATCGTTGACTTTTATTTCAGCCCACGAGTCTCCAATATTGTTTATTGCGTTCCATATATTATAGTTCTTCCAAAAAAGTGGGAGCCTTATCGACTTTTTGCATTATCGACAAAAATCTTTAAAAATTACATTAAAAAAAATGAGCGAATTATGTGAAAGTCGAGGACCGCCTGTACTTGGTCTTTTTCTTTCTGCAAATAAAAAAATTAAAACAAAAAAGTCTCGTTTATATTTGATCCACCCTCGTAAACAAAGTACCTCAAATTATAATATAATTTTGTTGATATGTGGGTACATTTTGTGTTCACTATATTGACAATACTCTGTGTCACAATGCTCTGAATATATTTTGTACAGTATTGTTACAAGTTTGTCTTGCCCTATATAAGAGCTAACCATGTATCACTTGTGTCCCGCATTAAATAAACTTAACAAATTTTTCCAATAACAAAGCTTTGGCTTGGCTTTGGACCTGACAAAATTAAACAACAAATTTATGATCTGGTCTAATAGATAGATGGCTACCGTTCAATCCTCGGAGATTCCGGTTTGCGTCTTGCGTTTTCGATGAACAGCAGAGTGAAGAGATTCCTCTTTGGCAGGTAGAAGTTTGTCGAAATAAAAACACAGTCGATTTTCCAGCAAATGAGAATATAAAAATATATCAAATGAAATAACCAAAAATATTCCAAGTCACATAAAGCCAGCTTTTTACACTAACTTTAATCTCCGGAAACTCTTATTTAATGGGAAAGGCAAAAATGGAATACTTAGCAACAGTGGTGTGTATAAACTTTTATGTGCTGACTGTGATAATTTCTATATAGGAAAGACAGGAAGATCTTTTGAAAAGAGATTTCGTGAACACCAATCTGCCTTAACAAATCCTCTAATTTACTCTGAAATGGCTAATCATTGTCACCGTGAGAATCATACTTTTTCTATCGACGATGCCAAATTCTTACATATTAGCGGCAACGGAAATAAATTGGACAGATTAGAGGCCCTATAAATTTCTAAGTCAGTATACCGATCGGAGCATCTGTTGAACAGTTATTTCCCCAAAATCTCCCCGCTCTTGGCCGAAATTATCCCTAGCCTTCCTCACCCCCCAGCCTCCAACCGTTGAAGTGTCTATATCGGTACCAGTTCGAACAGCATTTAGACTTGTTTGCGCTCCCCTGAAGATGAGGTGAAAGCCTTGAAACCGGTAGGGTTATACCGTCACAAAAAGTGGAATAAACAGTGTTTGTTAAAAATAAATTACAATGTCTTTAAACCTCCACAACGTTAATGCCTTAACTATAAACAACATATAATTTTTCCGTTTTATGTTCCTTATGTTCAGTTTATTGCTTATCGTAAGCCCCTTGATTTGACCGTGCATGCCGTCGCGGCTTGCAAGCACCACACATATCAGAAGATGTTCCTCGTGTAGGGGGTGTCTGATCATATATAGTGATTACTTGCTATGGCCACGCATAAGGAATATTTGATTACAATATGTACAGGTCACATATATCGTCAAAAGCAATGGTAAAACACAGATGATAACATACAATAATAATTTCAATCAATTCACTCTCCTTTTAAAGCTCCACAAGGGAGCATAGGGAGGCTACCAGTCTTCACCATTCAGAGCAGTTTTGGGCGGTGCTGGTAATCTCCCTCCACGACATTCCTAACGCTCTGACTTCCTTGTCATAGGAATGGTACACCGTGAGAGAGGGTCTTCCAGGCCGTCGAGACCACATTGTACAGAAAAACAGCGCTCTCCTCGGCCAACTATCATCGGGCATTCTCAGAACATGTCCCAGCCAGGACCATCGCCTCTCCCGAATTACAGAGACGACAGACCCCTGCCGGGTGCGCCGGCGTGCAGCGACGTTTGTTATATGGTCATACCACCTGATTCCCAATATCCTCCTGAGACACCTGTTTTCAAAACTAAGTTTCTGGCGCTCCTGAGCCTTGGTGTGATTGCAAGATTCACAGCCATACAGGAGGATCGGGATGACACATGCGTTCAACAGGCGGCATTTTGTTGTGACGCTGCATCCAGTCGCCTTCCAAATCCTATCCATGTTGTTGAACGCCCCGCTGACAGCTCCGATGCGGATGGGCAGTTCCGTCCGGAGATCACCATTGGAGGTGATGGTGGCACCCAGGTATCTGAATTTATTCACCTGGGGGATCCGGTTGCCGTTAATCATCATCGGCGCGCCTCCATCCGGACATGCATCGTTGCACATGCATTCTGTTTTACCAGCGTTGACTCGAAGGCTGAGTTTCAATACAATACAATAATAATTTTAGAAAATAAATATCCTAATTTCTGTGATACATACGTTTGGTATAGATCGTTCAGCCAGAAGTCATTTTTCAATAGTGTGAGTAACACTCTCTGTATTACACAACTTGTGTAGTGGTATTGGTTTTAGAATGCCACACGATTGGTTCGCGCAGAGCGCATGTTTGTATTGTTGTTAAAATACTCGGTGATTAAAAAAACACTGCCATGTCGAAATTAGGAATGTGATTTTTGTCTAATGTAATGTATAATTCAAAATGTTTCGAAAGTTTAGAATGTACTTTGTTATAACTTAAAGTTTCCTAGAATTTAGTATCACTCCATCCACTATTATTTTAAAACTTTATTATTTGGCATTGTAATTATGTCATTATGATACATTAATATGTTAAATAATCTTACATTCATTTTTATTTTAGGTGCTATAATCTAATTAAAGCTGACGAACATTTTTACTTTATAATACTTGTACTTATATTTATTTTTAATCTTGCAAAATTCCATTATTGTTATTTGATGTTTCCTAGAATCTGCCATGCCTAAACAATTAATATGTTAAATAAACTTGCTTTTATTTTATTTTTATGTGCATTACAATTTAGGCTGACAGCATTTTTAATTTACAAAACGTGTGTGTTCATTTCAATGTTTGAATATAAAATATTATGTTTTTGTTTTTTAACTTCATTAAACAAATAAAGTGACAAGTTTTTGTAAACGCACACTATTGCAAAATTACTCTTGTGGCTGAATGATCTATACATCTACTGTCTCCATATCTCTAGAACTAAATATTATATTTTGTGTTTCAGGGAAAGCAAGCTAAAATCAAAGAGATGTACCAACAATCTGTTGCGCAGAGTGAACAAAGTGAGTACTTCTGAATATTGAGAAACACTGGATAATTATAATATTAAAAATTGTTTCTATAGATCCATTTTGAGAGTTACAGTAGAGCATCGATTATCCGGAACAATTTGGGACTGGAAGTGTTCAGATAACTGATTTTTTAGAGTTACAGTAGAGCATCGATTATCCGGAACAATTTGGGACTGGAAGTGTTCAGATAACTGATTTTTGAGAGTTACAGTAGAGCATCGGTTATCCGAAACAATTTGGGACTGGAAGTGTTCAGATAACTGATTTTTTAGAGTTACAGTAGAGCATCGATTATCCGAAACAATTTGGGACTGGAAGTGTTCAGATAACTGATTTTTTAGAGTTACAGTAGAGCATCGATTATCCGGAACAATTTGGGACTGGAAGTGTTCAGATAACTGATTTTTTAGAGTTACAGTAGAGCATCGATTATCCGGAACAATTTGGGACTGGAAGTGTTCAGATAACTGATTTTTTAGAGTTACAGTAGAGCATCGATTATCCGGAACAATTTGGGACTGGAAGTGTTCAGATAACTGATTTTTTAGAGTTACAGTAGAGCATCGATTATCCGGAACAATTTGGGACTGGAAGTGTTCAGATAACTGATTTTTTAGAGTTACAGTAGAGCATCGATTATCCGGAACAATTTGGGACTGGAAGTGTTCAGATAACTGATTTTTTAGAGTTACAGTAGAGCATCGATTATCCGGAACAATTTGGGACTGGAAGTGTTAAGATAACTGATTTTTGAGAGTTACAGTAGAGCATCGGTTATCCGAAACAATTTGGGACTGGAAGTGTTCAGATAACTGATTTGTCGGATAACCGTTCGTCACAAGTGAAGGCTCACACGGCACTAACGACGCGAGGTTGCTCACGGAGAATAGAAAAATCGTACAAACATTATTACAAAATGTAGCATGTTAAATTTATTTACCTGCAGGATGCAAATACCTTATTCTCTTCTAATACATATGTGAAGGGTCTTTCAAAGTGAGCAGTTTTTTAAATTCTTGGATAAAACATAGATGGCGTCGCGAAATTGCCTGGGTCTTGTGATATTTGAGAAGTGTAATGTATGACATTTATAAAAATAGAATTGTATTCAATACAACAATGCGTTCAAATTGTTGAATTATTTTATATATTATAATCTCCGGAAACGGTGATGTTAATTGGCCACCAAGATCATGTGATCTGACACCGTTGGACTATTTTCTCCGAGGTTACGTGAAAAGCCAGGTCTATAAGAATGACCCCCGATCAATTCCTGAGCTGAAGGGCGAAATTATTCGCGTTATTGGTGAGTTAACACCCCAATTATGCCTAAATGTCATCGAAAATTTTGACAAAAGAGTGGACATCTGTGGAGCTGCAAGAGGTGGACATTTGGAGGATACTGTTTTTTTTGTGTTTAAATGTCATACATTATACTTCAATGACCAATGAAAAGTTTTTTTGAAACCAAAGCAATTTGTGTGTTTTATTCAAGAATTAAAAAAAAATCAATTAAATAAACCGCTCAATTTGAAAAACCCTTCACTATACGAGTATATTAACCTCAAAAAATAAAAAAATTGTAAATTTGATACGAGTATAATTGGGTTTAGAACCAAGAAATATACAAATGAGTTTTATTGCCTATTTTTCGACGATAGTCATCATGACTTACTAATGTTTTATTTGTGGCCATCAGTCAGAGAGTTATTTGTGGCCATCAGTCAGATAGTTATTAGTGGCCATCAGTCAGAGAGTTATTTGTGGCCATCAGTCAGAGAGTTATTTGTGGCCATCAGTCAGAGAGTTATTTGTGGCCATCAGTCAGAGAGTTATTTGTGGCCATCAGTCAGATAGTTATTTGTGGCCATCAGTCAGAGAGTTATTTGTGGCCATCAGTCAGAGAGTTATTTGTGGCCATCAGTCAGATAGTTATTTGTGGCCATCAGTCAGAGAGTTATTTGTGGCCATCAGTCAGAGAGTTATTTGTGGCCATCAGTCAGATAGTTATTAGTGGCCATCAGTCAGAGAGTTATTTGTGGGCATCAGTCAGAGAGTTATTTGTGGCCATCAGTCAGAGAGTTATTTGTGGCCATCAGTCAGAGAGTTATTTGTGGCCATCAGTCAGAGAGTTATTTGTGGCCATCAGTCAGAGAGTTATTTGTGGCCATCAGTCAGATAGTTATTTGTGGCCATCAGTCAGAGAGTTATTTGTGGGCATCAGTCAGAGAGTTATTTGTGGCCATCAGTCAGAGAGTTATTTGTGGCCATCAGTCAGAGAGTTATTTGTGGCCATCAGTCAGAGAGTTATTTGTGGCCATCAGTCAGAGAGTTATTTGTGGCCATCAGTCAGAGAGCATTACTTTATTGAATCTTCTTTTGCTCACCGATTTTGTTTTTAATATGTCAATTTAAAAATTAAAAGGAAAATAATAAAGACGAACAAAAACATATTACACTTGAGAAAATGTAGCTTGGTTCCTGTGACAGTTCACAAATTTGACCCAATACAATCTTGTAACGACGTTAAGTAATTTTAATTATTTTATCAACTTTAATATAAGCCTCGATTCTAATAAATAGCAAGTTATTTAGGTAAATACATTACATTAAAACTAACAATAATGACAAATTAATACATCTTGTTACAAATTAGCAAAAATATGTCAGTTTGTTAAAATCAAATAATATTTGGCAACGTTCGTCAAAAGTCACTACGTTAGTCTGCATTGGCTAGGGATGGGGTATGCGATAATTGGATTTTCGATTATTTAAATACCTAAAATGAAATGTTCGTAATTAGTATTAATTCATAGTGGATCTTGGCATATTTAAAGATAGATACAAATCATACAATACATTAGAAAGTCAGTATAATGAAAATTAGGAATTAAAACGTCAGTTTAGAGAAAAATATTGTAATTTTTCGATTTATGAAAAAAACTATTCGATTTGTTAAAAAAAATCGATTTTATCCCATCCCTTTGAGACATGACATTTCAAACATCACAGAGACCATCCTATATTTTCTCAAGTATAGTAAACTAGACAAAAGAGCTCATCAAGTTTCCAATCAGAATTCATCTCTCGCAGAATTGTCACATTTTGAAGAAGCTGACATGCTTTGCGAATGTCATCTCAGAAGTCTGGATATTTTATAATGGTTTCGTATTGCAGGCGTAACTTCAGCAGATAAGATAGCACGGGAGCTTCAACTGGACAGTGAAAAGGCCAGCTCCATCAAGGAGAAGTTCGAGAATGGGCAGATCTTCCGAGAGGATGACACTTCCAAGAAGGAGGTCTATGATGAAGCTCTCATCAATGCTGGTGAGCAAACTAATTTATGTTCGGTTTTAAAATGTTATTGTGGCCATCTGTATCGATCCGTAGAGCACTTTCTGTGGTAAAGAGTCTTTTTTCTATAGTGTGAGTAACAGTGTATTTACAAAAACTTAACACTTTATTTTTTTAATGAAGTGTAAAAGCGAATAAATAATATTTTATATTCAAACATTGAAATGAACACACGCGTTTTGTAAATTAAAAATGCTGTCAGTTTAAATAATTCGCATAGTCAAAAATCGAAAAGAGCAGATAATGCACGAGCAAAATTTTGGTTTTAGTAGGCAGGAATCTTAGCAACACTTTAAGGGGATGAAGGCTGAAGAAGATCCTTCGGCTTACCTCATTTATTTGATCAAAGGTTTCTTTGTAGTTCTTCTTGAACTTTCTGTAGACTCTCAAGAGTCTGTTACTGCAGGATTGTCCTGTGATGCTGAGCTCCAGCTATCTCTCCATCGTTTCGGGGGTCTCCCTGGTGGACGCCGTCCGTCCGGCACCCCATGCAGAGCTATGTATGGAATTCTTGTGGAATTCATTCTCTGTACATGTTGGTACCAGTATCGTCGACGCTGTCGTCCCCATCTGACCACATCTTGGACCTCATAGACCTCTCGGATTGTGGTGTTCCTTACACGATCATGCAAAGTCTTCCCAGCAATAGCGCGCAGAGTTCTCATTTCCGTTGTCCTTAGCATACTTTTTGTCCTGACAGTGTCCGCCCTCGCTTCGATGCCATATGTGAGGATAGGTCGCACACAGGTCTTATAAATGCGTACCTTGCTATCCGTTCTCATATCTTTATTCCTCCATATGACATCTCTCAGGCAGCCCGCCACAACTGCAGCTTTATCTACCTGAGGCCTTACTTCTCTGGGGAGGTCATGAGAGCTGAACAGTTCACTGCCAAGATATCTGAACTGGGTTGCTTGTTCAATTGACTCGTCATGTACTGAGATTCTTTGTAGTTCATCTTGCTTAAAGTTTTCTGCAATTATCTTATCAAATATGTTTTGGTGGACATAACACATACAGATGCAGGAAAGTACTTAATTTAATGGCCGTAGCCACTACCTTCCTATCCTCACTTAAATATATTTATTTTGTATATATTTAACCTGTCAATAATAGTGGGTTCGAGTCCCAAGTTAGACCACACCCTTAAAACCCTTTAACGGGCATAAACAGAAATCGGTCGCACATGCGACCACCCTTATGGTTATACTTATAAGGATTCATTTTCTTAACCTTTCCTTCCCTGTGTTGGGTATCTTCTACACGTTGCTTCTAATAACCATCAATATCTCTATAAATATAATAAATACAAGGTTAAGATTTTAGGTATTCCTCCATAATATATTCACGCATTGATTTAAAAAATAATATTAATAATAATCAGAATTTATCGACTACATCGTGGGTATTTTGTGAAGATCGGAAACAAATTCGCATTTAAACGCTGTGAGTGCCTCGACCTTGTGTCTTGGCGATAGGTGAAGAGTATGCGGATTAATTAAGGGGATTATCTATGAATGTTCTTATTTTTCCGATTTAAAATCGCTAATTTTTGATAGCGTACTCACTACCCAACGCCGGATCGCGCGTTTCAATTTTAGCACCGTAAGAGAAGGGTTAATGAAACAATTTTAAGTAACACAAATGTCAACTTGGCAAATGTAGTGGGCGGGCAGAGGTCTTATTTAAGACGGATCGTCGTGAAGTTAGCTGCATGTTCAGTAGCAACGATCTAAACATCCGGTCAATTCATTGTCAAATATGTAAATAGATATTATAAGTAAATCACCATTAATTATATCTCATATAAGAATTGTATTTCCTAATACAACCTAAACTTAGATATTATTATCTAAACATTCATTGGTTACTTTTGCGACCACTGACATGACCCCTTGAAATGGGCACAGGTCTCGTATGCGACCGCCTCATTTCCAAAAAAAAAAACAATTTTATAACACATTTTCGAAGAAATAAAGTTAATTTGATACACATAGTAATGATTTATTCAGTAAAAAACTCAATATCTTAAAAATAAAAATTTTCGCCTTAAAGGGTTAAAGAGAGTTTGCTCTATAAACGGCGCTATATAAATTGTCTTTTTACTATTATTTAGTTTATTGATGACGGTCTTTGCAATCAGTGAATAAATGATTCTGACAAACTTTTACAATAATTTCAATCAATCAATCAATCAATGGCACTACAGCCCATTGTGGGCCCCGGCTTCCTCCAGCAGTCGTCGCCATTCCCTCCTATCCTGGGATGCATTTCTCCAGCCCCTGATGCCAATCACGCTTGTATCACTCTGCACCCCATCCATCCACCTGAGCTTTGGTCTACCCACGCTACGTCTTCCTTGGGGCTTGGAAAAGAGTACCTTGTTAGGCATTCTCTCTTCTCCCATTCTTGCTACATGCCCCGCCCAACGTAACCTCCCAATTTTGATGTATTTTATAATGTTGGGCTCTTTGTATATGCTGTATAACTCCTCATTATATCTCACTCTCCAAGATCCATTTTCCTGTATGGGTCCGATTATTTTTCTGAGTATTTTCTTTTCAAATATTAAAAGGGAAGATTCGTCCTTCTTACTCAATACCCAGCATTCAGACCCATATGTGAGGACAGGTCGTAACAGTGTCTTGTAAATGGTAAGTTTTGTTTTTCTGGACAACAACCGAGATATAAGGTGTTTTCTCAGACCAAAGAATCATCTATTTGCCATGAATATTCGACGTTTAATCTCGATAGATGCATCATTAACAATAATTTCAGTTTACTTAAATTATAAACAGAACTGTGAACTATACGTTCGAATAACAATGGTTGTATCAATTTCTAGGAATCAGCAAACAATCCCGCTCCATATTCCAGGAGATTGATGCCAACATGAAGCATGCCGGACCCCTATCGCCGCCTCCCAAGAACAACGAACCTAAACGTAAAGAAAAGGTCAGTTTCTTAACATGCTGAATACTTATGTCAGTCAGCACTTTGTTACGGTACATCAGTTTGGGGGAGGGGGATGCACCTTAACACAAAAACACATATTGCAGATAGCCCAAAAAATTATTATAAAAATAATTAATGAACTATCTAACCGGTATCCCACAGCGGACCTTTTCAGGGAGTATCGGGTCCTGAACATAGCCAATTTACATCTCGAGTCCATTCTCTGGCACTACCATCGAGAGGAAGGGAAGATGCAGACTCAGCAGAGACGCATGACACGTATGGCAACTGATCAAATGTTCACCATTCCTTGAGTTAAAACATCTTCTCCCTGGCTCCATCCCAACTCATTGTCTGCGAAGACTGTTGGGGTCAGCTCTCCTCGTCCTCAGGTTGTATGCTCTTCTGTCCCGGACTACATCCCCCAGGCCGTGCCTCTGCATCAGGTTATCTTTTTGCACCACCCATGAATTCTTTGGTCTTCCTCTGGTTGTTATTCGAGGAAGATCCATGGAGATTGCCTGGTTCACAATGTGATCGGGTGCTCTGCGTCCAACGTGCCCATACCATCTCAATCGCCTCTCCTCCATCTTGCTGTTGATGTCTGTAACACCTAGGCTTCCTTGAGTTAAAACATCTTTTGCCCAAAGGCAATATGCCTATTTAGCTCCCATGACATACAATGTGGGGCCGAATTCAATAAAGGCAAAGGGAGGAAACAATTTAGGCAGTCGATCGGAGCGTGGTTGTTATTGCGACAGGAGTTTGAGTACTTGGGCTTGTAAGAGGAATGACTTGTGGAAAAGGTTTGTGTGAGCTCTTGAGTGTAGTATTTTTTTGTTATTTTTTAAATGATTATGTGCGGTATATTGTTGGATGAACGTTTTGGTCTGTCTGGAGTGATGAAGTGTGAGGAGTTTGATTTCTCGTGATGTGTACATATGTAATGGAGTGTCATTGTTTGTCAGGTTGATGAGAATGTGCAACGGGGTTTTACATAATCAAAAATCGGAAAAAAGTATCGATTTATCGAAAGGTGTTTTTTATTGTTTTGTGTTTATATTTTTATTTTGATGATTATGTGCGGTACGTTGTGGGGTGAATGTTTTTGGTCTGTCTGGAGTGATGAAGTGTGACGAGTTTGATTTCGCGTGATGTGTACGTATGTAATTGAGTGTCACTGTTAGTCAAGTTGATGAGAATTTTAAACGGGGTTTTATATTATTTTTGTTCAATTTATTTTTTCAGCCCTTCGTTCCGAAAGACGTGGTGCGAGCAGCTGACCGCGTGGACGATGTAAAGATCGAAACGAGTGACATCTCTAATAAGTTCAAGTTCTTCGAGACGTACAAGCCCAAGGAGGAGAGGAAACAGTTCAGGATGACACCGCCCAGGGATACAAACAAGGTCGGTTGCCCGAGGATCGGTCGAAGAACACAAAATTTATTATTTAAGAGTACTTTTCTTGTTTAGTAAATTTTAATTGGCTGGTCGCGAGCTAACAATGGATTTTACAATTTCAAATTTTTGAAAATTTCATAGTACATGCTATAATGAAACAGTCGAACGCCGAGTTGAGAAGTTGCGAGATACAACGGTATGTAGCACTCCTATAGCTTCACATTCGGTGGCCTCTGCTGTGATGCCACACAGTTATAATTCAGCAGTGTTTCTAGTGCCACATCATATTGCTGTTCTTTTTTAAATATGAAACACGTAAAGTCTCTTTACAGGTCAGCATTAATAGATGAACATTTGCAATCAATTTTAATGATAGGGAGTACTAACTCGAAACACAATTTGGTGACGTTACCTCAGAAAAGCTATTCCATTCTTCTCATTAGTAGACCCGTATTTCAAACAATTCTAGTCTTTTTTTAGTCTACTTGTTATAATAACGTTACATTTCGTTCAATAAATTTGTAAAACTTTTTTTTTGTTATTTAAGTAGGCCTACCTACATAAACTTCTTCGAGTTTGCTTTTTGGACCACAGAGCCTAAAATATTTATTATTTGGCCCTTTACAAAAAGTGTTTGCCGACCACTGCCTTAACCCTTCCTTCCCTGTGATGTGTAACTAGTACACATTGCTTCTAAAAACTTTAATATCTCTATAAATATAATAAATACTGGGTTCAGATTTTAGGTATTCCTCCGTAACCTAAACTTATATAATTATCTAATTAGAACCAAATTAGAATATGCATCTACGGTTTGGGCTCCTCACCAGCTCAAATATAAAAACAATATAGAACAAATACAAAAAAAGTTCCTCAGATATCTATGGTACAGAACAAAGGGCGATTACCCAAAATATGCTCACCATGCCGAACTTCTCACGGTGTGTAACTATAGAAGCCTCGAAACAAGAAGGCAAGAATCCATTGCGATATTCCTAATAAAGGTTTTCCAAAGTTCCTTTAAGTGTCCCGCGATTCTAGAAGCACTAAGTTTATATCTACCCAATAAATATATCCGTGCAAGGAATCACCCTCTGTTCTACATACCAACTTACAGGACGAATATCATGGCTAAACACTCAGTCACGCGTGGTATAGAGATATTGAACCAACTGAATGACACTGTGGATATAGTCTCGGTACCGTCTAGCAGTATGAGAAGAATCCTGGCTGATATTCTTCCTAACGAATAAGCTAGCGCTAGAAGCAGACCCTCTTTGTGTAACAGGAGAAATTCGTGCAAAGTGGATAAAAAAAAAAAAAAAATACATTTACGCATTGAATGAAAAAATAATATTAATAATAATTAGCACTTATCGGCCACATCAGAGATATTTTATGAAAATCGGGAATAAATTCACCGATACAATCAAACGTGTGCCAGAGTTTGACGTAGGTATATTCATTCTAAAAAAACGCTATGGGTGAGGAAGCGACGCTATTTATGTCTCACTCTCACTCTACTTCTGTATAGAGGAACGCAAGAAATAGAATCTCAGTTTGCAGTTGTGTTTCTTCCTTCGAGGTATAACATACACAGTGTTAGTCCGTCTCAGGTCTCAGTCGCTCTAGCGCATTCGTCTGAGGTGGTCTTTCTGCTCGTTTTGTGAACGTCGGCCGATGTTTTTTTCATGTTTTCAGCAATTAAATTTAAATTATTATCACTTTTGACTTCAAATTTAATTAATTTAACCCTACAATGCGCGATTTTTTAAATTTTAAAAATAAAAATATATTTATGCATTAAATATATACTGGAACATGAAAAATACAATAAACCATTTTTTTTTTGTTTTTATATATTTATATTTAAAAAAAAAAGAGTACGGTTCATATATGAATCACTGCGCTTTTGTAAGTTAATTATATGAAATAATGATCTAAATGAAATTATGTATTTTACTTAACTTATTTTACACATATGTACTAAAGAATAAAAGAAAAAAAAATAAGCTTACGTTGATCACCAATAATAAAGTAATTTGATTTCAAACTGGAACAAATCACAAAAGTCATCTACAACGAACAAATCACAAAAGTCATCTACAAGCAACAAGTCAAACTTCAACTGCCAAATTGACCGGTAAAACAGTTTCCTATTAAACCGATGTGGTTTTAAAGCATGGAGATTATTATATCACATTAGTAACAGCGCATGAGTCGATGTTTATACCACTCAAAACAAAAATATTTAGAAAAACTTTGGTTGATTCATATGTGCATCATTGCGCACTGTAGGGTTAAGCGATTGGCTATGAATATTCTTATTTTTCCGATTTTAAACCACTCATTTTTACATGTGTATTGAATACACAGCACCGGAACGACGAGATTTTTTTAGCACAGGAAGGGAAAGGTTAATCCATGGTCTGCATGAAGATGTTTCCTTCTACGAAAACAAAGTAAGGATATCTCATGGGATTCGTCTATGAAAGACAATAGGGATGCATCATTACCTCAAAGTCTTAAGCTGTTGTGTTGAACTATGTGCAGAGACATTCTTAATCTGCAGTCACGTACAGACATCTCCCAAGATAGTCCAAGGTCCTTGTCTGAGATTGACGGCTCATACTATATTCTCCTCTCAATATCTTTACAGTTAAGAAAACTCCAATAAAATAAGCTTTTCATTGCTTCTTTTGCAGCGTGAATCCCCTGAACAGGAAGTATACCGTGACCCGGCAATAGTGCGCGGAGATGATGATGTGACGGGCAGTGGCACCACCATCGCCCAGCAGCGCCACACTGCCTCCAGGATGATCTCTGTCTTCAAGCAGATGGAAGAAGACTCTCACAAGGAGGACAGGCAAGGTATTGTCATACTTTTTTTTTTTAATAAAGTAATATATTACCTTGATCAAAAAGTTTTAGGACCTGCCACCGTGTGGCGCTGTCAGTCACCCGATTGGAATTCTTTTTTTTTTGTTAGGTTACCACATCTATCATTGACACTTCCCTTTAAATTTCAGCGTCATAGCTTGACATTTGTAAAAGTTACGATGTACTGAGTACATCTACCTTTGTGCGTGTTTTCGATTTTTTACAAGTTTGAAAATGGCATCAACTGTGCATCAACGAGTTTGCATTAAATTTTGTGTGAAAAACGGATTTAACGGTCCGCAGACCTCGGAAATGTTGGAGAAGTGTTTTTTGGGGGTACGAACGCTTCAGAAGTGATCACGAGTCGGTCGAGGATGACGAATGCAGTGGCAGTCGAAAACCGATGAAAACCGCAAATTGACCATCAGAGAGCTGGCAGAGGACTTGAACAGACATTTCGGTTAATGATTTGGGCCTCCGATGCGTCGCTGCAAAACTGGTGCCGAAAGACCTCAATTTCATGCAAAAAAAGGACCGCGTTGAAATCGCGAAAGACATGATTTCAATGAGTTTTTGACCAAAAACAGCCAGCAGCCTTCGAATTCACCTGATCTGGCTCTCTGCAACTTTTTCCTGTTCAACCGACTTAAAAAACCGTTTCGTGGAACGCGTTACAGCACCCGAGAGGATGTTATGAAAAAATCGAAGACGGCTCTGATGGACATACCGAAAATTGAGTACCAGCGGTGTTTCGAGGATTGGATCAAGCTCTGGCGTAAGTGCGTTGCAGTCGATGGGGAGTACTTTGAAGGGGACCATATCGATTTTGATGAATAAATTTGTATTTTCGATTTTATGAATAAAGTCCTAAAACTTTTTGGTAGTATAGTACAAAATCAATGCCAAAGAGGAATTTCTTCACCATGCTCTTCATCGAAAATGCAAGAAGCAAACCGGAATCTCCGAGGATTGAACGGTAGCTATCTACCTTTTAGACCAGATCATAAATTTGTTGTTTTATTTTGTCAGGTCCAAAGCCAAGCCAAAGCTTTGTTGTTATAAAAATTATATTCTAATTTGAGAATTAGGAAATAGAGGAAAAATTATATTTTAGTTGAACGGTACCTATTTTACTGTCTTTGTACCAGTGCTGTACAGTGCCTATGAAAAAAAAAGAGATCATAAATATGTTGCTTTATTTTTTCAGGTCCAAAGCCACTGAAGTGCTTCACTCCGCCACCTCCTGGTGCAGACTACCACGCTCCATCTTCTTCTGAAGAGGAATATGGCTCCGAAGAAGAAGAC
This sequence comes from Odontocerum albicorne, assembly GCA_949825065.1. Lineage (NCBI taxonomy): Eukaryota > Metazoa > Arthropoda > Insecta > Trichoptera > Odontoceridae > Odontocerum > Odontocerum albicorne. The sequence continues at coordinate 20,901,164 of OX463864.1, forward strand.
TCGGAGGAGTATAGTCGCGAAGATGAACTTGACAATGTCAAGAGGTACAGCGCAGAGGACGAAGTCCTTAAACAGGTGAGGAAAGCAAACTTATATATAACATCAACTTGTCGGTGTACTGTGCAATGTGTTGAAAGTTTTTGCCTTTAGAAATATATATCATATATAGTGCAAATGCGAGTGGAAGATATGTAAGCAACGTTCCCTCTAAGGTGTGCACCTGTGCGGCCGCACATCTGTTAAAAATTGTCTGCACACATGTTTCCATCTTCCGCACACATCTATTCAAATGATTATATTCATCTTTATGAAATTTTTGAAGATACGAGTGTACATAATCAAAGTAAAAGTGAGATATCATCAATCAAAAGAAAAGGAAGAGATGGTGGAGAGGAAATGAAAGTCAGGAATGAAACATGAAAGATTACTAACTAGAAATTAAGAGTTTTTTTAGTCACTTCTTAAAGCATACCAAGGATGGAGCGAGTCTAACATTGGTTTGTAACTGGTTTCAGAGTCTTACTGCATGGCCAGTAAAGGACGATGTAAAAAAATAATTAATTGGGAAGGCCAATAAACAATCTCTCTATTTAATGTTCCATACAATGAAATGTTCACCATCCCTAGAGTTAAAACCTCTTTTGCCCAAAGGCAATATGCTTATTTGGCTCCCATTACATACAATGGCGTGCCGACTTCAATAAAAGTAAAGGTAGGAAAACCATTTAGACAGTCGATCGGAGCGTGGTTGTTATTGCGACAGGATTTTGAGTACTTGGGCTTTCAGGATGAATGACGAGTAGAAAGGATTTATGTGAGCTCGTGAGTGTGGGTCTCTTCTTGTTGTTTTAATTTTGGATGTTTTTGTATTTGTGTTTCTGTGTGTTTTTCTTTTTTTCTTCTTTTTTTTTTTTGTTTTGAATTTGTTTTGATTTTTATTCTTATGATTGTGTGCGGTATATTGTGGGATGAATATTTTTGGTCTTTCTGGAGTGATAATGTGTGAGGAGTTGAGTTTCGCAAGATGTTTCCAGTTGTAGTTGAGTGTCACTGTTTGTCAGGTTGATGAGAGCGTGCAACGGGGTTTTTTTGTGTAATCAAAAATCGGAAAGAAGTATCGATTTATATTTTCATGCTAAATATCCTCAGTGAGATACAGGCAAAAGCCTAGTTTACTGGGGATACGACAAATGAGAGGCAACAAATCCAGATCCATTAAAATTATATGTCCAAATCAAATTACCTGTTGTTTTTTCTCAAATTGTGTATATTTCTTGTCATGTGTAATAATAATAATAATAATAATAATACAAGTCCATGATTGGAAAGACGTTGAAATTTTTCAGTGAGATACGAGGGGATAGTGGGACAGTTAAGGATATTATATAATAGATAGTATGTTGTTGGATTGGGATGTAACAAACGTTCCCTCTAAGGTGTGCGCGTGTGCGGCCGCACATCTGTTAAAAATTGTCCGCACACATCTCAAATAAAGGAACTTGTAACCATATTTTGTTTTGCGCAATTATATATTTTATTTGATATTTTATGATGGGTTCTCAGGTTCCTTTCTTTGAGATGTGTGCGGAACATGGAAACACCATATACCTACCCGTATTATGTTACGTATTTCAAATAACGACTTCATGAATTATCCCTTGTTCAAAGGTCTTCGTGTTATTTTTTGTGCGTGTTTTAAATTTTTTGCTTGTTCAGATTTTTTTATACATATATAACCTACATATTTGAAAAATGTAATTTATGATTTTGTGGTACATTATGTTGACTACTTAGTTATATATATATATGCATGAAAATGCATATTTGCGCACTTCCCTTTTTTTTTCTTGCACATATAAGTTGATGGGCCGCACACACAATGAAAAAATTAGGAGGAACGTTGTATATGAGAGGAAGTTCAAATAAAGTATGGTTAGATCAAGTGAATGACATTCTGTAAGAAGGAAACGTAGAAAGTAAGTGAAGTAGAAGATATGTATAGGCTAAGCATGTGTGTCAAGATAAAAAAGTATAGAGGTAGTCTCTCTGTTTACCCCGACAGGGAAATGGCATGATGTTATGTAAGTCTTCTTCTTTTAGGCCTGTTGGCCTCTTATGGTCCTGCATTATCATTTCCATCTTGTGACGTCGACTGCCAGCTGTCTCTCCATCTTTTGGGAGGTCGTTCGGAGATCTGCTTGCTTGGGGGATACTGTCCCTGGCCATTCTTACGGCTCTTGGTTCCACCATTCTGGATACGTGTTCGTTCCAGAACCTTCTTCTCGGTCGTCCCCATCTGACAATATCTTCAACTTCGCACATCTTTCGGATTTCCGTGTTTCGTACTCTATCACGAAGGGTTTTGCCAGCGATACTCCTGAGTAACTTCATTTCGCTGGTTCGAAGGAGATTTTTGGTTCTGACAGTGTCGGCTCTGGACTCTATGCTGTATGTCATTATGGGGCGGACACAGGTCTTGTATATCCTCACCTTGCTTTGGATGTTCATATGCTTGTTTTTCCAGATAGTGTTCTTTAAACATCCAGAAATAGCTGCGGCCTTTTGTGATTGTTCAAGTACTTCGCCATACAGGCCATTATTGCACATTAGGTTAGCACTCAAGTATTTAAATTTTGTTACTTGTTCAATCGGTGTGTTGTCGATCGCCACACTGCATCCAACTTGCTCTCTGGCTAGAGTCATGCATTTAGTCTTGCTGATGGACATAGACATGTTGTATTTTTTGGAAGCAGTGTGGAATCGATCTAGCATTTGTTGCAGGTCTTCCTCTAATTTGGCTATGATGGTGGCATCGTCAGTATAGCATATGATGTTTAGCATATTGTCACCCATCTTGTATCCCACGTTAAGGTCGGCAACTTCTTCTATAATAACTTCTCCTATAAGTTATGTATGTGTTTAAATAAATATTTTATTCGTTATTGAGTTTAAAATTAAATGTGGAGTAATTGATTTTAATGATAATTTTCTAGGCTCAAACCTTGGCTAAAGCCAAGAACCTGCGCAGCAGGTTTGAGAACTGGTCGGAGCATGAACCAAAGGTGATGCAGTCTTCTTCCGTTATCTTCGAGCAGAGCAATGGAGACGACGAGTCACAGATCGAGTCTGCTAAGAGGTTAGTTTTCTGTACGGTTGAAAAAAAAATATTTATATCAGTGGATTCATGATATCTGTGATAAGTAACAAAGTCATTTACTTTTGTCTGGTGGGTTAGAAGAGATTTCCGCCTGGCAATAAGCCCACCAGATTGTATTTCCAATAAAAGTGTTAAATACACAAATAAAATAATGTAAATATTTTGATAAAATTTTTATATTTTTTTCTTAATAATTAGTTTTCTTATACTTGAGAAAATGTAGAATGGTCCCTGTGACGTTTGAAACGTCATGTCTCAAAGGGATGGGGTAAACTTTTTGCTTCATTTACTTTTTGTCTGGTTGGTTGGAAGAGATTGCCGCCTGGCAATAAACCCACCAGATTGTATTTGCAATAAAAGTGTTAAATAAATAAATAAATATAGCCTGGTTGGTTAAGTGCTTTGTGACAATATCTTCCAGCCAACCAGAAATATATCAAACTGGCCTTAAGTGAAAATCAGACTGGAAAACTTTTTTTCTTTTTAAAAAAATCCGGACTACAGCGGGATTTAAACCCGCAACCTCCAGGCTGGGAGAGAAATGTCTTACCAACTAGGTCACGGAAGTCGTTATCTGAATAAATTTATTTGAATCTCCGTCTTAAACCTTTCACCACTCTGCAGTTGTGTAGACTGTAACTGTTGCAGCACACATCGGAGCCATGACAAAGAAAGCGTGTACGTGAAGACTTGACTTCAGGACTAATGATTGTCTGTTATGGTTTCAGTCTCCGTAAGAAGTTCGAGTCCATGAGGTCAACAACGAACAATGTAGTTAAGACTTTATCTCAAGCTAAAGTCAATAGATTTGTGGTAAGTTTCATCTCTTTATTATCATTATTATCCTGAACAGCGTGGCATGTGTTTAAGAATCTTTTACTTCTTCTTCCTAGTGTCATGTCAGGTCCCCTCCAACGTTGAATATCACCTGAGAGTAGGCATCTTTGTCCCCGGCAGCTCGAAAAAGATTCCCAACGCACCTTATACCAGTCCAATCACGTACTATATATTGCGGAGCCAGGAGATTTGCCTCCTGCCAATACCTCTTCGACTCTCTATTTTGCCTTGGATGATCAGGTGCAGTAATTTGTACTTTTCTCCTCTAAGTATCATACATGACCCAAATAGGACACCTTTCGGATTTTAATATTAGTCAGCAACTCTCTATCAACTTTGGCTCTTTGCAGAACCCTTGTATTGCTGACTATATCCGTCCAGGATATGCGTAGCATTCTCCGGTGCATCCACATTTCGAATGCTACTAGTCGGTTCATACTACTTACTTTGAGGGTCCATGATTCTACTCCATGCAATAACACTCACCAAACGTAGCATTTGACTAACCGTTGTCGAAGTTTCAAGTTTAGATTATCATCACAGAATACGCTTCCCATTTTTTAACTGCCCCGGCTAATCTGCAAATGTGACCCCAGATAATCGAGTCTTTTATATAAGTGCTTTAATATTTATAACAATGTTAAAATCTTTACAGAACCTTTTATGACATCTTTAGATGAAGGGATGTGATGCACAGTGATATAATTGTGATGCACGGTGATATAATTATGATGCATGATAATATAATTGTGATGCACGGTGATATAATTGTGATGCACGATGATATAATTGTGATTCACGGTGATATAACTGTGATGCACGGTGATATAATTATGATGCATGATGATATAATTGTGATGCACGGTGATATAATTGTGATGCACGGTGATATACTTGTGATGCACGGTGATATAATTGTGGTGCACGATGATTTAATTGTGATGCACGGTGATATAAGTGTGATGCACGTTGATATAATTGTGATGCACGATGATATAATTGTGATGCACGGTGATATAAGTGTGATGCACGTTGATATAATTGTGATGCACGGTGATATAATTGTGATGCACTGTGATAAAATATATTTCTTTTCCAAGACTTGACGAACATTCGATAAATATAATATCTTTTTGTTTCAGTGAACCGTCTCCAGTGAACATCAAACAAACATACGGCCAAAGAAAAGTCTGATGCCAAAAAATATTTTTTACTTAAAAATGCTTAGATAAGTAGCAGATATCTGCAGTCACAGTTTATAGGATAGATTTAAGATTAGCTCTCTATGGAATCTTTATAGCTTTGTACAAAGGACTTATGAGTTTATTGTCTTAATTTAATCTTTTTCACTGAAGAAATTAGTATTTAAAGTTAAATTTCATACAGATTTATCCTTAAACTTTCCCTTCCTGTGCTAAAAAAATCCGCGCGTTCCGGTGCTGTGTAATGAGCAATTTAAAATCGGAAAAATGTGAATATCCATAGCCAATCACTTAAATTAATTAAATTTGAAGTCAAAAGTGATAATAATTGCTGAAAACATGAAAAAAAACATCGGCTGACGTTCACAAAACTGGCGAAGAAACCACCTGAAATGGATGCCCGAGAGCTACGAGAGAAGCGAGCGAACTGATATTCTATTTTTTGCTTTCACATATACCGAAGTAGAGTGAGACGTGAATAGCGTCGCTTCCTCACCCATAGCGGTTTTTTAGAATGAATATACCTACGTCACACACTGGCACACGTTTGATTGTATTGGTGAATTTATTCCCGATTTTCACAAAATATATCTGATGTGGCCGATAAGTGCTAATTATTATTAATATTATTTTTTCATTCAATGCGTAAATGTATTACGGAGGAATATCTAAAATCTGAACCCAGTATTTATTACATTTATAGAGATATTTAAGTTTTTAGAAGCAATGTGTACTAGTTACACATCACAGGGAAGGAAGGGTTAAATAAGGGAGTCACATGGTATATTACCTAACTTTAAAAATTGGAACGTATCAGTTTTGAATACAAACCACGAAAGTTTAGAATATAGTATTTAGTCTGGCTATGAATTTGGACCTTATTTTTGTAAATAAGTCCTTTATACAAAGCACTAAAGAAATAAAGCAATAAATTTTGTATGTTGTAAAAACACAAAGGGAAAGTGTTATAGAAAATTAAACAAATCTTGTTTTTTCTTCATAAAAACTGTTCATACTCGTAATTTCTTTATTAACATTAAGAACTCTTTTTAATACATTTGGAGTAACACTAACTAATATCAATGTTTTTAAAACCACTTTGGAAGTGTAGTACAGCTATTTTTAAATTTAAATAGCATGCTATGCAAGTAGCAAAGTAAAAAGTAGTGACGGTCAGTGCCACATTTGTATAGACAACAGCTCCCTTAGGCAGTTTTCAACAAATGCGCCCCCTAACCTCTACCAATACGTAATTAAAATCATGTTTACCCTTTCCGTTGATGATGACTTATTATATGCCACACAACAAACCACTACATTTTTCAAGACATATTATATGACATGCATGGTCGCATGGTAACGTACTGGACTTCCATGCGGAAGGTTACCGATTCAAATCTCGTTCTTTGCTACTCTTCTCGAAGGACACAGGTATTTTTTTCACCTAGTATTCAGCGTTATAAGAATACCTATGATTTCGGTCATATCTATTCTTAAAAAAAATACCAGTGTGCTCTGATCATATAAGTTCAAGTGTGCCATCAGATATGGTACAACGGTGTGGTCGGTGAGTTTGCAGGTGTGCATCAGCACACTGACTTTAAAAAATTCAAACTCCACATCACAGCTTGTCTTTCCAACTGAATTGACAATGGAATGGCGATGGGATCCTCGACTACGACGCCCAGCAACAACAATGACATCTTATGTCTGTTTTCTTTGCAAATGCATTTACGATATCATTTACTCGTAAGTCCATATTCACTGTTTTGTCTATTAACCCTTATCTTGGCAAAGTTCAATTTATCCTAATATTAACGTTTTTCTTTGGTGATTCCTTGTTATATGGTAAGTTACGAAGGAAAATTGAGAAAAAAAATCACAACTTTTTCTTACAGTTTTTTTTATATGTAACACCCACGTTACATTGCCAAAATATCAATTTTTATATAACACAAAAAGGGCTATAAAATGATTCTATAATCTAAAACATGAACAACATTTACATAGCTGAATTATCAACAAATAAAATGGTTTGAATAATTTTTCTCTACATGTAGTGATTAATAAGATATATAAAGATTATTTACCCCAATTTTCAAAACGTACCCACGCTGTCCAGACATGTTGACCCGATGTCGTTTGAAAGCTTGTAGCGTTGTAAATATTTATCACCAGATGATACCACTGCACACAATAGTGCATGTATAGTATTTGAATGTGTTGCCATATTTGTAATTACGTTACAGTTTCTGGATTTTTTTTTAAACTCCCTAAATTAGTGTAACACCTGTGTTACAATGCCATGATAAGAGTTAATATCGAGAATATGGTTAATGCGTTTAGTCTGTTTTGTTTTAGCGTAGATCTTAAATATGTTTTTAAATGTTTCAAGAATAAAAAAATCTTCCTTTCGCGTAACAGTTTATTACTGGTGTGCATTTGCAAACTATCTTGTGAAACAACCTCTGTGGCTTAGTTGGTAAGATACCTGTCTTCCGACCTGGAGATTGCGGGTTCAATTCCCGCTGACACAGTTTTAAAAAAAGAAGTTTTTTCTGGTTTTTACTTAAGGCCTCATAAACGTCTTTCTGATTGATTGGAGGAGATTGCTGTATAGCAGTAGTCCTGCAAGGTTGTGCAGAAATGCAAGGAAAGTATTATACATGATTCGCTTGGGCGCTACTATAGCTGCTAGATGTGGTTTGTTTAATAATCAGTGAATTCAAGTCCCGAGATAGAATGCTCTTGACAAGAGTTTGCTCTCTAAAGAGTGCTATATAAAATTGTCCTTTAGCATTAAACAGTTGAGGCTATCATTAGATTTTAAATATGAACTGAAGTGAACGCATACTTCCATAAAGCATTCATCTAAATCACTTTGGTGCATATTTTTATAATCTACCATATTTATGAATCTTTTGGCGCCCCCTTTGGATTTGGCACCCCTAGGCAAATGCCTAGGTTTGCCTGTTACCAAATGCCGCTCAGCACTACTTTACAGCTAACGTAACAGCACTACTTTACAGCTACTCTCAGAACAAAGTGCTTTTTTAATGTGTTACTTCAATGTTGAATGTTTTTTTTTCATTTTAGATTATTTATTTTTATTTATGTAGTATTTTAAATGTTTATACGTTTCATACTAATTTTTAATTAACTCTTATTTGCATGCATTCGCTCTATATATACCATATAAATGTATACATGATTGATTGTATTGGGCTATAAGAAAAAAGGCAAATTTGAGTTGTGTCTTTTCTTAACTTATTTTAGTTGCCCTGCATCCTTTCATATCTTACCATCATTTCACCTTATTACTGTTATCTGCTTGAGAAAGGCAATCATTTTAGACATTCTGAACATTATTGTAAACATTCATGTTGTGATCATCATTATCATTATTAACATCATCATTATCATTTTCATCATTATTATTATCGTCTACATCATCGTAGTAATACTCTTCATCATTAGTATCCTCTGCAACATCGTAGCCATACTCTTCATCACTATCGTTTTCATCATCATTATTATCCTCTACATCATCGTAGTCATACTCTTCATCATTATCATCATGATTATCCTCTGCAACATAGTAGTCATACTCTTCATCATTTTCATCATCATCATTATCCTCTACATCATCGTAGTCATACTCTTCATCATTATCATTTTTATCATCATTATTATCCTCAGCAACATCGTAGTCGTACTCTTTATAATTATCATTTTCATCTTCATTATTATCTTCTGCAACATCGTAGTCATACTCTTCATCATTATCATTTTCATCATCATTATTATCCTCTTCATCATCATAGTCATACTCTTCATCATTATTATCCTCTACATCATCGTAGTCATACTCTTCATCATTATCATTTTATAATTTAAATAGGTTTATCAATAGCAGCATAGTAACAGAAATTATACATATTCATACATGCTAGGGCAATCAAACGGTCTGGGCTCATCTCATAACATCCTCCTAATTGAGACACACTCCCATCAATTGGAGGGCGAGCCCGGCCGCAAGGACATTTTCATCATTATCAAGATTATTTAATGCCTTCATCGTCATCATTATTATCGTTTATATCATCATTATTATTATCGGTTATTGTAATAATCATCCTCTTAATTATCATTTTCATCAACATTTATACATTATCGTCATCATCATCATTATTATTGCGTAAAACATTATAATCATCCTCTTCGTCATCATCATTATTTCATAATAATCATTTTCATCATCATTAGAATTGTTTTTATTGCCTTCATCATCATCATTATTATTATTTTATCATCAAAATTATCCTTTTCATCATCATCATTTCATAATTGTCATTTTCGTCATCATTATAATTATTTCTATTGCCTTCGTCATCATCATTATTATTGTTTATATCATCACAATTGAAAAGTAAAACTCATAAACCACATGATAACCATATTTTGTTTTTTTTTTTATATGTAGAAACAGTCTATCAACAAACGACAATATACCCATAAATGGCATATATGTGAATTCAAACTAAAAGTGATTCTGTTTTACAACCAAAGATGTCACTGTGCACATATCCACAAGCAATTGACTCAAATACTGCACAGTTTTTTCTTATAACTCTTTACATATTTTTTGGCTCTTGAGTGGTTTATGAGTTTAACTCTTCAATTATCCTCTTCATCATCATCATCATTTCATAATTATCGTCTTGTTATCATTATATTTACTACTATCATCTTCATCATTATTATTATCTTTTATATAATCATAATTATCGTATTTGTCATCATTATCATTTCATAATCATCATAATTATTACTATCATCCTCATACTCATCATCATCATTATTATGTACATCATTTTAATTGCCTTCATCATTTCATAATTATCATTTTCATCATCATCGTAATTATTTCTATCGCCTTCATCATAATTATTATGGAGACCTGTGTGACCTAGTTGGTAAGACGCTTGTCTTTTTGATCCGGGGTTGCATGTTCGATTTCCATTGGAACCCAGTTTTTTAAAGAAGTATTCCAGTCTGTTTTTCACTTCAGGTCTCTTTAGCATATTTCTAATTGGTTTAAAAAGATTGGTACATTGCAATAATCCCGCTAGGTTGTACTGTATACAACGAAAGTGTAATACAATACAAAATAATTATACTTTTCATCATCATAATCATTCTCTTCGTCATCATCACCATATTCATTACTATCGTTTTCATTATCACCATATTCATTACTATCGTCTTCATCATCACCATATTCATTACTATTGTCTTCATCATCGTCATTATCGTGTACATCGCTATAATAATCCTCTTCGTCATCATCATTTCAAAATTATCATCTTCATCATCAAAATTATTACTATTTCTTCATTATCATTGAAATATCATCTACATCATCCTCTTCGTTATCATCTTCATTTCATTATTATCATCATCATGAACATTATCACTATCATCATAATTTTCACTAATATCGTCATCATCATTATTATTGTCTACAACATCGAATCATTATCATTGTCATTCATCGTTATTCAGCTTTATCATTACCATCATAAGAATGATCATTATCATTACCATCATAAGAATGATCATTATCATTACCACCATAAGAATTATCATTATTACCATCATTGTTTTTATTTATTTATTTTACATGACAAGGAAAGATACAATAATAACATAGCAGGAGTTTAAAAACATACATTTCAATAATCATAAAAAAACATATTCTCTTTCCCACATCATTAATTTCTACCCCGTTCATTTCTACGCTCAGATACCGTAGACCTAATTTTCATAATCATATGCATGATCATCATATTCATAATCATCATTATCATATTCGTGATCATCATTATCATCATCACTATAATCATAATCATCATCATTAAAAGAATTATCATCACTATCATTATCATCATCATATTCATATGAACATCCTTATTACTATTTCCACTATCGTCGTCATTATCATTCTCATTATCATCATCACTATTATCATCATCATCACCATCACCACTGTATATTTTAACCATGTTTTCGACTCGTATCTTGGTCTAATACCGTTTATGTTTGATGGTTGTCCAGCGATAGTAGTTGACTTGGTACTATTTGTGATAAAAAAATTATATATTATTTGAAAACATTTACTTGGAGAGAATCTGAGATAGTGTCATATTCATAATTTGGATTGACATTATTGATGTCTTCATAATTGTCATCGTTATCTCCATAATCACTCGAACCATAATCATTAATACCATCATTGTTATAACCACCATCATTTTTACTATCACCATTATCGTCAACATCATTATAACCATGTCATAGTAATCATTATCATCATATAAAAATATTCTATACTATATTTTTCAACATTGTAATGTGCCATTTTTATTATCATTACAAAACTACTTTATGACACTTTCATTGTATATACTACAACCTAACGGACTTAATTTTCATGTGGAGATCTCTTCCGACCTACTAAAATATGTGAAAGAGGCCTTAAGTGAAATCCAGACTGAATTTATTTAAAAAAAAAAATTAGGTTGCAACGGGAACCGAACCCGAAATCCCCGAGCTGGATGACAAACGTTTTACCAATTGGACCACGGATGTCATCTATAATTTATACTTACAATAAAAAATCTCTCGAAACTACAATGAAAAATCTCTGAGGAAGATTTTCTCTCAAGGAATTTTCATTATCATAATCATCGGCATACCATTACTATCATATTCATAATTATTATCATTGTCATCATACATATCATTACTATCATATTCATAATCATTATTATTGTCATCATACATATCGTTACTACCATATTCATAATTATTATCGTTATAATCATATTCATAATTACTATCGTTATCATCATATTCATAATAATTATTATTGTCATCATACATATCGTTACTATCATATTCATAATTATTATCGTTTTAATCATATTCATAATTACTATCGTTATCATCATATTCATAATAATTATTATTGTCATCATACATATCGTTACTATCATATTCATAATCATTATCGTTATAATCATATTCATAATCACTATCGTTATCATCATATTCATAATTATTATCGTTATCATCATTATGATTTTTATCATCATCATATTCATAATTACTATCGTTATCATCATTATGGTTCTCATCATCATTATCTTTATCATCATATTCATAATTATTATTATTTTCATTACCATCGTCACATTAATAATCATTATCATAATTATTACCATTGCCATAATAACTATCATTACAATTGTCCATATCATTGCAAATATATATTATTTTAGCCTTATGCCTTATTTAGGTTTCGCCTGCTCTCAATGAACATAAAAAGCCAACTTCATAAGACACTGCTAAGACCTGTACTAACGTATGCATTAGAGACCTGGACACTTACAAAGCGGGATGACAGAGTTCTCGCGATACCTTTGAGAGAGAAAATCTCCGCAGAATATATGGTCTGAATTGTGACAATGGTATGTGGAGACAGATGTATAGCGAATACCTTGTTTGGGGAAACTAGCGTAGCAAAATTTATAAAAATTGTTCGACTGCGCTAGTTTGGACATCTACACCGCACGCAGGATACTGAATCTGTAAGGAAGGCTTTGTTCAATGATCTGATGTGGGTGTAGGAGAATGAGGGCCAATTGAGATGACTGTTTGATGTGATAGGGAACTGTCAATCACTGGGTATATTCAATTGAATTGATCATGTTAATCATTATCATCAACAATAAATATCATATTATTTATCATACTCATTATCAACATGATTCTTACTATCATTATAATGATAATAATTATCTCCAACATTATTAGCATTATTATTTATTATAATAATCACCTTCATTCTTATTATGGTTATCTTCTTCTTCTTCCTCTTCCTATAGATCATGATCTGTTTGTTCCGCTTGTTCCCCCTCTTGTGACGTGGATTGCCAGCTGTCACACCATCTCTTCGGAGGTCTTCCCGGCAATCTTCTTCCGACTGGGTTCCCTCGAAGGGTGACACGTGGAAGTCTGTCGTCTAGCATTCTGTTTACATGTTCGTTTCAGTATCGCCTCCATTGTCTTCCTCACCTGACGATGTCTTCCGTACTACACTTTCTCCTTATTTCGGTGTTTCTGATTCTATCTCTTAGTGTGTTTCCGGTTATACATCTCAGTGTTTTCATTTCCGAGGTTCTCAGGAGAGATTTTGTTCTAGATGTGACTGCTTTTGTTCTCGATGTGACTGCTGTTCTAGATGTGACTGCAAAATCATTGACAGTTTTATTTATTATAATCATCACCATCATAATTCTTACTATCAATTATCTCCAACATGATAAGTATCATCGCCAACATCATTATCATTCTTATTTATTATAATTATCATCAACATGATTCGTCCTATCATTATCACGATAGTCATTATTATGATAATTATCACCAACATAATAATAATTATTATTTATTATAATCATCAACATCATTCTTATTATGATTTTCATGATAATCATCACAACATCATTATTATTTATTACAATCATCAACATCAATCTTATTGTGACTATCATGATAATCATCATCACCAACATTATCATTATTACTACCATCAATTATAATCATTATCATTATCATCAATTATAATCATTATCACGATAATCATTATTACCAACATTATTAATTATTATAAACATCATCAACAACATCTTTACTATTTTAACTATCGTGATAATCATTATTACGAAAATTATCTTCTCTATTCTTTATTATAATCATCATCATCATTTTTACTATCATTATCATGAGTATCGTCATCATTATTATTATGACCATTTCATGATCATCAACACTATTCTTACTATCATTTTAACGATCATCATTACCAACATAATTATCATCACCGTTGTCATTATTATCATCAGTATTGTTATTATTATCGCCATCATCATCATCATTGGCTTACAACAGACTATCTTCTCCTCAAATTTGCCTCATACATTCTTAATAGCTCAACTGTCAACTTCATATTGTCAAATGTACAATTTTTTCTGCATTTTGTATTTAAAAATTACGAACTTTTGTTTATTTAATGAATCAGAGATAATAATTGAAAACAAACGAGACCTGACCATACTCTATGGTTATTTTTTTGCCGCCTTATTTTATTTCTGTCTTCTTTGTAATACTTGTAAGTAATATTATTCGCTGTTGGTATTCAAGTTTTAATACATATGCATTTTGTCTAGCAAAAATACTAAGTTGGAGGTTTTGCCACTGAAAATAATTGAAAAAACAAATTTTTCCATCCAAAATTGGTATCTTTTGCGGACACAATCGTAAAGTGCTCAAATTTACCCTTAAAAAGGGGGTTGAATATTTTTTTAAAGCTACCTTGAGAAAGTAGCTCTATAACAGCTACTTTTCAATTTGAAATAGTATGTTACTTAAGCAGCTAAATAAAAAGTGGTAACAGCACTACTTAACAGCTACTCTAAGAATGAAAGGCTCTACTTTGCGTTATCTTAATCTTAGTTTAATTTTTAAAAGTACTTTTGTAAAAGTATCACTGTTACAGCTACTCCTCAATCTTAAGTAGCGTGCTATTTGAGCAGCTAAATATAAAGGAGTAACAGCGATAAATAAACAGCTATTTTACAATGAAGTGCTTTACTTGTATTGCGTTATTTCCATTTATGTTAAATTTTTAACGCTACTTTTGTCTTAGGTATTATGATTTTTAAGCTAAAATAGCATGTTACTCAAGCAACTAAGTTAAATGTAGTAACATAACTACTTAACATTTATTATTTGAATGAAACGTTCTCTTTGTACTGTGTTATTTCAATTCACGTTTAATTTTTACAGCTACTTGGAAAATGTAGCTCTGTTACATCTACTCTTCAATGTAAATTAGTATGCTACTCGAGTAGCTCAGTAGCAACTGCGCTACTTTACAGCTAGTTTTTCTTTATAGATTTTCTAGCTTTCGTAAAATAAGTACTGTTACAGCTACTCTTCAATCTAAAGTAGCATGCTGTTCAAACAACTAAGTTAAGTCACTACTTAACAGCTACTATCATATAACAAGTTAGTTTTTCTTTATTAATTTTCTAGCTTTTGTAAAAGAAGCACTGTTTAATTACTATTCAGTCTAAAGTAGCATGCTACTAAAACAGTTAAGTAGGCATTACTTTACAGCTAACATCCTCTTAGAACAAAGTTAATTTATATTCATAACTTTTCTAGCTTTTGCAAAAGAAGCACTGTTACAGCTACTCTTCAATCTAAAGAAGCATGTTATTCAAACAACTGAGTAAAAATAGTTAAGGCATTATTTTACAGCTACTCATAGAACAACGTTAATTTATATTTATTGCTTTTCTAGCTTTTTTATTGGCACTAATTTACAGCAAAGCTTGGAACAAAGTAATTTTTTTTCTTTATTTTCCAAGGCAAATCGTCCAGTACAGCATTTTTTCTTACAAAATTTAATATAATATTTTTATTTCGCTTTTTTTCTATATCATTAAGTTTTAATATTCTATTTCTTTTTTTTAATTAGATTTAAAGATATCTTTTTATATTTGACAAAAGATTAGTTAACTATTATTGATAATAATATTTTTTATTATATAACGTGAAAATTATTCAATTCGTTAAAAAAATAATTTGCAAATTCTATTTGTGTTTGCTAAAAAAAAAGGGAATTGTTTATTATATTATATGTTAACAAAATGAATTTATAACGTCCTGACGATTATATAAAATAAATGCATTTGAAAAATATTTATCATTTTATTTTAAAACCTACCCAGCAGGCTGAAATAGTGGTCTGTATAATCACAGGAATAAAGGTTTATTAGTTACTCACGAGGGGATGTTACGCCTCCATCGTATTTCGTAGACGGAAGGGGTTGAAGGCTTTTTTGAGTGTGAGCGTGTCGATTTCTGGAGAACTTCAGTTCAGTTCGACCCCCTCGCAATCCACGCTGTTATAGGGGACAACATAAGTCTCCATCCAGCGTGATCTAAACTAAAAGATCGATTTTTTTTAATGAGCGCGACATCACGTAGTGACGAAGAAGGAACTGTCCAAAGAGACTCCTCCGGTGGAGACACACCAGAATGTGAAAATAATAGTAGTGACGACGGACTTAATATTCATCAGTATACTATACAGGGAGTGGCATTAAATAGAGTTTTTGAATTCAAAGATTTGGGCGTAACCTTTGATGTCGGACTCACGTTCGTTAACCATGTCTTACGTTTGATATCGGACTGTTACAAACTACTCGGTTTTGTAATGAGAATATCAAGAGAATTTAACAGCACCGATATCCTTCGAAACTTATATAATTATCTAATTAGAACCAAATTAGAATATTCATCTACGGTTTGGGCTCCTCACCAGCTCAAATATAAAAACAATATAGAACAAATACCAAAAAAAATCCTCAGATATCTATGGTACAGAACAAAGGGCGATTATCCAAAATATGCTCACCATGCCGAACTTCTCACAGTGTGTAACTATAGAAGCCTCGAAACAAGAAGGCAAGAATCCATTGCGATATTCCTACTTAAGGTTTTCAAGGTTGCTTTAACTGTCCCGCGATTCTAGAAGCACTAAGTTTATATGTCCCTAATAAATATAGACGTGCAAGGAATCACCCTCTGTTCTACATACCAACTTACAGTACGAATATCATGGCTGAACACTCAGTCACGCGTGGTATAGAGATATTGAACCAACTGAATGACACTGTGGATATATTCTCGGCACCGCCTAGCAGTATGAGAAGAATCCTGGCTGATATTCTTCATAACGAATAAGCTAACGCTAGAAGCAGACCCTCTTTGTGTAGCAGGAGAAATCCGTTCAAAATGGATAAATTTTGTTTTTGAAATCTGACATCACAGGAGAAGGAAAATAATTCGCATAACAGAATTTGTTTTTCTTATAGAGTGACTTAAGGCCTGAAGTTCAAACAGCCCAGCAAGTTGCCAGAGGACTTCCACAGAAAATTTCAAATGCAACAAAACTAAAGAACTTTTCCTGGAGAACTAAAGGGTGGACCTGAATAAAGTGCACTTTCGTTGCCTCCGCATTAGATATATGCTGGTGTAGGTTGAAAACCATCTAGATTTTCTCGCGGCCGGGTTCGCTCTATATTGGTGAGGTGTATCTCGACCGGGGGGATGTTATGAGATGAGCCCAGACCTTTTGATAGCTTCTCTATAAAATTTATTATCTGTTATTTATCTTGAGATATACGAGTATATGTGCGATTTCGGAATGTATTTATATACAATATGTACATATCAAACACTGTTTATTCCACTTTTTGTAACGGTATAACCCTACCGGTTTCAAGGCTTTCACCTCTTCATCAGGGAGCACAGACAAAACGAGACTAGAAGTCTTGTTTATGCTCCCCTGAAGATGAGGTGAAAGCCTTGAAACCGGTAGGGCTATCATTCATCATTATTGTCAACCAGGGTCGATCCACTGCTGGATGAATGTCTCCCCAAGTTGACTCCAAATAGTTCGGTTTTTTGCTCGTTGATACCATGTGATGCTGCCATGCTTCCTGATTTCATCTATCCAACGTACCTTCGGTCTTCTTCTGGGCCTCTTTATGCCTCTTGGATACCATTGGATTATTTCGGATGCCCATCGGAAGTCTGACATTCTGGATACGTGTCTTGCCCATTGCCACTTCATTTCAAGGTAGGGTTATACCATTATAAAAAGTGGAATAAATAGTGTTTGATAAAATAAATTACAATGTCTTTAAACCTCCACAACGTTAATGCCTTAACTATAAATAATATACTATAGTCAAAAAGTTTTGAAAGCGGAAATGAAAATACATTTTTTTGGGGGGAAATCACTTTTATTGCTCAGTATAATCTCCCATAAGATCAATACACTTGGTCCAACGATCTTCCAACTTTGTTGTCCCATCACGGAAGTGACTTTCTGGAAGGCCTGCAAAATACTCC
Source organism: Odontocerum albicorne (assembly GCA_949825065.1). Taxonomy (NCBI): domain Eukaryota; kingdom Metazoa; phylum Arthropoda; class Insecta; order Trichoptera; family Odontoceridae; genus Odontocerum; species Odontocerum albicorne. The sequence continues at coordinate 20,919,413 of OX463864.1, forward strand.
TCTACGACGGCTATAACCTCTTCGTTTGATGAAAAATGCTTTCCACGAAGGAATTTTTTGAGGTGTGAGAACAGCCAGAAGTCAGAGGGAGCTAAATCTGGCGAATAGGGTGGATGCTGCAACAATTCGTACCCCAATTCACTGATTTTTGCGATGGTTTTTTGAGCTGTGTGAGCAGGTGCATTGTCTTGATGAAAAATGATTTTTTTCTTCTGCAAACCGGGTCTTTTTTCACAAATTTTTTCATCCAACTGGTCCAAAAGGTCACAATAATAATCAGAGTTGATTGTCTTACCAGTTTGGAGATAATCTATCAATAAAATTCCTTTTGCATCCCAAAAAACTGACGCTTACACCTTCTTGGCCGATTTCTGGACACGAACTCGCTTCGGAGCCAAAGTGCCTGGTTCACACCACTCCTTAGCCTCTTGTTTTGATTCAGGATCATGGTGGTAGACCCAAGTCTCATCCATAGTGATGAATCGACGCAGAAAATCCTTTTTATCCTTTCGAAATTGCTCCAAATGTTGCTCAGAAAGTCGCATTCGAACGTGTTTTTGTTGCATTGTTAGCAAATGCAGCACCCATTGTGCACACAGTTTTTTGAAACCCAAAACTTCAGCCAAAATATGCCATGTTGTTCCATGTGAGATGCCTATGGTGTCAGCTATCACATCCACAGTCGATCGATGAAATTCCCAAACCATATCCTGTATTTTCGCTATGATTTCTGGTGTTGATGCACTTTTTGGACGTCCTGAGCGTGGATCGTCTTCAACGCTTGTACGGCCACGCTTAAACTCCAAAACCCATCGGTGAACGGTTGGAAATGAAGGAAAAGACTCCTTTAATACTTTCACCATCTTTGCATGGATCTCAGTAGCCGATAAACCTTCCAAAACAAAGAATTTAATCACTGCACGATATTCGGATTTTTCCATTGTTAAAAAATATACTGACACGTCAACTTCAAATGGCTTGTAAACAAAGAATGAATTGACAGATTGTAATGAAATTTTGAGTACGTTCTTATGAAAGATGAAATATTAAAATGGCGTAGAAATTTTGGTTTTCTACTGCTCCATAGATGTCGCTTTCAAAACTTTTTGCCTAACCTAGTATATGTACATAATGTGTTGTTATCAATAAACCGATATTTATTTTTGATTATGGTTTCTGGCAAAAAATTGATAAGTACAGAATATCGAAAATTGAGATTTTCTCGTAATCATCATGAAATAAATGGTCAATGTGCAAGAGTCTGAAAAAAAATGAAATTAATATTTTGTTTTGAAATACTTTTTTTCGTGGTACCGTCTCGTCGACTACCTTCCTATCCTTGACTAAACTTGTTTCTTTTAGACCGTTCGAGTTAGATCTCCCTCCCTTGATGAGAATCTGCCTTCCTTCCCTTGATGAGAATCTGCCTTCCTTCCCTTGATGAGAATCTGCCATCCTTCCCTTGATGAGAATCTGCCTTCCTTTCCTTGATGAGAATCTGCCTTCCTTTCCTTGATGAGAATCTGCCTTCCTTCCCTTGAGGAGAATCTGCCTTCCTTCCCTTGATGAGAATCTGCCTTCCTTCCCTTGAGGAGAATCTGCCTTCCTTCCCTTGATGAGAATCTGCCTTCCTTCCCTTGAAGAGAATCTGCCTTCCTTTCCTTGATGAGAATCTGCCTCCCTTCCAATGAGGAGAATCTGCCTTCCTTCCCCTGAGGAGAATGTACTTTCCTTCCCTTGAGGAGAATCTGCCGTCCTTCCCCTGAGGAGAATGTACTTTCCTTCCCTTGAGGAGAATCTGCCTTCTAAACGGCGTTATATGAATTATCTTTTTATTATTATTTTTGTTAACGGCACTTAAAGTTACATTCTATTTATTATTATGTATTATTCTCTTTTATCTTTCAATGAAATTTTCCATAACCTTATAATATAATCTTTGTTGTCAGCATTAACAATGATGGATCATCATTTGAAGGAAAAATAAATTAAATTCTTTTTAATGATTTATCGTTTGTTTTGAGATGTAACATTACATATCTATCTGGAATGGGCCTCTCCCATAAATTTTTTTAATACTGAATTTTTTTTTAATACTTTTTAAATTATATTGTTTATAGTTAAGGCATTAACGTTGTGGAGGTTTAAAGACATTTTAATTTGTTTTATCAAACACTTTTTATTCCACTTTTTGTAACGGTACAACCCTACCGGTTTCAAGGTTTCACCTCATCATCAGAGGAGGACAAACAATACTGAATTCTGTTCGAACTGGTACCGAGATACACGCTTCTAACGGTTAACATTCGGGTTGGGAACTGGGGGTTGAGGGAGGCATGGGACAACCTCAGCGAGCAGCGAAGGGATTCTTGGGATATACGTGTTTGCCAGCTGCTCGCCGAAGTTGTCCCATGCCTCCCTCAACCCCCAGTTCCCAACCCGTTAATGTTTACCGTTAGAAGCGTGTATCTCGGTACCAGTTCGAACATAATTCAGTCTTGTTTGTGCTCCCCATCCCCATCCTGATGATGAGGGGAAAGCCTTGAAACCTGTAGGTTTATACCGTTACAAACAGTGGAATAAACAGTGTTTGATAAAACATATTACAATGACTTTGAACCTCCACAACGTTAATGCCTTAACTTTAAATAATATAAATAAAATATCTAAACTCTTTTGACAGGGATGCGCCATTTTATTGTTATTTGGCACAATTTGTCAAACTTTGACCAGGAAGTTGTCAATATTATCATTGAGTCGGTGATAATTGTTGAAATACATGCAAAAAATTATTTTTTACTGTTTGTAAATAATATAATTAGCCTAAAGAGATATCGAGAGGAACTAAAAGACATAGAGAAATAATTAAAACACGGTGGGTGTGTCAGGTCTGCAAATATGAAACCGGGATTTTTTTATAGAAAATACACATTTATTGTATGAACCGTGTTAGAACAGACTGCAGCAGAAGTGCAGCCGAGCGTCACAGATGGGGCTACATCGATGACCCCAGTTGTAACTGCGGTGCTGCGGCTCAGAGCCTACACCATATTATAAGAGAATGCCCTAAACACAGGTTCCACGGACTGATGGAGGATATAAACAAACTGACGAACAAAGCCAAAAGATGGCTGAGGGATTTAAATCTGATTTTATAAAGCGCCTGACTATGCCATACGCATGTATAATGGAAGGCATAATTGAAAAAAGGTCGCAAGTTCGGTCCCAGTTGGAACGTGAATATAATAATACCGCACGAGGAAGCATGCTACATAATATATAGCCATGTCTCTATAAAGGTAGCACAGTAGCCAAAATCCTGAGGGTTTTAAGGGTTGTTTTTAAGCCGTTTTAAGGGTCCGCTACGCCTCATCAAAAGCTTTGTTGGTTATTTTAAGACAGGCATTTGAATATCAAATGCCCGTTACAAAAATTATGTATTATTGGTCTATGTGTATTATTGGTCTAGGTTAGCCGCAGTGCAACCTGCAGGCTACTTATAGCAAAAGTGGCGTCATAGCACTTGGCGATAGACACGCGACACTAGCGCCATCTATCGCGTTTCAGTTGGCTCGCATTCATCATCGTTACCATTGCTATATTTCATGGGAGTTTAATAACTCAAGTTAAATATTTTTTATTGCATTATTTTAAATAGTAAAATCTTTCGTAACACTCTTTTAGTACGTTAACATTATATCCATGTAAGCAAATTTAATATTTTTAAGTTGCAAAAAGTAATGGCATTATCGTTCGCTCGGTGTTGAAAAATACTCACAATATCCTTGTCATAGTTTGACAAACTATACCAAATAAAAATTAGCGTACCGTTGCTAAACATACCTTCTTCTTCTCCCTGGCTCCATCCCAACTCACTGTCTGCGAAGACTGTTGGGATCAGCTCTCATCGTCCTCAGGTTGTATGCTCTTCTGTCCCGGACTGCGTCCCCCAGGCCATGCCTCTGCATCAGGTTATCTTTTTGCACCACCCATGAATTATTTGGTCTTCCTCTGGTTGTTATTCGAGGAAGATCCATGGAGATTGCCTGGTTCTAAATGTGATCGGGTGCTCTGCGTCCAACGTGCCCATACCATCTCAATCGCCTCTCCTCCATCTTGCTGTTGATGTCTGTAACACTTAGGCTTGCTAAACATGCCATATTTCGATATTTAAACACTAAAAAAATATGGTTCACAACCATATTTTGACGCAGTTGACAATCTCAGCGACCTTATTGATAAGACGTCTGCCTTCCGATCTGGAGATTGCGAGTTCGATTCTCGTTGGCACACAGATATTATTAAAAAGGGTTTCAAGTTTGGTTTTCTCCTAAGACTTGCTCAACTCCTAAGACCTGCTCAACTCCTAAGACTTGCTCAAATCCTAAGACTTGCTCAACTCCCAAGACTTGCTCAACTTCCAATGGACCAGAGAGTACTCTGGTCTTTTCGAAAAGATTGCCATGTGGAAAGAAAATGTGCAAGTTTGTATACACTCAAAATACAATACAAAAAAATCAGAAGACATTTTAAAATATAACATACTACACATAATACATTAAAATAACACTTAAAATTGTGCGATTCAACAGGTTACTTACGTTAAACAAGTGGGCACAGGTTCGATACCTGACTTGTTCACTTCCGGATTGGTTTTAATTTTAGACAATTTTATATATATATTTTTCTGTTGCTTATATCACAAATAATTATTATAGCACTATTTAGCAAAATAGTCTGCGGGGGGGGGGGGGGGGAGGTTCGTTACTCTCAAATAGTGGAGAAATTCTGAAAGAATTTTTCGAAATATTCCTTCTTATTGTGTGATTTATTTATTTATTTAACGCTTTTATTGCAAATACAATCTGGCGGGCTTATTGCGATCCGCAAGCGCACGCTCGAAATCTATCCGGAGAAGAAACGATGACAGGTGAGCGCCCATCGCGTTCTGGCTAGAGCTGGTTTACTAACAGGCAAGCCTACGTATTTACTAACAGGCAAGCCTACAAAGAGCCCAACATTATAAAATACATCAAAATTGGGAGGCTACGTTGGGCAAAATTGGGAGGCTACGTTGCATGTAGCAAGAATGGGAGAAGAGAGAATGCCTAACAAGGTACTCTTTTCCAAGCGCCAAGAAAGACGTAGCGGGGGCAGACCAAAGCTCAGGTGGATGGATGGGGTGCAGAGTGATACAAGCGTGATTGGCATCAGGGGCTGGAGGAATGCATCCCAGGAAAGGAGGGAATGGCGACGACTGCTGGAGGAGGCCGGGGCCCACAATGGGATGTAGTGCCATTGATTGATTGATTGAAGCCTACGTATTTGCCTAGAGGCGCCAAGTTATAAGAGGTGCCAAGTTAAAGGAGCCGCCAAGTTAAAGGAGGCGCCAAGTTAAAGGAGCCGCCAAGTTAAAGAAGGCGCCAAGTCAAAGAAGACATCCGAAGATTCATAATCGTCTTTACCATCGTCGGTACACAAGCAACAACACGACAGCTTCGTCCAACTCCATTTTGCATACTGGCTGAATGCTATCTCTATAAACTTGCGCGAATAACGCCTCATCTGGACGCAACAAAAATAACGCGCGATTCGAGTAGCGCGTTTTGAATCGCGCGTAAAACGCCTCACCTGGACACGGCCTTCAGCAAGACGTGCTGCTCGGATAGTGCAACAAGTGTTGCATGAACTGGTTCTCACCGCAGATATAAAAGACAAGCTGAAATAGAATTTCGACCGTGGGTTGAACGAAATGAAGCTGTAAATGTTTACTGGTTGATGACATGTCCTGAATTATTCAGCCAACAATGATAATCAAATTTTGATTTCAGTGCATTTTTTATCTTTTATGATAATTTTAGTAATTTACCAAACTTATATTGTTTTATTCTGTAGTACTAATTGTTTTGTATAGATGTGCATTATATTACAAAAAAAAAAACAGACATAAAAATTCCTCAAAAAAGTAAACCATGTCATACTGCACTATTCATAATTTATTTGAAGACAAAGAGTCAAAAACAATACAAAAATACAGATATGTATATATAACATACGAGGGTCATCCAGAAAGTAAGGTTACAACATTTATGTAGGATCGAAAAATGCTTGTATTTAATTGAAATTCACAGGATACTTCACTAATATATTAAACTATTTTTCAACGTAATCGCCGTCGAGATCGAGACATTTCTGTAGTCGGGGCACCAGCTTTTGTATGCCAGTGTCATAGATATCCGCCGCCAGCTCTTTCAGCCACTTCTCCACAGCTTCCTCGACCTTCTGATCGTTGGAAAATTGTTGGGGTGTAGTGACAAACCCACATCTCATCTCCCGTCATGATCGAGTCCAGAAAAGCTTCTCCCTTCTGTGCAAAACGATCCAAAAATTCAGTCGCGGCGGTCACGCGATTCTGACGGTGCTCCGGTGTGAGCATTCTGGGCACCCATCTCGCACACAACTTCTCGTAACCAAGTTTTTCCGACACAATATTACCAAGGAGACTTTGAGAAATGTGAGGAAATTCTTCGTGAAGGTCGTCAAGCGTCACACGGCGGTCATTTTGCACTTGATCTTCAATTTTTTGCACAAATTCGTCAGAAATCACTGCCTTGCCTCGTCGTGAGTATCAGTATGGCCTTCTCTGAACAACCTAACTCACTTCGTGACATATTGTCAACTCATCACATCACTACCATAAACTTCGACGAGCTTCCGATGGATATTTGCAGCGGTATTGTTTTGCAAAGTTAAAAAACGGATGACTGCGCGGGTTTCGCACGAACGAGAGTTGTCGGGAGCGCGCGACGACCTCTCCATCGGAAGAATTTACTGTGACTGAAAAAAATTGCCGACAAACACGCGGGACCAAACAAACTGACCATTAGGATTCCTCCTACACGCCAGGTGCCCCAACTTTGAAACAAATAAAATCCCCCGGCCTCAGGAGCCCTTGTAACCTTAGTTTCTGGATGACCCTCGCATATATAGATTTGCAGATGATATCGTTATATTCTCACAAAACCCGAATGATCTTCAGCCTCAACTGCAAGAGTTGGCAGAGGTCAGTAAGGAAGTTGGTTTAAAAATGAATATATCAAAAACCAAATATATGATGAACAGCTTTGCTACCTCAAAACCAATAAACGTAGATGGAAAGCCGCTAGAACTTGTCCAGGAGTATGTGTATCTAGGCCAACTTATTTCCTTTGTAGGTGGCATATCGGAGGAAATAGCACGAAGGACAAAACTAGCTTGGAGCTCATTTGGACGTTTGAACAACGTCTTCAAAAGTAACCTCCCAATATCCTTAAAGCGAAGGGTCTACAACCAGTGTATTCTCCCAGTACTTACGTATGGCTGCGAGACATGGACGCTTACAGTAAAGAACATAAAAAAAAACGGGCACAACGTATGTTAACACCTAATACTTGTTACTAGTTGCAACCCGTGAAATATTCACGGAAGTAAAACAAATTCTACATTTATGAAAATACATATTCATAAATGTAGAATTTGTTTATATATACCATTTATACATCGTCCCCCTTTACATCGGTTCAAAAATTATTAGCTGGGTATTTAAAATTCGTTCAGTATAGTTTCCATCTTTTCATTTATCACGGACCCACCGAGTTCTAATTTCGAATTACTTTCGGAGAGAATCCAAGTATTCCTCTCTCGCTCTCTTGTATTCAAAATTCAATTCTCGTATTCTTTCTTTGGCGACAACCGTCGGACGGACTGTAGCCTATTTATATTGTTTTTTTTTTTGTCTTTGTACGAATTAAAAAAACCTGTGAATTGCAAAGGACTTGAAAAAAATAAGTTAGTAAATTGAGTTTCCACATCATCAGCTTCTTTTAAATCCATACACCATCTTTATGTTCAGACAACTTCGAGGATTTCTCTGACTTTCTAAGTTTATTCTTTCAAAATATCGTTCACTTGATCTAACCATGCTTTCCTCGGTCTTCCGCTCACATATCTTCCACTCATATTTGCACTATATATTTGTTTTGTTAGTCTTCTTCATTAATTGGTTCTGCATGTCCAAACACAGCACCCGCATTTCTACAGCATTAATTTGGTTCCCAGTTTGGTTTCTTAACTACCTCACTGAGTTTTATTTCTTGCTGTAATGTACTCGTAATTGCCTATATTTCAGGAGTAATCAAAATTTTATATATATTTTTAGTTTGTGTTGATTTGTTTTTCAAAATATACAATACAATTAAGAGGGTTTATTGCTGACTGGCAATCTCTTTTGCCAAACCAGAAACATGTTAAATAAGTAATAAATGAAAAATAAACTGGAACCCTTTTACAAAAAATTTAAGTATCAACAGAAATCACATATGCGCTGGGAAACAAGTGCCTTATAAATTAGGCCATCGTGGTTGCGCCCCAGCCCAATTTGCCCTACCGCGCCTAAAGAAGTTTCACTTCAAAAACTTATGAAACACATAATATTTTCAAATGGTTCAACGTTCTTAGGTTTTAGGAGGATGGGGGCAAAGCGGATAGTTTTTTCTCTCCATTCTCTTCTATTTCTTTACCGCGTGATCAATGCTAACCCTCGTAATCCTCTGCTATGCATGTCTCAAAATCGAAGCACCACCTGTCTTTATCGCTCCTTGTTCTGGACCATGCTAAAAGAAGCGCTTAAAGAGGATGCTACTAACTCTTCCATTTGATCTGTCCATCTTATAGGACACCTTCCTCTAGCTCGCTTTCCATCAACTGTTTCCATCAACAGTGACCATCAGCTTCTCCAAACTTTCATATTTTTTATAGCAACATATCCCAAGTACATTAGAATTCTTTACCTGCATTTTGTCGAAAATATTTCGGTAATATCCAATTCTTGGATAATAAAGGCGTTGATGCTCTTTGCGGTTCATGGGATATGGAGCATCCATCTTCAACACTGCATCTCGAAGACATACATAACATATATCACGTTTCTTTCCTTATTTCTATATACTGATTATTTCATATTTTTGTTACTAGTCTGTTAACATTACGGAATTGTGCAAGAAAATGTTAACATGACGGAACTGTGCATGAAGATGTTAACATGATGGAACTGTACATGAAGATGTTTTTTTTAACCTGGCGAGTTTATTGCCATGTGGCAATCTCTTCCAGCCAACCAGAAATATGGTTTTTATAGACTCTAAGTGTTAACCAGACTGGAATCCTATTTAAAAAAATCTGGGTTCCAGCGGGGATCAAACCCGCAACCTCCGGATCAGCAGACAAGTGTCTTACCACCAGGCCACGGAGGATGTTAACATGACGGAACTGTACATGAAAATGTTAACATGACGGAATTGTTTATGAAGATATTAACATGACGGAACTGTGCATGAAGATGTTAACATGACGGAACTGTGAATGGAGATGTTTTTTTTAACCTGACGAGTTTATTGCCATGTGGCAATCTCTTCCAACTAACCAGAAAAAAAAATTTTATAGGCCCAAAGTGTTAACCAGACTGGAATCCTATATAAAAAAAAACTAGGTTCCAGCGGGGGTCGAACCCGCAACTTCCGGATCGGCAGACAAGTGTCTTACCACCAGGCCACGGAGGATGTTAACATGACGGAACTGTACATGAAAATGTTAACATGACGGAATTGTTTACGAAAAATTTAACATGACGGAACTGTGCATGAAGATATTAACATGATGGAACTATGCATGAAGATGTAAACATGACGGAACTGTACATGAAAATGTTAACATGACGGAATTGTGCACGAAGATATTAACTTGATGGAACTATGCATGAAGATGTTAACATGACGGAACTGTGCATGAAAATGTTAACATGACGGAACTGTGCATGAAGATATTAACATGACGGAACTATGCATGAAGATGAACATTGGTAATTGAGATTTTAATCGTTAAGTGTTGTTTCAAAAAATTGTCTCTTATGTTTTGTATTCAATTATTAATTTCCTATGAGTAATCAATTTAAAATGAAAATAATTTAAATATGAGTACAATAAAACATAAAGGTAAAGAACGATTAGATAAATCTACGAAAAAATATTATAATAATTAATCTTTACAGATAAATATCTGTGTTTTTCCGTCAGAATTTAATGATGGATGAAATCAATTCATCATTATATTTTGAAAGAAATTTTTGTTTATAACATAATGCTATTATTGTTTTTCCTGAAATTAAAGAGAGTTTTGTGTTTCTATATTTATTTTTAGGGGTGAAAGTATATAAATGACACAAGTTAACGAGAGTATATAATTGATAAGCAGTTTAACTTAAAACAAGGCTTCAAGGGAGGAAAGCCTTAACACTTTGTATTCAGATCTCGTGTTTTAACGGGATAAACTAGATTGGAGTTGAGTCCCGGTCCCGTATTTTAACGGGATAACTAGATTGGCGTTGAGTCCCGGTCCCGTGTTTTGACGCGATAAACTAGATTGGCGTTGAGCCCCGGTCCCGTGTTTTAACGGGATAACTAGATTGGCGTTGAGTCCCGGTCCCGTGTTTTGACGCGATAAACTAGATTGGCGTTGAGCCCCGGTCCCGTGTTTTAACGGGATAAACTAGATTGGAGTTGAGTCCCGGTGCCGTGTTTTAACGGGATAACTAGATTGGCGTTGAGTCCCGGTCCCGTGTTTTGACGCGATAAACTAGATTGGCGTTGAGCCCCGGTCCCGTGTTTTAACGGGATAAACTAGATTGGCGTTGAGCCCCGGTCCCGTGTTTTAACGGGATAAACTAGATTGGAGTTGAGTCCCGGTCCCGTGTTTTAACGGGATAACTAGATTGGCGTTGAGTCCCGGTCCCGTGTTTTGACGCGATAAACTAGATTGGCGTTGAGTCCCGGTCCCGTGTTTTAATGGGATAAACTAGTTTGGCGTTGAGTCCCGGTCCCGTGTTTTCACGTGTTCGATAACTCTTAAAAAATAAATCTTATTGGCGTCTAGAAAATATGTTTGTAAACAATTTAACCTTTTAAGGATAGTCGACTGATTTTTAACATTGACAATACCCTAGATTATGAAAAATTGCATGAATTGATGCATGATGGATGTACGGGACCTGTACAAAGAGTGTAACAATAAGTGGATAGCTGCTTCTCAATGTTCGGAGAATTCAGCTCACGGTGAAAAGTAACAGGTCAGTGAGAAGTAGAAGAGATTGCTTTTAGGCAGGTAATAGATGGTCGCAAGTAAAAGGCAGTAGACAAAGTGAACTGAGAATGTATTTTTTACGATTGGCGCTCCTTATGTGCAGCCAATCGCTCATCGCAAGCGCCTGTTTCCGCCCGTGCATGCCGTCATAACTTGCGAAATATCACAATTCTCGCAAGTGTTTTGCATGCATGGGCCGGCCAACTTATGACACTGTCTCGCAATAAGGAACATTTCAGTTACGATCGAGACACAACACGGACCCCAACAAACATAAAATTTACATATAAATCATCAAAAAATACCCAAGAATTTATACATCAAAATACCAAATAACATCAAAATATCATATTATAAAAGTATCAAATAACAAACAGGAAAACAAATACATCATATGTTTTGGCTGACGCATACGTGCGATACAACGGAGATTTTGACGTCGCGTTATCAGTGCGCAGGGAAGTGTCAGATCTTGAATATTTTGACATGTGAATCTGCAGACGAACTACAGTCTCCGGGTTCAAATATAATAAAGAATCTGCAGGAGCTTTCAAACAGGTAGTCAAGGAATGTGTCTAAACATGTGTTGATTCGTCAACTGGCAAAAAAAAACCTCTGCAGAACTTGTAAGGTGTGTGCTGCACACAAGAATAGAAGTGAGACCCGGTATATGTGTAACGAGTGGGATTTAACTCTCCACAAAAGGAGAATATGAACAGAATTACTAAATCAAACTAAATTATTAAAGTAATTAGAATAAATAAACAAAGTATCATTGCATTATTTACTTAGATACAGTAATTTCAGTAAAGCTTTCATTATAATCAGAATTCCTCAAAAAAAAAAGCCTGCCACTGGAAAAGGTTGTTTTCATTTTTAACAGGAGAACCTCATTATATTTCAAGAGGTTTCAGGATAATAACATACAGGAGTTGACGACAATAGAGTGATTAAAAGTTTAAGTATCTGAACTTAGAAAGTTATTTCTAGTGATGATATCCTTGGCATACTTTAAAAAAACTCTTAATTTCTAGTCAGTAAAATAACGTGTTTCATTCCTAATTTTTCTTTCCTCTCTACCATCCCTTTCTTTTCTTTTGATTGATGATATCTCATTTTATATAAAAAAGAATGTTCGGGTGATTACGGGGTTTATGGGCGTATGCTCACGTATACTATATGTTCATGGATTTCGAGGAATGGATAATATTTTGAATGTTTTTTGTGACCATGTAATTTGCTTAATTTAATTTTCTCTGGTTGGTGAGAAGAGATTGTCGTCTGGCAACAAGCCCGCCAGATTGTATTTGCAATACAAATATTAAAGAAATGAAATAAAACATCCGAAATAAGGTCCATATCTAGTAAAACAGTTTTTCTTGTAACATTACTAACACGCGCTAGATGTGTTGCGAGTGTTGTCTCTTCACATGCGGTAGTATTTTTAACACACACATTGATGAACCGCGATACTCCAGATGTTATTAATTCAAAGGCTCGATGAGTAAGACCAAACACAGTATTGTCTTCCTGCCATGCTCTTTAATATGTCCGAATCACCAATTTCTAATGCATAATTTCGTTGCATAAAGTACAGCCTAGTGGTTTTATTGTTCTGTTATAATAACTTCCAATCAAGCGGAAAAAAATTAAAGAAGCCTTAAATGAAAACCAGTATTCTTTTTTATAAAATTGGGTACCACTGGATTTTGAATCCACAACCCACATGATGGGAGACAGGTGTTTTACCAATTAAGCCACGGAGATTGTCTGTCATATATTGAAGATTGCTTAGCGAATAAATTCAAAAATAAATCATTGTAATAAACAAAAATATACCTTTTGGAAATTCCAGACGCCTTCTCTCGCGTTACTCAAGAGATTTGGTATGAATTAATGATAAACGTTCAATTGAAATTGACGTCAAATTGACGTCACGCTCCATTCACTATATTAGACAAAGCAACTAAGAGGAAATCTCTGACGTCACTTTCTTATATCCAAATTATCAATTTGGATTTGTTTTCTTTGGGACTTAATGGCTAATTGCGACGTCAAATAGGCCTCTATAAAAACAAACTATAAGATAGGCTCTTTAACAATATGTTGACTGTAACTAGGGTTATCACCATGTTGACTGTAACTAGGGTTATGTTATTGGCTCGAGTCCGGAAGATTGTTTACTAGCCCCCTCCTCTATCAAGTCAATTTAATAAATGAAACGCGTTAATTTTTTAATTCCATCTTGTTTTCATTTATAAAGGTATCCCATAAAACGTTGACACGCTTTTCATTTATATAGGTATTCCATAAAATGTAGACACATGTGGCGATCTCTTCTAACTAACCAGAAAGATGTTTTCATGGGGCCTAAGTGAAAACCAGATAGGATCCTATTTTTTTTTAATCTGAGTTTCAGCGGGGATCGAACCCGCAACCTCCGGATCGGCAGATAAGCGTCATACCACCAGGCCACGAAAGTCGTCATAATCAGGGGAGTACAAACAAGACTGGTATCGACATACACGCGTCTAACGGTAAAAAATTGGGCTAGGGATTGTCGGTGGAGGGAGGCAGGAGACAACCTCAACAAGCAGAGCCGAGATCCCGGGAATATACTATATGTGTTTATCAGATGTTCACCCCGATGCACTGACTTAGATATTTCTAGGGCCTCTAATCAGTCAAATTTATTTCCATTACTACTGATATGCAATAATTTGGCATTATCGATAGAAAATGTGTGATCTTCACCGTGATAATGATTATCATTTCAGAATTTATTCTTTGTTTACTTTTTGTAATATTTTGATTAAACAAACTACAAAATAAAAATAAATTCAAATACATAATAATTCAGTGGTTTTGAGGAGAGCTGACTGCAGTAGACAGCTGCTGAAAGATGTTAAGGTCCGTAAGATCTCATATCTGGGTCACATTCTGCGTGGAGATAAATATAGTGTACTCCAATTAATACTCATGGGGAAAATCGAGGGACATCGTGGTCCAGGTAGAAGGCAAACGTCTTGGCTGCGAAATATAAGAGACTGGACCGGAATGACACGTGTGGAGGAGCTGTTCCGGGTCGCGCAAGACAGAGAAGCCTTCGCCAGAGTGATTGCCAACGTCGGGGGGACCTGACAGGGCACATCAAGAAGAAGAACATAATAATTAATCAATCAATACATAAGCACGCAAGTAAGTAAATACACATGTCACATTCTGACAACAATGCAAAAATTCAACTACCATATAATCGAGAGGAAGGGAAGATGCAGACTCAGCAGAGACACATGACACGCATGGCAACTAATGAAATGTTCACCATCCCTAGAGTTAAAACCTCTTTTGCCCAAAGGCAATATGCTTATTTGGCTCCCATGATATACAATGACGTGCCGAATTCAATAAAGGTAAAGGTAGAAAAACCATTTAGACAGTCGATCGGAGCGTGGTTGTTATTGCGACAGGATTTTGAGTACTTGGGCTTTCAGGATGAATGGCGTGTGGAAAAGATTTGTGTGGGCTCGTGAGTGTGGGTTTTTTCTTGTTGTTTTAAATTTTGATGTTTGTGTGTTTCTGTATGTTTTTTATTTTTATTCTTATGATTGTGTGCGGTATATTGTGGGATGAATATTTTTGGTCTTTCTGGAGTGATGATGTGTGAGGAGTTTAATTTCGCATGATGTTTCCAGCTATAATTGAGTGTCACTGTTTGTCAGGTTGATGAGAACGTGCAACGGGGTTTTGTTTTTGTGTAATCAAAAATCGGAAAGAAGTATCGATTTATTTTTTCATGCTAAATATCCTCAGTGAGATACAGGCAAAAGCCTAGTTTACTGGGGATACGACAAATGAAAGGCAACAAACCCAGATCCATTAAAATTGTATGTCCAAATTAAATTACCTGTTGTTTTTTCACAAATTATGTATATTTCTTGTCATGAGTAATAATAAATAAATAATAAAAATAAAATATATGATTCACCAATATAATACGGTGCCGTCTAAATGCGGATAGCCCGCACTGCATCAAACCAGGCGTCTCTCTTGAATCAATGTGAAAGGGGTAAAAACTAAAATCAGATGGGTTAAAATTAAAAACCGACATATGCATATCATAACGCTACCAAACCTAAAATCAATTCACAACATTCAGTGTCTCAAGATGTCAATATACTAGGGTCTTTCAAATTGAGCAGTTTTTTAATTATATTTTTTTTAATTCTTGAATAAAACACACAATTTGCTTTGATTTAAAAAAATTATGTAACATATTACATTTAAACACAAAAAATAATGTAAGATATGACATTTAAACACAAAAAATAATGTAACATATGACATTTAAACACAAAAAATAATGTAACATATGACATTTACACACAAAAATAATGTAACATATGACATTTAAACACAAAAAACAATGTAACATATGACATTTACACACAAAAAATAATGTAACATATGACATTTAAACACAAAAAATAATGTAACATATGACATTTAAACAAAAAAAATAATGTAACATATGACATTTAAACACAAAAAAATCACAACGCTACCAAACCTTAAATCAATTCACAACATTCAATGTCTCGAGATGTCAATATACTAGGGTCTTTCAAATTGAGCATTTTTTATTCAATTTTTTTTAATTCTTGAATAAAACACACAATTTGCTTTGATTTAAAAAAAATTATGTAACATATGACATTTAAACACAAAAAATAATGTAAGATATGACATTTAAACACAAAAAATAATGTAACATATGACATTTAAACACAAAAAACAATATCCGCCAAATGTCCACCTCTTGCAGCTCTACAGATGTCCTCTGTCAAAAATTTCGATGACATTTTGGTATAATTGCGGTTCTAACTCACCAATAACGCAAATAATTTCGTCCTTCAGCTCAGGAATTGATCGGGTTACTTTGTTAGTCTTTCTTTATACATTCGTTCTACATGCTCAAACCATCACAGCGTGCGCCTTTCCATCATATTCAAAACATCAGCCGTAAGTTCACATTAATCCTTAATTACTTCTCCCCAATGTAACTTTTAAAACACCAAAAATCGTGATATGTGTGAACTGACCGGGATATGTGTGAACAACTTAATAATTGAGTGTTAATGCTACAAATAAGAAAAATCAAGCATTCTCACTCATTATAAACTGCTTTTGTCGTTTCAATGTTTATATTTTTCTAGGAATTTATATCTTCTTAAGAATTGCATGATTTGCCATTGTTCATTTTGTCATACAATTTCATCAAGAAGTGACAGCTGTCAAACAATATTTGAATAGTAAAATTGAATTCAGGCTAGAGAATGATTTTGAAAAATCCAAAGTTCATCTTCTTCTTCTTTAATAATGGTCGTGAACTAAATACAAAGTTCTTCATCTTCTTGAATAATGGTCGTGAACTAAATCCAAAGTTCTTCTTCTTCTTGAATAATGGTCGTGAACTAAATCCAAAGTTCTTCTTCTTGCATAATGGTCGTGAATTAAATCAAAAGTTCATCTTCTTGAATAATGGTCGTGAACTAAATCCAAAGTTCTTCTTCTTCTTGAATAATGATCGTGAACTAAATCCAAAGTTCTTCATCTTCTTGAATAATGGTCGTGAACTAAATCCAAAGTTCTTCTTCTTCTTGAATAATGGTCGTGAACTACATCCAAAGTTCTTCTTCTTCTTGAATAATGGTCGTGAACTAAATCCAAAGTTCTTCTTCTTCTTGAATAATGGCCGTAACTAAATCTAAAGTTCTTCTTCTCCTTGAATAATGATAGTGAACTCCTATAAATGAAAGAGTATTCGCCAGTGTCAAGTCATGAAATCCAAAGTTATGGTGATAAAAATTTATAAAAGGACGGCGTGTAGCAATGGAAAATAAAGCCAATGGGGCATTGAAACATATACATTATTTTTTTATATTTTTTATCCACTTTGCACGAATTTATCCTGTTACACAAAGAGGATCTGCTTCTAGCATTAGCTTATTCGTTAGGAATAATATCAGCCAGGATTCTTCTCATACTGCTAGACGGTGCCGAGAATATATCAACAGTGTCATTCAGTTGGTTCAATATCTCTATACCACGCGTGACTGAGTGTTTAGCCATGATATTCGTCCTGTAAGTTGGTATGTAGAACAGAGGGTGATTCCCTGCACGGATATATTTATTGGGTACATATAAACTTAGTGCTTCTAGAATCGCGGGACAGTTAAAGCAACCACGAAAAACCTTAAGTAGGAATATCGCAATGGATTCTTGCCTTCTTGTTTCGAGGCTTCTATAGTTACACACCGTGAGAAGTTCGACATGGTGAGCATGTTTTGCGAAATCACCTTTGTTCTGTACCATAGATATCTGATGATTTTTTTTGTATTTGTTCTATATTGTTTTTATATTTGAGCATGAGGAACCCAAACAGATATGAGGAACCCAAACACTCGAATCGGACAGTATCAACATCTGTTGAGATGATACTCCATAATAGTATTTTAGTGCTAATTTTGTTGTATATTGTAGAAGTGCTACGTTGGCGAGGACAAAATACTGAGAAGAGCCAAATAAATGCTGTGGAAATGCGTTTATTACGAAGACTACATGGAATGCCAATTTTTATTTATTTATTTATTTATTTTTTCAAAACAGGCTTAGCCCAATTACTTTGAAAATACAAAACATCAAAAAAGAAGAAAAATTATATAGAGGAAAAAAAAATAAGTTAAAAAATTATATAAAATAAAAAATAATGCATATGCATACAAACGAGTATATACACACAAACATATTACACACATATATTCACAGTCATTTAGGTATGTTGATGAGTGCCTTCTAACGCGCTCAATCTAAGAAGAAAATTTACTTTTGCTTTTGGTAATGTGATATGAAATATGTCAATATCCGAAGCAGTCACATTCAGAAGAGTTAAGGCCCTTCCAACAGGCATAGCGGCTGGAAGACCCGTTCTTGCGTATGTTATTGAGAACAGTTCTTGCCGGCGCAGTCTAGTGTAATTGTTAGGAACATTTAACGCTAATCTTTGTAGTAATGCTGGACAGCTCACAACTCCTCGAACGAGTCTGACAACGTATACCAGGAGACGCAGATCTCTTCTTACGCTCAAGGAGTTATACCCGAGCATGCCCAGCAGGAACTGAGTAGGATAAAGTCAATGTATGATAGAAGACGGAAGGAAGTGATTAGGTATATACGTGAACTTAAGGCTGATGTGTTAAGTAAGCTGGAGAAGAGTACGTTGAGATGGTTTGGGCACGTGGAATGAATTAAAGAAGAAAGACTAACACAACAGATATATAGTTAAAATGTAAGCGAAAAGCGTTTGAGAGGAAACCAAGGAAAGTACGGTTGGATCAAGGGAATGATACCATAAAAGAAATATCGTAGAAAATCAGAGAAATCGTAGTTATATTAGAAGACGTATGAATGTGCAAGATACTAAAGATGTATGTCGAGAAAGAAAAAAGTGACACTGTTATATCTGCTAACCCTGACAAGGAAACGTTGGGATGATACATTTGTATGAATGTCAGTTTTAAAATTGAATACGTGCAAATATATGAAAATAAATTCGTGTTTAATATTTATTTTGCTATATTATTTATTGTTAAGGCATTATTAACATTGTAGAGGTTAAATACATTGCAATTTGTTTTATCAACCACTGTTTATTTCACTTTATATAATGGTATAATAACAAAAAACAACTGTGCTCCCCTGATGCGGTGAAAATCTTGAAACCGGCAGGGTTATACCGTTACATAAAGTGGAATTAACATTGATTCATAAAACAAATGATAATTTATTTTGGTAGTTTAAATTATTTCCTACAGGGGTCTATTACCACGTGTCACCTAGCTTCGGACTATAAGACGCACCCGTATTTTAAGTCCATTTTTCTTAGTAGATAGGTGCATCACATAGGTAGAAAAATATGGTACATGCATAATACATAAGACGCAGTCTGGCTATTCCGTTTAATTCTTATTCAGGGACAAATTAGACACAATTCTTAATGACTTTAATAACAAAACCCCTTATCTGTATTATGAAGTGTCATTGTTTTAGATAATGAGAATGCGTGAGATATGCTGTATAAAATGTGTCATTTATTACGTGTTTCCTTATTTACTGTAAGCCTTCAAAGGATATCTTAATAATTGAAGAGTTAAACTCATAAACCCCTCAAGAGCCAAAAAGTATGTAAAGAGTTATAAGAAAAAAAAACTGTGCAGTATTTGAGTAAATTGCTTGTGGATATGTGCCCAGTGACATCTTTGGTTGTAAAACAGAATCACTTTTAGCTTGAATTCACATATATGCCATTTATGGGTATATTGTCGCTTGTTGATAGACTGTTTTTCCATTAAAAATAAACAAAATATGGTTGTTATGTGGTTTATGAGTTTTACTCTTCAATTTTGATGATGTAAGCAATAATAATGATGATGACGAAGGCAATAGAAATAATTATAATGATGATGATGAAAAGGATAATTTTGATGGTAAAATAATAATAATGATGATGATGAAGGCAATAGAAACAATTCTAATGATGATGAAAATGATTATTATGAAATAATGATGATGACGAAGAGGATGATTATAATGTTTTACGCAATAATAATGATGATGATGACGATAATGTATAAATGTTGATGAAAATGATAATTAAGAGGATGATTATTATAATAACCGATAATAATAATGATGATATAAACGATAATAATGATGACGATGAAGGCATTATAAATAGTCTTGATAATGATGAAAATGATCTTGCGGCCGGGCTCGCCCTCCAATTGGTGGGAGTGTGTCTCAATTAGGAGGATGTTATGAGATGAGCCCAGACCGTTTGATTGCCCTAGCATGTATGAATATGTATAATTTATGTTACTATGCTGCTATCGATAAACCTTTTTAAATTATAAAATGATAATGATGAAGAGTATGACTACGATGGTGTAGAGGATAATAATGATGATGAAAATGATAATGATGAAGAGTATGACTACGATGATGCTGTATAAAATGTCATTTATTACGCGTTTCCTTATTTACTGTAAACCTTCAAAGGATATCTCAATAATTGAAGAGTTAAACTCATAAACCACTCAAGAGCCAAAAAGTACGTAAAGAGTTATAAAAAAAAACTGTGCGGTATTTGAGTAAATTGCTTGTGGATATGTGCCCAGTGACATCTTTGGTTGTAAAACAGAATCACTTTTAGTTTGAATTCACATATATGCCATTTATGGGTGTATTGTCGCTTGTTTATATACTGTTTTTCTATAAAAACTAAATATCAAAATAGAGTTGTTATGTGGTTTATGAGTTAAACTCTTCAATTATAAAAGGACAATTTATATAGCGCCGTTTAGATAATAGACTATCTTCAAGGGTGCTGTAACACGGAATTATAGGTCACAATTATTGATATGTTAAACATATAAGAAAATAAATAGATAAGTTGAGTGAAATAAATTGAAGATAAGTTGAGTGAAATAAATTGAAGATAAGTTGAGTGAAATAAAATTGAAGATAAGTTGAGTGAAATAAATTGAAGATAAGTTGAGTGAAATAAAATTGAAGATAAGTTGAGTGAAATAAATTGAAGATAAGTTGAGGGAAATAAATTGAAGATAAGTTGAGTGAAATAAAATTGAAGATAAGTTGAGTGAAATAAAATTGAAGATAAGTTGAGTGAAATAAAATTGAAGATAAGTTGAGTGAAATAAATTGAAGATAAGTTGAATGAAATAAAATTGAAGATAAGTTGAGTGAAATAAATTGAAGATAAGTTGAGTGAAATAAAACTAGATTGGAGTTTTTTTTTGGACGACTGAACTACATTTTCAAGAGCTATCTCCCAACCCGTCTCAAACGGAAGGTATTTAAGGAGGTATTCTACTCTAGAAATTTGAAAAAAAAAACTTTTTTTACATATTCTTAATGTTTAAACCTTTAAAAATATGTTCTCAAAAGGAAATTTTAAAATTCTCAATATTTACGAAGTTATAGCTATAAATGAGGCAGCAATTACGCCGCACCGGAATGACTCGGACAATAATATCAACACTTAAAACACGTTTTTCTCGAAACTACTTTTTTCGACCTGTTCGACATAAAATCTCAAGTTCTATCCAACCGATTGCCTTCGAATTTGGTACGAAACTTTAATAGATGTTGTTCTGTCGTTTCCATCTTGGAAAATTCAAAACCATTTTTTTTACTATTTTAAAAAAATAAATCATTTGAAAAAAAGAGTAAAAAATTGAATCTTTTTTCAGACAGCCACTATTTTACTATTGTTTTTTTTGGTACCAACTATAACGACATTATTTTTTATTAAGAAACTGTGTATGATTTTTGTTTCAAATTTACGAAAGGGCTTTAATCATGTCGACCAGCTTACCCCCTTTTTACGACAAGATATAACAGCTGATAACATCTTGAATTTTTTTTTAGTACATTTTCAAATCATCAATAAACAAACGGTAAAAAATAAATAGGAAAAATATTTTTGTTTTTTTTTTATTTAGTCTGAAAAAACGCCCGAAATTAACGTCTCGGTACTTCTGGGACCACCCTCGTACATACGAGTATATTGAACTTAAATATACATACTAATGTTAAACTAGTTGCAGCCCGTGAAATATTCACGGAAGTAAAACAAATTCTACATTTATGAAAATATGTATTCATAAATGTTAAATTTGTTTATATATATCATTTATACATCGCCCCCTTTTACACCGGTTCAAAAATTGTTAGCTAGGTATTTCAAATTCGTTCAGTATCACGGACCCACCGAGGTTCAAATTTCGAATTACTTTCGGAGAGAATCCAAGTATTCCTCTCTCGCTCTCTTGTATTCAACATTCAATTCTCTTATTCTTTCTTTGGCGACGACCATCGTATGGGCTTTGACCTATTTATACTATGATAATTTAAAACAATGACTGTAATGTATTATTATTGCTGCTTTTTATATCTCCTGTACATGTTAGTTAAAGACAAAGTTTTGTATTTTTTGTCAATAATTTTAAGTACTTGTATAACTTGTCATATCTTCATTTGTACTATGCGTATCCAGAAAGTAAGTGTACCGAGGCTCTCACGACCGGATGGATTTTATTTTCGACATGTTGGTTACACTTCCGTGTAGCCTGACACTTCCCCTCCACAATGAGACCGGTTCGAGGTCAGTACGTTGAGAAGTGTCGACGCGACAACACGTTTCGTGAAAAATGTCAATCCAATCTCCCGCCAAGTGCGAAATACGCGGCGTCATCCGTTATCTCGTTTGGAAGGGAAAACCTCCGGTTGAGGTTTATAATGAGGTGAAAACTGCATATGGTGATAAAGCTATGAATCGTACGAGTGTGTACAAGTGGTGTCGCGAGTTTAAAAACGGTCACGTCACACCTCTTCACCCTCCGCCAAAAAGTTCAAAACCACAATTTCAGCCAAGAAAATCATGGCATCCGTGTTTTGGGACTGTCAAGGCATAATTTTAATTGAATATATGCCTCAAGGGGAGACCATCAACTCTGCAAGATACTGTGAGACCCTAAAAAATTGCGGAGGGCGATTCAGAACAAGAGGAGAGGCATGCTGACAAAGGGAGTCTGCCTGCTGCACGACAATACCAGACCACACACGGCCAATGCCACGAAGGAACTGCTCGCCTCGTTTAAATGGGATGTCCTGAACCATCCCGCGCATTCCCCTGACCTAGCACCTTCAGATTACTATCTCTTTACCTCCCTGAAGCTGCACATGGGTGGAAAAAGGTTTTCAACCGACGAGGAGGTAAAGGAGGAGGTGGAGAAGTGGACGGAGGGGTTGGCGGGAAACTACTTCGAGGAAGGCATCAAAAAGTTGATACCCCGCTTCACCACCTGCATTGAGAGGAATGGCGACTATGTCGAAAAATAGCTTACATATGTACTAAGGTAACCACGTAATTTTTTTGTTTAAATAAAAAAAATTGTAACCTACAGAAATTCAGTTCACTTACTTTCTGGATATGCCTTGTATATAAAAGACATTGTTGTGTCGTTAATTAAATTAATAAATAAATAAAACTTGAATATCCTTGTTGGTTGATTAATCCAGGACATGTCATCAACCCTCAATGCATACTCAACAGCTAGCTATCTACGTTTCCTTCTTTTATGATATAATTCACTTGATCCAACCATACTTTTTTGGTATTCCTCTCACACGCCTTCCACTCAAATTTGCACTATACGATTATATATTTTTTGTTTGTTGTTAATTAAATATTGCAACGGTTGAAGTGTAATGTTTGTTTGTATTCGGGTCAAGGATATTTATTAAATGGATTGTTGTTTATTAAAATAAGCAATGCATTTTCTGATTTAATCAAGATAAGATAACAAGGATAAGGGCGTATATACGCAAAAAATTCAACGCTCAAAACATATTTATATATTTAAAATATCAAATAAGTATAATATATTACAAGACTGTATTCGCAAACGTATCAAATCAGGAAAATGCATATTTCATAATTAAATTCCACCCCTAAAATAACTTTCCATGTTGATCCGTCACGTAGTAAATACGAGTAGTACCTATTCACCATTTTTTTCCAAACAAAATGAAATAATTTTTCCAATATAGCAACACTGAATATTCCTGAAAAAAAAAAACAACTGAAAGCAACCCCTTGAGTGCGCATGCCCGACCATCCAGATGCTTTCAGTGACAGCCTTCAAATTTAAATGGTTGGGTTGTCATCTGTCAGTTGCAATTGTGTTTTTACGTTTTTTTCTGTGTCGAACGATTTGTTTTTATTTCGTCTAGTTATGTGGTGAGTCGTTTTTATGTATATTTTCAAAATATTTCATTGTTTCAGCTGAAAACTTTTTTTTTCAGTCGCTGAAAAACGAATCATGCTTTTACTTTGGATGTTTTAAGGTTATTTTAATTGGTTACCCATATAACTGATATTAAAATATCAAAGGTTAAACGTTCATATTGAAGAAATATTACGTTTAATATTTATTTGACATTCTTTGATCTTTTTTATAACAAATAAAAACGTATTTATCAAATTTCGTTACGTGTTATACATACGCGTATATACCGCAATAATTGAATGATTTTTTAAGTTTAATTTATATTTGAAACAATTTCAATAATAATTTTAAGTAAAGGTTTAGTGAATTTCAATAATTTTGGTTTAAAAATATTTTTTAGTAATAGTTGCATAATAATATGCGATCTTTGTATATTTGGTACGTCACAGCATTGCTAAGCTACGTACCATACATACCCCACGTGTTTGACAATTTTTTCACGTTTTTATGAGAAAACGTGGTTTTGACTTGAATAATTTGTTTTGATATTTATTCCTGAAATTTTACGACGGAATTTTTTCAAGTGATAATTTTTACTAAAACGTTTTGGAAAAATTTAATAAAATATTTCATATTTTTTTAACACATACATACATAGGCAAATTCGTCTACGATGTCATTGAAGTGTATATTCACTGTGGTCTGATTATATTGAGAATATTTATTTATTTATTTTTTATTATCACACATGACAAGAAATATACAAAATTTGCGAAAAAACAACATAATTTGATTTGGACATACAATTTTAATGGATCTGGGTTTGTTGCCTTTCATTTGTTGTATCCTCAGTAAACTAGGCTTTTGCCTGTATCTCACCGAGGATATTTAGCATGAAAAAATAAATCGATACTTCTTTCCCATTTTTTATATCTTAAAAACAAAACCCCGTTGCACGTTCTCATCAACCTTACAAACAGTGACACTCAACTACAACTGGAAACATCTTGCGAAATTCAACTCCTCACACATCATCACTCCAGAAAGACCAAAAATATTCATCCCACAATATACCGCACACAATCATAAGAATAAAAATTAAAACAAAAAATACACAGAAACACAAATACAAAAACAACCAAAATTAAAACAACAAGAAGAAACCCACACTCACGAGCTCACACAAATCCTTTCGACTCGTCATTCATCCTGAAATGGATAGTGCATTTAGTCTATTTCGTTTTAGAGTAGATTTAAAAAAAATATTTTAATCGATTCAATAATGAAAAACTTAGTTACGCGGAACATTTTGTTAATGGGGTGTATAAGTTTTGTATAAATGTGTATAAATGCCTTTCCGATTCACCGCTATTCCTTTTTTACAACTTTCTTTACTATCTATGCAGTGGAACTCTGGAATCAGTTACAAACCAATGTTAGACTCGCTCCATCCTTGGCATGCTTTAAGAAGCGACTGAAAAAAAGTCTTCATTTTTAGTCAGTAATACTCGTATAACGTGTTTCATTCCTGATTTTTCTTTTCATTCCCTCTCCACCATCCCTTCCTTTTCCTTTGATTGATGATATCTCACTTTATATAAAAAGGAATGTTCGGGTGATTGTCCGTCTTTGTGGGGGTTTGTGGATGTAAGCTCACGTGTGTGTTCATGGATTTCGTGGGGATGGATAGTCGATTGAATGTTTTTTTGCGACCGTATAACTTGCTTCATTTACTTTTGTCTGGTTGGTTGAAAGAGATTACCACCTGGAAATAATCCCACTAGATTGTATTTGCAATAAATCTTTTAAATAAATAAATACATCTCATTACACCATTTATTTCCCTGTTAGAACAGACAGAGCTCCAAACTTTCATATACTTCCTTTTCCTCATTACCATCTACAAGTATATTCGTATATCTTCTCATCAGCTCCTTATGTTTTTCTTACTAACAAATTGTAATTTTGTTATAGTTTCATTAACTTTGTTATCTTTCTCGGTCGTCTTCTACCACAACTCCCATGTTAACTTGCAATATAAATATGTTAGGTATAAATTTTCTTCAACCATTTATTCAACATGTCCAAACCCCTCAACGTGCTCTTTTTCACTCTGATTAACACACCAGTATATAGCTCGTACTCATCCTTGATGATTACATTTTTTATTCTGTCATACATCGACACACCACATATTCTTCTCGGTGTACACACTTCCACTGAATTTACTCGGCTCATTTTTATTCGTTTCCACGTCCACGTTTCCCTCCCATGCATCAGAATTGACACAAATGTGCTATCGTGAACTATAATTTAGCAGATCTTGACATAAAGAAGATTTCGATCTTTTAGTGTACATCGCGCTGGATGGGCAATTATTTTGTCCGTGAATGGAGGTGGGATCGAACTGAACTGAAGATTATGATATTTCTTGTTTTAAAATATTTACGTATTTCATTGGCTGTGTTTCCTATTGCAACTCGCCGTTTAACATCTTGTTCTACCTTTCCGACATTTGAGAACATACTTCGCAAATAGCAGAATTTTTATAGTGTCACGTTTTCATTTATAGGTTCAAAAATTAAAATATAGTTTAGGTATATGATGTGACGTTTTAAAAAAATATTTTTAGTGCTTTGTGAAATCAAAATGTACGTATATTTGTGATTTATTATCATTAATTTCATTTGGAAAGCGAAGCTGTGCCGTGGAGTTTTCTTTAATCAGTGAGCTGTTGCACACCAGTAAACTCACAGGCCATGTCGCTGTTTTGGATCCGATAGAGCAACGAGATGAGACGATTGGAGCACACCGGTACGTTTGTTTACCGGAACTTTGCTATGTGTTCAATCGCCCGTTTTTTTTTGGAAACTATTGGAAATTGAAACCAAAGCCCCCCCCCCTCCCTGGCAGAAATAGTATCTTTATAAAAGTGCCTTAACCCGGGATTCGAAAACACTTATATAAAAATATTAAAAAGATAATATAGTATATGATATATTATATGAGTAGAGTGTAATTTAAGGAAGATGGTGGCTGCAGCCAATAGATAAGGAACTTTCCGCATCTACATACCATATGTTTAAAAAAATGTATTTGGTAAGAAAACCACAGAAAACTTACCAAAGAGAAGATGAACTACAAAAAAGCCTTTGTAGATCTTCTAAGATGGGATAATAACACATTCGGCTTTAGGTGTAGTGTAGTGTATGTGTGTAATGTTCATATACTCGTATAGTCATCAATTTAAAAAAAAACTTTTAAATATAGCTGTCTTCAAGTGCTTTCTAAAGCTGCACACGCCATCCATATCTCTTTAATACTTTGAGACAAATTATTCCACGCCAAAAGATTAGTAACAGCAAAAGCCGTATCATAATTTCATAGATCGATTCAGAACAATCAATTTATTCGATTTGGTTGAAATTGACTTCAAAGTTCCCCTTCCCAAAGGAACATCTCTCAGACACGGATTTGGGAGATACAACGGAGACATCCCATTAAGAAACATTGCTCAGACATGGATTTGGGAGATACAACGGAGACATCTCATTAAGAAACATCTCTCAGACACGGATTCGGGAGATACAACGGAGACATCCCATTAAGAAACATTGCTCAGACACGGATTTGGGAGATACAACGGAGACATCTCATTAAGAAACATCTCTCAGACACGGATTCGGAAGATACAACGGAGACATCCCATTAAGGGGCTTGAACCAATGTAGACTTTTATGAAATGAATAAATACAGTAATATTTATCTTCTTCTTATTCTTTTATGTCTGTTGGCCTGTTATGGTCCTGCATCATCGTTTCCCTCTTGTGACGTCGACTGCCAGCTGTCCTTCCATCGTTTGGGAGGTCGTCCTGGAGGTCTGCTTGCTTGGGGGATACTGTCCCTGGCTATTCTTACGGCTCTTGGTTCCGCCATTCTGGATACATGTTCGTTTCAGAACCTCCTTCTCTGTCGTCCCCATCTGACAATATCTTCAACTTCGCACATCCTTCGGATTTCTGTGTTTCGTACTCTATCACGTAGGGTTTTACCAGCGATACTCCTGAGTACCTTCATTTCGCTGGTTCGAAGGAGATTTTTTGTTCTGACAGTGTCGGCTCTGGACTCTATGCTGTATGTCATTATGGGGCGGACACAGGTCTTGTATATCCTCACTTTGCTTTGGATGTTCATATACTTGTTTTTTTCCAGAAAGTGTTCGTTAAACATCCGGAAATACGTGTGTTCATTTTTTACTATATTCATCTCTTTCGTATATCAGCCTAGCAGAGCTGCATTGAAAATAGACTGGATACTAGAAAATGCGAATCAGGCAGACCAAAATAAATTTCATTGCAATAATCCAGACGCGATACAAATAATTCATAAATAAGATTTGTATTCATTTTGTAAGAAAACTAGCGTTTTATCAGCTCAATCACAAAGGTTGTATGTTACAAGGTTTATAAACATTGAAATAGAATCATAAAAAAAGATTATACAAATTTTACAATTATGTAACAACAAGGTCAATTGAGAATTCGTCTGATAACTGCTCCGAAGGTTTTTGTACCTAATCATGAAATTCAGTAGATTCCCCTTAATTCAGGCACATCGTTATCAGATCACGTTGTGCTAATTGTGAAACATTACTATATGTCCTAAAGTGTTATTTAAATTATAGAAATTTTATGCGAAAAGCTAAACTTTGACTTTGTTTAAATAAAGGTTAGGTTAGGTTAGCTTAGCTTAGCTTAGGTTAGGTTAGGTTAGGTTAGGTTAGGTTAGGATAGGTAAGATTAGGTTAGGTTAGGTTTTTTTTTTTTGGAAGAGTTGAGCCAATGGGCAACCTGGCTTATGACGCACCAGGTTTATAACACCGGGATTGTGTTTGGACTCTTTGAAGTGGTTCTATGGAGACCCACTTCTTTGCCTGTTCCCTCAGTGCATGCCCCAAAAGTGTTTATCATTTATTGCTCTGAATATGTTTAATGTGTTTCGAATGTTCAGTGTTTGGATAGGACAAGGAATGCGTCCGTGCACGACTTTATTGGAAGCGCCCCGGCATTTGCCTTACAACAGGAGAAATCAAGGTAAACTCCGTCGGGACGCGGCTGAAGGCCCTTCAAAGAGATCTGCCCTTTGGTATTATTCCCTTGTAATAGTGTTCATGTGCTTTGTGGAATTAACTACATCGGCGATATATTCACATATGGTTAAAACATTCTCTTTCATTAAAAGTCCCTTTTTTAGATGTTAGGCTAGGTTAGGATAGGTTAGGTTAGGTTAGGTTAGGTTAGGTTAGGTTAGGTTAGGTTAGGTTAGGTTAGGTTAGGTTAGGTTAGGTTAGGTTAGGTTAGGTTAGGTTAGGCTAGGCTAGGCTAGGTTAGGTAAGGTTAGGCTAGGTTAGGTTAGGCTAGGCTAGGTTAGGTTACTTTTTAATTTATTACTGAATCCGTAATAAAATCACTTTGGAATGAAGTTGCACAGGAAGTAAATAAAGATAAGGTACATAAGTTGTTATGAAATTAATTAGTTTTGAGAATGGCATCGTGTGTTGACTCAACCGCTCTCAACTGTCAAATGAATTTGTGCGAAGCACTTTGGCGTGGCCAAGCATGAAGTCACCTAGTATATGAGTCACGTAAAACCTAGCTTAGCACCTAACGAAGCACTTTGGTGTGGCCTCGGCTTAAGGGACTTGAATGCAAAGAGACAACGTTTTAAATCAATCCGTTCTCGACATTTGAGCAAATGTGCAAATTTTAAAAGCGTACTTCCATGAACATATTTATGATTACCATATATCAAGCCTAGCAGCTACATTGAAAACAGACTGGAGTTTAAAAAGTTGCGTATCAGGCAAACCAGAATAAATTATTATAAATTACAATAATCCACACGCGACACGACAAATGATAAAATAAAATTTTATTTCCCTTATTGGAAGACATGTGCATATTTTGGAAAATCAATTTGCTGAAATTGCCAATATATTTTACAACACTGTTGAGTTGTAAAAGATTTATAAAATGTTGAATTTGTACTATATTATTTTCTGAAATCTGAGATGACACTTTGTTAACCCTCCGTCGGGTGCAATACAAATCCGTTTGGGCGCAACTCATCTGTGAGATTAAAAATAAGGGAAAGCTTATCAAACTGAACTTTTCACTCAAACATGATGATAAAACATTTGCACTTTTCAATAACAGCATTTTAAATTTTCTCCTATTGTTTTTTTTTAAATAGAAAAAAACTAGTTTACAACATTCTCAATATTTTGTTGGCAGCTTATCAACACAACTAATGCAATAAAGTAACATCACATTTTTTTTCAGTCGTTTTATACACACTACAGGTTTGTAAAAAAAATTTGGCACAGTAAAAAGTATGTGGAATTAACTGTCACATCTTCATAAGGTAGATGTTCATGTGACGAAAATAAAAGCAATAACTTAACACTAGAGAACACTATGCTAGCACTTTTTCAAACATTATTTAGAATGTAAAATTCAAATTCACTTGTGATCATAAAACGTCTTCACAGAAACAAAAGGGAGTAATCAAAATATGATTAGAAAGTTATTCCTGATCAGACTCACGCTGAACATTTTTGAAAACATTATTATAACAATTTTCACTCACCATGCGCGCATGTTTGTATTCATATAGTAAATAACGATCAATATCATTGAATTAGGGGCTAGAACATGCGAACTATTGCAGGTATATGGTATAAAAATAAATATTGAGAAAAAAAAAACGGAAAAAAATACTAACGTAATCGGGCACAACTCATCCAGCAGATTAAAACGTCCGTCACGGAGACCAACGGTGCACTGAAGAAATAACAAAGATACCCTTGTGTGAGGGGTAAGGAGTCAGGAAGCTACTATAAGCCTCACCTTTTTGTCGGTAAATCTCGCCCATTGGCACAAAAAAAAACTAGATATCTCATCTCACAGATTAGATGCGCTCACTTAAGGGTTAATTGCCACATCAGAAGAAAAATTGATTAGTCACGCTTCTTAAAAAGGTGGAATACGAGTACAAGCTCCTGGGCCTGGAAATCAATAGGTCAAAAATTAAACTTTTGATTATAAACCGCAGTAATAAACTGTCAAATAATGCGAATCATTGTATAAACGTGGTTGCTGACTTTATTTACTTAGACTCCGGTATAACCAACATTGGAGGATTGAGGCTGAGGTAAAAAAAAGAAGAACTGGAAAGGTGATAAATGCAATGTCAAAGCTGGAAAAGTTATGAAAAAGCAGAACTATTACCATCATGAATGAAATACGCCTGTTTAAGTCCATTATCTTCGCAATATTCATGTATGGCGCGAATACTGGAACTCGAAGAGCAAACGAGAGACGTTGAATAGATGTATGTATTTGAAATGTGATGCTAGAGAAGGGTGTTACAAATTCCATGAACAGCAAAGCGAACTAACGAACGCCTCCATTCTTGAAGATCTGAGAATCACCGACAGTTTTTCGACAATACGCCTTTGGCAAGTCCTTTGGTTCTTAGGGCACATTGCTCGTGGCCAAGGAGACAGTTTGGAGAGGTTTGTGGTTAGTGGAGGCGTGGAAGGACGACGCACATGAGGAATACCTCAAGAATGAGATGCACCTGGACGATTCATAACCCTTCCTTCCCTGTGATGTGTAACTAGTACACATTGCTTCTAAAAACTTTAATATCTCTATAAATATAATAAATACTGGGTTCAGATTTTAGGTATTCCTCCGTAATACATTTACGCATTGAATGAAAAAAATAATATTAATAATAATTATCACTTATCGGCCACATCAGAGATATTTTGTGTAAATCGGGAATAAATTCACCAATACAATCAAACGTGTGCCAGTGTGTGACGTAGGTAGTATATTCATTCTAAAAACCGCTATGGGAGAGGAAGCGACGCTATTCACGTCTCATTCTCACTCTACTTCGGTATATAGGAACGCAAGAAACAGAATATCAGTTCGTTCGCTTCTCTCGCTCAGTAGTTCGCGGGTTTTCATTCGAGGTGGTCGCTTCGCCCATTTTGTGAACGTTGACCGATGTTTTTTTTTTTTCATGTTTTTTTTTTTATGTTTTCAGCAATTCAATTTCAATTATTATCACTTTTGACTTTAATTAATTAATTTAAGCGAAATTTAATTCATTTAAGCGATTGGCCATGAATATTTTTATTTTTCCGATTTTAAATCGCTCATTTTTACATGTGTATTGAATACACAGCACCGGAACGCGCCGATTTTTTTAGCACAGGAAAGGAAAGGTTAATAACTGCCCTTCGAGTCGTAGAGTGCAGGAGTGGATGGAGAGGAGTCATCAGAGGCTGTCATGGGAGTCACGACTCTCACTCATGAGCTACATACACAAAAGGATGGATGGATTGTTTCTGCATGAATCTTCTTTTAGGCCTGTTATGGTACTGCATCACTGTTTCCCTTTTGTGACATTGACTGCCAGCTGTCCTTCCATCTTTTGGGAGGTCGTCCTGGAGGTATGCTTGCTTGGGGGATACTTGGGGGATACATTCTTACGGCTCTCGGTTCCACCATTCTGGATACATGTTCGTTCCAGAACCTTCTTCTCTATAGTCCCCATCTGACAATATCTTCAACTTCGCACATCCTTCGGATTTCTGTGTTACGTACTCTATCACGAAGGGTTTTGCCAGCGATACTCCTCAGTACCTTCATTTCGCTGGTTCGAAGGAGATTTTTGGTTCTGACAGTGTCGGTTCTGGACTCTATGCTATATGTTATTATGGGGCGGACACAGGTCTTGTATATCCTCACCTTGCTTTGGATGTTCATATACTTGTTTTTCCAGATAGTGTTCTTTAAACATCCGGAAATGCAATTATGAATTTGTATGGTATTTTTCTTAGTCTGAGAGTTCTTCCTTTTGTTGCATAAATGTTTATTTAATTTGTGTATTGAATTTATTTTCTTAATTATCAATTAAAGGTTATTTATTTAAAAATAATTAAAATATATAATGACACATAAATAATTAACAGATGTTATATTATAAGTGATTAATAAGATAATGAACGAAGTGGAGATGATGTTAGATAGAGTAACTACGTGCCGTTCTTTACGATGCTATCTGCTTCGCACTTCAATGTGGGGCATCTTTAACATTGTGCGGAGTGACAATGTTGTAGATAAAATCTATTTCGTGAAATCTGCACGTTTTTTTTATTAGCTTTTAGTTGAACACAATACATATGTCATCTTGTTTTTTTTTATACGAAAGTTTATTGATGCAAGGGCTCAGTTTTTTTCCGATAACTCTGATAGGGAGATTACATATGGTATGTATTTGAAGGTGTTTCAATCACATATTTTTTCCAGTCACTTAAAAATATTTTGAATAAAAGTGAAGGCTTTCGATGGGACAAATTAATTGAGTCCACTTTAATAGTATTTGCTTATTTTTATTTCTTGCAGTTGGAATAGCTTTAGAGGGATATCGAACGACATGTAGCGATAGGTAACAAAGTCAATGGAACACTTAAACACATATACTCGAACCGGACAGCATCAAAATCTGCTAAGACGATAGTCCACAATAGTATTATGATGTCAAATTTGACGTATGGGAGGTGAAACATGGACTTGGAGAAAAACTGAAAGGAGTCAAATAAATGTTATAGAAATGCGTCCACTGACAAGAATATATGGAGTGACAATGTATGATAGAATACGGAATTAAGGGATTAGGGATGTATGTGAACGTAAGGCTGATGTGTTAAGTAAGATTAAGAAGAACACGCTGAGATGGTTTGGCCATGTGGAACGAATGAATGAAAAAGACTAACAAAACAGATATATGGTGCGAAAGTGAGAGGCGTGTGAGAGGAATACTCAATATTAAGGTATTAATGATTTTCACTTTATCTTCCTTCAAAAGAGGGATATTAAACGGCGTGAAGCGATAGAAAACAAGGTCAATGAGGCACTAAAATATATACTCGAATCAGCCAGAAGTAATAAGGGATTAATGTGAACTTGAGGATGATGTGTTGAGTACAATGAAGAGAGTCTTTGATGTGGTTCGAGCATGTAGAACGAATGAATGAAGAAAGAATAACAAAGAAATATATACAGTGTAAATGTGAAAGACGTGTAGACGAAGACCAAGGAAAATATGGTTGGATCAAGTGAATGATATTTTTTGAAAAAAAAAGGAAACGTAGAAAGTCAGAGAAATCGTAGAAGTTGTGTGGATGTAGAAGAGACTAAGGATGTGTGTCGAGATAACATAGGAAAGTCTGGCGCTCTGTTCTCTCTGTCTTCCCCGACAGGGAAATGGCGTGATGGTATGTATATATTTATTTCTAGCATGCTAGATGCTAGCTTTAAATTTGATAACTTATATCACGACAAAATATAATAATAAACAGGACAATTTATATAGCGCTGTTTGGAGAGTACATTCTCTTCAAAGGCGCTCTAACTCGGAATCCGAAATCAGTTTCATTGAAATATTAATAAAACATGTTGAATGTAAGGATATCAAGGTACAGTTGTTTTTTTTAACCAGGCGAGTTTATTGCCATGTGGTAATCTCTTCCAACCAACCAGAAATATGTTTTTATAGGCCCTAAGTGTTAACTAGATTGGAATCCTATTTTTTTAAATCTGGGTTCCAGCGGTTATGCTTTCATTAGATAATAAAAATCCCCGCATCGGCATGTATTTAGGAAAACTTTGATGAAAAGAAAGTTGTAGAAAAATTACTAAGAAGACGAAGAACTACAAAGAAACCACTGTAGATCTTATGATACGTAAACGTAACACATTCGGCTTTAGATGTAGTATGTGTTTCGTGTTCATATATGTTATAATCATATATTTCTATAAGACTTCCAAGAAACGGTTCTCTTCAAATGCTTCGTAAAACTGCACACGCCACCCATATATCTAACACTTTGAGGCAGATACAATATTGACAGAAATGACCTAATGATTCTTTAGTTTTTTTATGAATAAGTAACTAAACCACCTCGTTTTGAAACGTTAAAAATAAAAATATCAATCCAATTGAAACAATACTCAATTTAACAAAAAATACTCAATATAATGAAAAATACTCAATATAACGAAAAATACTCTATGTAACGAAAATACTCAATATAACTAAAAAAAAATACTCAATATAACGAAAAAATGTTCAATAGAACGAAAAAATACTCAATATAACGAAAAAATACTCAATATAACGAAAAAACTCCATATAACGAAAAATACTCAATATAACGAAAAATACTCAATATAACGAAAATTATTCCAAAATCAAGATTTTCAGTTCGTTAAATAAACAAAAAACTTAGTTCATGGTTACTCCGAACTAGTTTGGAGTTACCCTGAAAATGAGTGGCATATGATTTGAAGCTAGTTGGGTTAAATATTTGTATATATTATCAAGTGGATTAAACAACGTTTCAATTATATTTGAATTTTTTATATTAATTATAGTTACAGAATTAACATTACTGAGGATTTAAGACATTATAATTTGTTTTTATCAAACACTGTTTATTCCACTTTATGTAATGGTATAACCCTACCGGTTTCAAGGCTTTCACTTCATCATCAGGGAGCACGAATAAGTCTGAATTCGGTTTGAACTGATACCGACATACACGTTTTTAATAGTAGTTCGAGTTGAGGATTGTGGGTGAAGGGAGACAACCTCAGCAAGCAGTGGCGAAATCTTGGGAATATATGTGTTTGTCAGATGTTCACCCCGATGCACTGACTTTGAATTTTTTTGGGCCTTTAATCAGTCTAATTTCCGTTACTACTGATTTGCAAGAATTTGACATCATCGATAGAAAATGTATGATTTTCATGGTGACAATGATTACCCATTTCATATTTGAATTAATTTGTCTTACGTGCGTTTGTTTTCGTGTTATCTGTACATTGTTGTTTTATTAATTAAATAAATAATTAAAGAGAAAAGAAAGATTGTTTACAGATTATTCAAGGTTCTGTTGCAATAATTAGATAACATACCAAGGATACGTTGTCATATTCAATAATATAATTAATTGTAGACATTCGAACTCTGATGGATTATTTGATAATATTTCAGTACAACTCGCCTGATCTATTTACATTATCTACAAATACGTGCAATCAAGATCCGTTGCTATCGGTCAGGCCTTGCGGTGAAGGTCTGTCTGTAGTAAAGAATTCCGATGTTCGTATCATTGTCCAAGGCGAGGTCCCTGAGTAACACCACACTCGAAGGGCCTGTCACATTTCTACTTAAACTTTTCACTACTAACATAAAATGCATGACAACCGATCGGTGCTCAATATATTTGAATAATAAAAATCGATGAAAAATAATTAAAATTGGGCCATGGACAAGGCCATGCTGTAATGGTGGGTTTACTTACACATAAATCGATGAAAAATTATTATAATTGTGCCTTATTTCAAACATGTGTGGGTAGGTACCCATAACTCGACACGGGAACTCGATGCGTCCTCATTTTACCATACAGTGGTATCAGTGGCAAGGCCATGCTGTAATGGTGGGCTTACTTACACATAAATCTATGAAAAATTATTATAATTGTGCCTTATTCCAAACATGTGTGGGTAGGTACCCATAACTCGACACGGGAACTCGATGCGTCCTCATTTTGCCATACAGTGGTATCAGTAGCAAGGCCATGCTGTAATGGTGGGTTTACTTACACATAAATCTATGAAAAATTATTATAATTGTGCCTTATTTCAAACATGTGTGGGTAGGTACCCATAACTCGACACGGGAACTCGATACGTCCTCACTTGACCATACAGTGGTATCAGTGGCAAGGCCATGCTGTAATGGTGGGTTTAGTTACACATAAATCTATGAAAAAATATTATAATTGTGCCTTATTTCAAACATGTGTGGGTAGGTACCCATAACTCGACACGGGAACTCGATGGGTCCTCACTTTACCATACAGTGGTATCAGTGGCAAGGCCATGCTGTAATGGTGGGCTTACTTACACATGTAAAAAATATTCTAAAATAAATTTTATCCTTTTTCAAATGTGTTAATTTTAATGTTATTTTTATTTTGTCCGTTATAAATTCGAAGTAATAAACGAATATCGTATGCTTATGTAATACAATATTAACAGTGCTACGATATTATTTTTAGGCATGGACACGCCGCGCGTCTTCTGAGCATGAAGCAGATGTTCATATGGACATGCCAGGCGTGTTCTGAGCATAGAATGAGTTAATCAGTTTGACGCTGATGTTTTTATTTACATGAATACTACACACATACACTACACTCCGTCTAAAGTGTTACAATCACATTACAGAAGATTTACATGAATACTACACACATACACTACACTCCGTCTAAAGTGTTACAATCACATTACAGAAGATTTACATGAATACTACACACATACACTACACTCCGTCTAAAGTGTTACAATCACATTACAGAAGATTTACATGAATACTACACACATACACTACACTCCGTCTAAAGTGTTACAATCACATTACAGAAGATTTACATGAATACTACACACATACACTACACTCCGTCTAAAGTGTTACAATCACATTACAGAAGATTTACATGAATACTACACACATACACTACACTCCGTCTAAAGTGTTACAATCACATTACAGAAGATTTACAGAAGAAGTGAAACTTCTTAGCTCCTAGGAAAAGTTGATTTTATGCATTGCTTTTTTCCATTTGTTAACGATTTTTTTTTAGGATTAGTAAATAGTTATGTGGAATTTAAATCAAGAAAATATCTCTTAATTAAATAAAAAATGGTTACATACTCGTATATGGAATTTAATTCAAGAAAATCTTTCTTAATTAAATAAATTATTTTTAATAAATAGTAATAATTTTAATAATAAATTATAATATTAATAATAATATAACACACTTAATGATATTAAATTTATATTTTTTAATATTAAATATATTAATATTTTTGTGTTATTATTAATTATAAAATTAATTATTTAATTATTTATTTAGTAGTATATTATTTTTATTATATTTTTTATAATATATTATTTATAATTTTATTATATTATATTATTAATTAATTATATTATAATTAATTATAATATTATAATAATAATATAATTATTGATATTATAACAATATACTATATATAAATATATTATTATAATTACTAGTATATGTTAAATATAAATTATATATTAAAAAAATATTAAATAAAATAAAATAATTTACTTTATCTATAATAATAAATAATAATTTTAATAATAAATAATAATTTTATTAATAAATAATAATTTTAATAATAAATAATAATTTTAATGATAAATAATCATTTTAATAATATTATGATACACTTAATAATATTAATTGTTTTTAATAATAAATAATAATTAATATTACAATAATTATTAAAATTTCATAATAAATAAATTGTTTAATAATAATCAATAATAATTTAATAGCAATAATATAATACACCGTTTCACTTTTCGTGACGTTCAGCCCAATTTGCCCTTCCGCGCCAATAGAAGTTTCACTTCAAATAAAAAAGAAAAATCATGGTGGTGTGCTCCGATCGATTCACTTCGGTGTGCCATCGGATTCAGTACAGCGGTGTGAGCGGTAAGTTTGCTGGTGTACAACGACTCACTCGCTTAGTGAGGAAAAAATAAAGAAAACTCTACGGCACAGCTTTGCTTTCCAACTGAATTGACGTTGGAGTGGCGAGGGGATCCTCGACTACGAGGCCCAGCAACGATATTTTTCACTCTACCTTTTATAGACTACCTTGATCAAAAAGTTTTAGGACTTTATTCATAAAATCGAAAATACAAGTTTATTTATCAAAAACAATATGGTCCCCTTCAAAGTACTCCCCATCGACTGC
The DNA here is from genome assembly GCA_949825065.1 of Odontocerum albicorne. Classification (NCBI taxonomy): domain Eukaryota; kingdom Metazoa; phylum Arthropoda; class Insecta; order Trichoptera; family Odontoceridae; genus Odontocerum; species Odontocerum albicorne. Next base: position 20,958,402 of record OX463864.1, read on the forward strand.
AACGCACTTACGCCAGCGCTTGATCCAATCCTTGAAACACCGCTGGTACTCAATTTTCGGTATGTCCATCAGAGCCGTCTTCGATTTTTTCATGACATCCTCTCGGGTGCTGTAACGCGTTCCGGTTTTTTAAGTCGGCTGAACAGGAAAAAGTCGCAGGGAGCCAGATCAAGGGAATTCAAAGGCCGCTGGATAGTAGTCGTGTTGTTTTTGATGCACAGTTGATGCCATTTTCAAACTTGTAAAAAATTTAAAAGTTGATGCCATTTTCAAACTTGTAAGTAATTTTAATTATTTTATCAACTTTAATATAAGCCTCAATTCTAATAAATAGCAAATTATTTAGGTAAATACATTACATAAAACTAACAATAATGATACATTAATATATCTTGTTACAAATTAGCAAAAATATGTCCGTTTTTTTTAATCAAATAATATTTGGTGACGTTTGTCAAAAGTCACTACGTTAGTCCACATTGGCTAGGCATGGGGTATTCGATAATTGGATTTTCGATGTTTTATACCTAAAATTAAATGTTAGTAATTAGTATTAATTCATAGTGGATCTTGGCCTATTTAAATATAGATACAAATCATACAATGCATTTGAAAGTCAGTATAGTGAAAATTAGGAATTAAAACGTCAGTTTAGAGGAAAACAATTTTTACGATTTATAAAAAAACTATTCGATTTGTAAAAAAAAAACGATTTTACCCCATCCCTTTGAGACATGACATTTCAAACGTTACAGGAACCATCCTACACTTTCCCAAGTATAGTTGGTAAATTCCTTTGTTTTTTTTTAACCTTGCGAGTTTATTGCCATGTGGCAATCTCTTCCAACCAACCAGATTTTTTTTATGGGCCCTAAGTGTTAACCAAACTGGAATCCTATTTAAAAAAATCTGGGTTCCAGCGGAGATCGAACCCGCAACCTCCAGATCGGCAGACAAGTGTCTTACCACCAGGCCAAGGAGGTCGTCATTTACATCGGGCCCAGAAACTCCGGACTTCATTTTCCCTGAAAAAAATGGTCGATTGTCATGTGGCAATCTATTGAACCATCCAAAAATATATAAAGGCATTAAGTGTAAACCAGACTGGAAAGCATGTTCTTTTTTTTTTTAAATGTGAGTTTCGACACGAATTGAACTCGCAACCCCCGATTTGGGTGACAAGTGTCTCGCCAACTAGGCCACGAAGCTTGTCAGTTCACCTCTGACCGATAACTTCATATTGATGGACTTATCAGACACATTTGCAAACCACATATCGCTTCTTACAAGGAAATAAGAGATAGCGAATGCGTGGTGACAACCAGATAGATACTCTTTAACAACGGCCAAGATTGGCCAGATAAGTTCCCGACCAACCAGTGCCGATCAGTATAAACGGCGCCCTTGTGACCAGTTGCGCCCCCTATACTCCCCCTAATTAGCTCACACGTCTTGAAATTTCATTGATATACACTAGAATCTATACCTATACCCCACCCCGCACAGATAATATTAAGATCTGGGTGTCTTGTTCCACAGCAATCTCAAATTTGGTCCTTCCACAAAAATTATATGCAACTCTAGGATTTGTAATGAGAATCTCTAAGTCGTTTGAAAACCAAATGGTACTCAAAACGTTGTTTAATTCATTGATCCGTAGCAAATTAGAAAGCAATGCTTGCATTTGGAGTCCGCTGGGGGTCGCAAAACTCACTCGTGGTGGAGAAGGTACAAAAAAAATATCTACGATATCTCTGTATGAGTGAGTTCGGTGTCTATCCATGGCTTTATCCTACTCAGTTTCTGCTGGGCATCCTCGAGTATAACTCTTTGAGCGTAAGAAGAGATCTACGTCTCCTGGTATACGTTGTCAGACTCGTTCGAGGGGTTGTGAGCTGTCCAGCATTACTACAAAGATTAGCGTTAAATGTTCCTAATAAATACACTAAACTGCGCCTGCAAGAACTGTTCTCAATGACATACGCAAGAACGGGTCTTCCAGCCGCTATGCCTGTTGGAAGGGCCTTAACTCTTTTGAACGGGACTGCTTCGGATATTGACATATTTCATGTCACATTACCAAAAGCAAAATAATCTTCTAAGATTGAGCGCGTTAGAAAGCACTCATCAACGTATTTAAGTGACTTTGAATATACTCGTATGTGTATGTATGTAAGCATATACATATTTTTTTATTTTACATCATTTTTTTTAATGTTAACATTTCTTGCATTTTTCAATGTACTCGTAATTGGGCTAAGCTTGTTTTGAGAAAAATAAAAAAAAAATAATAAGAACTTAAAAAAAATGTTAACCCTTGGTGATTCGCTCCTTGTTTTGCATCGCACAATAAATCATTACAGTTTGTATGTGGCTTTCTTCTCCGTTAATGCATCTACGATGTCATTGAAGTGCATATTCCCTACTGCGTCTGATTTTATTGAGGATATGGATAGTGCATTTAGTCTATTTTGTTTTAGTCTAGATCTTAAAAATATTTTTAATCGTTTCAATAATGAAAAACTTAGTTACGCGGAACAGTTTGTTAATGGGGTGTATAAGTTTTGTATAAAATGCCTTTCCGGTTCACCGCTCTTTTTTTTACATCCTCCTTTACTGTCCATGCAGTGGGACTCTGGAATCAGTTACAAACTAATGTATGACTCGCTCCGTCCTTGGCATGCTTTAAGAAGCGACTGAAAAAAAGTCTTAATTTCTAGTCGGTAAAATAACGTGTTTCATTCTTGATTTTTCTTTTCCTTTCCTCTCCACAATCGCTTCCTTTTCCTTTGATTGATGATATATGTATATCACTTTATACGAAAAATAATGTTCGTATGATTGTCCGTCTTTGTGGGCATATGCTCACTTATGTGTTCATGGATTTCGTGGGGATGGATAGTCATATTATGAATGTTTTTTTGCAACCATGTAACTTGCTTTATTTACTTTTGTCTGGTTGGCTGGAAGAGATTTCCGACTGGCAATAAGCCCACCAGATTGTATTTGCAATGAAAGTGTTAAATACATAAATAAAATAATGTAAATATTTTGATAAACATTTTATATTTTTTTCTTAATACTCGTAATTAGTTTTCTACGCTGTACTGTACAGTCGTGTTAATTATTTAATTTTAAATTTGAACCGATTTAAAATGATTCTTCCATAAAGCATTAGTCTTAATCGTTCATGTATACCATATATACGAGGCATATGCAGAAACTAAGTGTACTGAATTTTTGTAGGTTACAATTTTTTTTATTTAAACAAAAAAATTATGCGGTTACCTTAGTACATATGTAAGCTATTTTTCGACATAGTCGTCATTCCTCTCAATGCAGGTGGTGAAGCGGGGTATCAACTTTTTGATGCCTTCCTCGAAGTAGTTTCCCGCCAACCCCTCCGTCCACTTCTCCACCTCCTCCTATACCTCCTCGTCGGTTGAAAACCTTTTTCCACCCATGTGCAGCTTCAGGGAGGTAAAGATATAGTAATCTGAAGGTGCTAGGTCAGGGGAATGCGCGGAATGGTTCAGGACATCCCATTTAAACGATGCGAGCAGTTCCTTCGTGGCGTTGGCCGTGTGTGGTCTTGCATTGTCGTGCAGTAGGCAGACTCCCTTTGTCAGCATGCCTCTCCTCTTGTTCTGAATCGCCCTCCGCTATTTTTTTAGGGTCTCACAGTATCTTGCAGAGTTGATGGTCTCCCCTTGAGGCATATATTCAATTAAAATTATGCCTTGACAGTCCCAAAACACGGATGCCATGATTTTCTTGGCTGAAATTGTGGTTTTGAACTTTTTGGCGGAGGGTGAAGAGGTGTGACGCCACTGTTGAGACTGCCTTTTGGTTTCAGGCGTGTAGTGTGCAACCCAAGTTTCATCTCCAGTAACGATGGAGCGGAGAAATTCATCTCCATGGAGTTTGTAGCGCCTAAAAAACTCTTGCCTTTTTACAAAATTTCGCACTTGGCGGGAGATTGTTTTGACATTTTTCACGAAACGTGTTGTCGCGTCGACACTTCTCAACGTACTGACCTCGAACCGATCTCGTTGTGGAGGGGAAGGGTCAGGCTACACGGAAGTGTAGCCAACATGTCGAAAATAAAATCCATCCGGTCGTGAGAGCCTCAGTACACTTACTTTCTGGATACGCCTCGTATTTTAATAACCTATTCATGAATTTGGGCACCTCCTTTAACTTGGCGCCCTATTTACCTTGGCGCCTCCTTTAACTTGGCGCCTCCTTTAACTTGAGTACCTCCACCAATTTGGCGCCTCCTTTAACTTGGCGAATCCTTTAACTTGGCGTCTCTAGGCAAATGCCTAGGTCTGCCTGTTAGTAAACCAGCTCTGGCCACAACACTATGGGCGCTCACCTGTCGTCATTTATTCTCCGAGTAGATATCAAGCGTGCGCTTGCAGATCGCACGTACATAATGAATGAGTGATTGACATTATCGAAGACTTTTCAAATCTTTTACGACAATTTTTTGTTTTTACAAACAATACGAAGAAAAATAGAAAAGTAATACTTGACAGTTCAAACACTGATACAAATCAACATACATACTACTCGTTATAAGCCTTTTGTACAAATCTATAATTATTCCATAGAGAGCTTATACTTAAAGTATCAAATAATAATAATAAAAGGACAATTTATAAAGCGCCATTTAGAGAGCAAATTCTCCTCCAGGACGCTCTAGCTCGGAATTTGAACCCTATTGTTGACTCGATCGAAAATTATTGACAAATTAAAAATATTTCAAAATAGATATGTGTAGATAAAGGGTCTTTCAAATTGAGCGATTTTTTTTATTGTTGTCACGAGGCGTGAGATTATTACATAACAATGCGGCAATGCGCACTTTTGTTGTTGTTAAGGCTGCCATTTAACACTACAGAATCCAAGAATTGAATGACCCACCCCAAAGTCACGACTTCCCTTAGTGGTTATAATTTATTTTCAAAACCGAAATTCAAATTACTTGGAAAATTATTTTTAATTGACGAAATGATCTCCACAGTGATCTACACTATTGTGGCAATCAAACTTCTTTAGTGGTATTAAAATTAATTAATCGTTTTAAAAAATGTTAATATATCGTGTAAGGGTGAAAAAGTGTACTCTGAGATGGTTTAGGCATATGAAACGAATGACTGAAGAAAGTCTCACAAAACTAATATGTAGTACAAATGTGAGTGGAGGCGTAAGAGAGGAAGACCATGTAAAGAATCTTTCAAATTGAGCGGTTTTTTAATTCTTAAAATAAAACACAGATGGCGTCCCGAACTTGCCTGGGCCTTGTGACATTTGAAAAGTGTGATGTATGACATTTATAAAAATGGAGTCGTATACAATACAACAACGCGTTCAAATTGTTGAATTATTTTATGTATTGTAATCTCCGGAAACGGTGATGTTAAATGGCTACCAAGATCATATTGTGATCTGACACCGTTGGACTATTTTCTTTGGGGTTACGTGAAAAGCCAGGTCTATAAGAATGACCCTCGATCAATTCCTGATCTGAAGGATGAAATTATTCGCGTTATCGGTGAGTTAAAACCGCAATTATGACAAAATGTCATCGAAAATTTTGACAAAAGAGTGGACATCTGTGGAGCTGCAAGAGGTGGACATTTGGCGGATATTGTTTTTTTGTGTTTAAATATCATAGATTATACTTCAATGACCAACAAAAAGTTTTTTTAAAATGAAAACAAATTGTGTGTATTATTAAAGAATTGAAAAAAAAAATGAATTAAAAAAACCACTCAATTTGAAAGACCCTTTATAAATGGAATGAAAGGAAAGGAAAAGTAGTGGCTGCGACCGTTAGATTTGTTACTTCCCCGCATCTGCATAATATTTGGTATGCAATTTACCATGGGAAGACGAACTACAAATCAATATTTGTAGGTCTTGCTATGTGTGATATTAAGACGTTCGGCTTGAGGTGTAGTGTATATGTCTAGTTCCTTGAATCTTAGAATACACATTTGTTTCACTTTGTAGTGTCTGAGTAAATAAAACACTTGTTTAATTTTGTTTTCCCCGCTGTTTTATTTGAGTTCACTACCGGTTTCGAAAAGTTCTTTCTATCTTCCTCGTCAGATGAAGATGGACTACATTATGTCTAAAATATATATTTTCTAATTGTAGTAGGTACAGGAGAGGGGGAGGGGAGTAGTAGCTAATAAGGGCAGGGGAGTAGAAAAGCGTCAAAAGGTTGACTTTTGAATAGGAAAATATCTAGCAGAGGGAAACTACATATTGATCTCAATACTAAACCTCTGCTTAGTAAACTTCCCGTTCAAAAGCCATTATTTGACACCTACCTACTCCCCTGCCCTTTTTCGCCACTACTTCCCCTCCTCTCCTGTACATATTACAATTAAAAAATATATATTTTAGACCTAATTTAGTTCATCTTCACCTGACGAGGAAGACGGAGGTCTGAAACTGGTAGTGAACTCAAATAAAACAGTGTTTTATTTAAAATGTATATATCTAGTGATTATATACAATCAGAAATTGTGATAAAACTAAAAAAAAAGAGTTGTTTTATAGTGCTTGTTCTGGTTTACCATTTTCAAAATCTGGCCATCCTTAACAAAACACTCTTTTTTTATCCACTTTGCACTGATTTCTCCTGGTACACAAAGAGGGTCTGCTTCTAGCGTTAGCTATATCTTGGCCGGGGGAATGTTTGGGGGATGAGCCCGGACCTTTTAATGTCTTGTCTCTTGAATGTATTTTTTTTGTCATCTATTTATTTTCTGTGTTTTTTTTCTCTTCTTATTACATGTTCAAGGGTGTGGGCTGAAAAACATCTGGTGTCCCCGTAGCTGGGCTCGCCCTATATTGGTGGGGTGTATCTTGGCCGGGGGGATGTTATTTGATGAGCCCAGACCTTTTGATAGCTTCTGTTTTTTAATGTATTCTCTTTTAAATGTGTTCTTGAAATGTGTCTAAATGTATTAGTACATACTATGTTGCTATCAATAAACCTGTATTTATTTATTCGTAAGGAATAATATCAGCCAGGATTCTTCTCATACTGCTAGACGGTACCGAGAATATATCAACAGTGTCATTCAGTTGGTTCAATATCTCTATACCACGCGTGACTGAGTGTTTAGCCATGATATTCGTCCTGTAAGTTGGTATGTAGAACAGAGGGTGATTCCTTGCACGGCTATATTTATTAGGTACATATAAACTTAGTGCTTCTAGAATCGCGGGACAGTTAAACCAACCTTTAGTAGGAATATCGCAATGGATTCTTGCCTTCTTGTTTCGAGGCTTCTATAGTTACACACCGTGAGAAGTTCGGCATGGTGAGCATATTTTGGGTAATCCCCCTTTGTTCTGTACCATAGATATCTGAGGATTTTTTTTGTAATGTATTTGTTCTATATTGTTTTTATATTTGAGCTGATGAGGAGCCCAAACCGTAGATGCATATTCTAATTTGGTTCTAATTAGATAATTATATAAGTTTCGAAAGACATCGGTACTGTTAAATTCTCTTGATCGTCTCACCTAAGAGGTTTGCTGCACTTCTGCCTGGTGTCAGATCAGATTCTCAGTCGTGATATGCTCCATAGTGTATGGTACAGTCTTGAAACAGGACTCATTTTTGAAAATTTCGGTAGGACTTCAAAATGTTTCCTGGATCACAAAAAAAAGCAAATATTCGAGTTGTTAAAATTATTTCCTATGTAGTAATGCTATATTTTTCCTTATTCGTGATAATGTTAACAAAGCGAAACGCGAAACTTACTGTTTGCCGCTTTCGTAGTGAGATTTTAGCTTTGAAATAGCGCCCGACAAGTTTGAAGACTAAACAATGGACCGCATCACACGTCTGCCCTAAATACGGTGGTAATCAGACGCGGTCGGGGAATCCTTTCAGGGATAGCGTTCCCCATTGAAATATGAGCTGGTCATGGAGACATGTAAACATTTAACATACCGCACTCTTCTAAATCGGATTAAGGATAGCCGCTTTCGATTTTTTTCTGAGATATCACCGGCGCTTGGCTGGGTGGTTTTATAGCTATTTTGATCAATAAGCAGATCCATTTGTTTTCAATGCAGCTTTAGGAACGGTTGTTCTTTAAAGGAGAGATGATGAGGATAATTGTTGATAAATAAAAACTCGTCGAAATCGGAATGTGTAAAAAGGAATTTTATTGACAGACGTCGGTATTTATAATGTTTATTGAATGTGTGCGGGAATGCGCACGCAATATATCGCTGTCTCGTCTCTGCGTTTACAATACGTTTGTTGTCGCGTATAGGCATCCTTTTTGTTTTGGGAGACAGCGCGAAAGATGCGTGTCTTTTTCCTTTCCTCATGGAATGCGCTCTCGGTTGGTAGCGAGTTGAATGACCGACGCGTGGACTTTGTCCATTGATTGTCTCGGATTGTGAAGGTGTGCAAAGGTCGTCTCGTGGGTTCAGTGACCGCGCATACGGTCGCCACACAGCTATAAATATGGTAGTCATAAATATGGTACTCATAAATATTGTCACAATAGTCCGTTTCTACTCGTAAAATGTCTTCTTGAGTGTTGCGAATGGATTGATTTTAAACTTTGTTTATTTATATTCAAGTCCCTTGAACAGATGTCTCCATTGTATCTTTCGAATATGTGTTTGAGATATACTCCTTCGGAGAGAAGTAGCACTTTAAGGTCGATTTCGACTTCATCGAGTAAATTGATTGTTCCGAATCGATGCAACAGGTTATTTATTTATTTAACACTTCTATTGCAATACAATCTGGCGGGCTTATTGCCAGGCGGCAATCTCTTCCAACCAACCAGACAAAAGTAAATTAAGCAAGTTACGTGGTCGCATTAATCATTCAAATGAATATCCATCCCCACGAAATCCATACACATATACGTGAGAACATGCTCACGAACCCCACAAAGACGGACAGTCACCCGAACATTATTTTTCATATAAAGTGAGATATCATCAATCAAAATGAAAGGAAAGGATGGTGGAGAGGAAAGGAAAAGAAAAATCAGGAATGAAACACGTTATTTTACTGACTAGAAATTGAGAGTTTTTTCAGTCGCTTCTTGAAGCATGCCAAGGACGGAGCGAGTCTTATACTGGTTTGTAACTGATTCCAGAGTATCACTGCATGGAAAGTAAAGGACGACGTAAAGAAAAAAGAGCGGTGAACTGGAAAGGCCAATAAACAATATCTGTTTGAGCGTAGCGCTAATTCATGACAGGTTATTATCAAAAGAAAAAAAGGGATATTGGCAAAGAAAGGGTAATCGGGAATGAAACATGTTATATTACTGACTTGAAATGAAGTTTTTATTTTAGTTGCTTTTTAAAACATGGCAATGATTTTGCTAATGGAATATAATATTTAATTGTATTTCATGAGTTGGCAACCCTTTAATTTATAAGAAGAGGGTCTACTCTCATCTAGAGAGATTAGACCCTCTCCTTCGATAATTACATCTAGAGAGTTATTGGCAGATCGAATTTCTCCAATTATAATTTGGTTCGTTGATCAAATTCTATTTGACTTCCCTGGATTAGGTTTTTATTTTTCGGGCTGCCGGGGACAAAGATGTCTACTCTCAGGTGATATTCAACGTTGGGAGGATCTGAAATGACACTGGGAAGAAGAAGAAGGATTAGGTTAGGTTATGCCAAAATGTTTCATCAGCGTTTCCTTCGCCGCATCCTTCGAATCACTGGAGTGATCATGTCAAAAATGTTTCGGTCCTGCAAAGTTCCAACTGTAAACCTGTATAGGATATGGTTGTAGAGGCGAAGTTGATAGGGATCGGACATGCGATACGCATGGGTGACCATACACTCCCAAAATGCATCTTATTTGGAAGAGAAATGTACAAGCGAAAGGCTGGTGGTGGACAGAGGAAGCGTTATAAGGATAGTTTGAAGTCACTGACGAAGAAGACTGGGAGAAAGTGTCTCGGGATCGTGGAAAGTGGACAGCTACGATGATGTGTTGTCGAGCTGATGGCGTCTCAACAGCTAGACGTTTGATAAACAGTCAGCCTGCTGCGAACATGCATTATCGTTGACATGCGGTTCAGCAGAATCTACATGTCTGTGACGTCTGCGAAAGGGAGTGCGCATCTAGGATAGGGCTGTTTTCTCACAGAAGATCACAGGATTGATGTGGAGAAGCAGTTTGAGATTGGCGTTGGAGTGGCGAGATGATCCTCAACCATGAGGCCCAGTAACGATTATTTGATTTTCAGATTTCAATAACAAAACATGGGAAGACACGAATCAAGGCAAACGGAGACCTAACGAAAGAGATACCCACTGCAGCCGGTATCAAACAGGGAGACAGTCTCGGCCCATAGAGGAGGTGACTTCTTTGGGCCTCGGTTACAAAATGGGAAATAAATTGATCAGTATAGTGTGTTATGCCGACGACGCTGCAATTTAGCAGAAAATGAAGATGATCTTCAGAGAATGCTCGACAAATTTCACCTTGCTTCTAAGAAATACAATATGACGATTTCTGTCAATAAAACAAAGTGCTTAACAATATCAAAAGAGCCACTCAGATGCAAACTGATCATCGATAACGTACCCATCGAGCAAGTCATGCGATTCATTTACCTAGGTGTACAGATCTCCAGCAAAATTGACCTATATAGTGAAATACGAGCACAAACTAATAAAGCGACAGCTTTGGCTGACTGCCTGCGATACACTATATGAGAAACAAACACATGCTAACCGAAAGTAAGGTCAGAATATATAAGACAAGCGTCCGCCCCATCATGACATACGGGATAGAAGTGAGAGCCGATACCAACAGGACAAAAAACCTTCTCGGAGTGGCAGAAATGAGAACCCTACGCTCCATCGTAGGCAGAACTCTTAGAGATCCGATCAGAAATTAGACGATACGGTCTGTCTGTAGTGTTGAAGACAAAGTGAGGTGGGGAAGAAGCAGAATGCGCTTCTGGAGGGATCATGTGAACCGCATGGAGGATATAAGACTGGCAAGAATCGCTAAGACTGAAAACCCTAACAGCAGGAGATTACCAGAAAAGCCGCCGAAAAGGTGGAAGGACAGCTGGACGTCATCATCTCAAAACAGCCCACCTTCACAAACAGGTCATACGACCTAAACCAAGAGGAAGAAGAAGAAGAATAACAAAACAACAATCAAAGCTTAATTATTTCCAAGATATTTACGCTTCATATTTTCTTGTCCTTGATAAAGATAACAAAGTGAAACGCGAAACTCCGTAGTTTGCGTCATTCTTAGTGATGTTTTAGCTTTGAGATAGCGCGCGACAAGATTGGAGAGTAAACAATGGATCGCATCACACTTGTGACCTAAATACGGTGATAATCGGACACGGTCGGGAATTCCTTCTAAGGATTGCGCTTCTCATTGAAATTTGAGTGAGTTCATTGGATATTGTATCGTCTGCAAAAAGTTTCTTTATATTAATTAATTTAGCGATGGATTGCAGCAGGGATACCGACATTACGACCCGCGGACCAGATCCAATCCATGAACGCACGAATGCATGGATAAAATTGACGCAAAAACGATAAAGAAATATCCTTTTTAAGATGGTTTTAACATGTGCAGAGATGTTTTAAGATGGTTTGAACATGTGGAGAAAAGTGATATTTTCTTGAGAAATCCTGCAGGTGCCTATTCAATTCGAGATCTACCTTCTCTGTGTATCTCAGTCAAGATCACGAGTAATTAGGCTTCTTCGATATTTTAAACTGTCGACTTGCTCTATAGGTTGCCCGGTCAGCTGCAGAGATACATTCACCATTGTATATATGTATATATATATATATATATATATATATATATATATATATATATATATATATATATATATATATATATATATATATATATATATATATATATATATATATATATATATATATATATATATATATATATATATATATATATATATATATATATATATATATATATATATATATATATATATATATATATATATATATATATATATATATATATATATATATATATATATATATATATATATATATATATATATATATATATATATATATATATATATATATATATATATATATATATATATATATATATATATATATATATATATATATATATATATATATATATATATATATATATATATATATATATATATATATATATATATATATATATATATATATATATTATATATATATATATATATATATATATATATATATATATATATATATATATATATATATATATATATATATATATATATATATATATATATATATATATATATATATATATATATATATATATATATATATATATATATATATATATATATATATATATATATATATATATATATATATATATATATATATATATATATATATATATATATATATATATATATATATATATATATATATATATATATATATATATATATATATATATATATATATATATATATATATATATATATATATATATATATATATATATATATATATATATATATATATATATATATATATATATATATATATATATATATATATATATATATATATATATATATATATATATATATATATATATATATATATATATATATATATATATATATATATATATATATATATATATATATATATATATATATATATATATATATATATATATATATATATATATATATATATATATATATATATATAATACATATACAAAATAATGTATCTCCCTTGTTCGTTATGGTCCAGCTTGCATTTTTAATATCATGTTGTGGCCCAGCACTCTATAATTTTGAGGATCCCTGGGCCCAAATGACTGCATGACAGTAAGTGAGTTATACGATATGAGAACCCTACGCTTCATCGCAGGCAGAACTCTTAGAGATCGGATCAGAAATAAGACGATAAGGTCTGTATGTGGTTTTGAAGACATAGTAAGGTGGGGAAGAAGCAGAAGGAAGGATCATGTGGACCGCATGGAGGATACAAGATTGACAAAAATCGCTAAGACTGAAAACCCTAACAGCAGGAGATTACCAGGAAGACCGCCGAAAAGGTGGAAGGACAGCTGGATGTCATCATCCCAGGACAGCCCACCAAATCCTCACAAACAGGTCATACGACTTAGACCAAGAGGAAGAAGAATAATAAGTCCAGCACGTATTACATTATTCTCGTGGATTTCTTCTTTGATGTTTATATTCTGTTTATTGTTCTCTCAAGTTCTATGTAACATACTAAATTATGTTGCTATCAATAAACCAATATGTATTTATTTATTTATCTGAGAAAATTCAACCTTGATTTTTATGAACTATGTATATCTATTCCTAAAATAGTCCGGTGTGACAAATAAAGTCGTAGCGAGTGAACGCTAGTGAAGAAGTCGAAAGTATCTAATACATACCGAGTGGGAATACCACTGTTGCAGTGTGCACCCATAACTCAATAAATGTTGACATTGATTACAGTGATGCATTTTATTATTGTCCTGCATGATGCACGTCAGCAAATGCATTGAACAGTCTATTTAGAGTCAGAATTATTCAGGGAATTCCCCTTGAAAATAGTGTTGTAAAAGTATAATACAAAGGTTGCTGCGAAGTCGACCAGTTGAGGAAAAAGGCACATCCTATAACGCTTATCTGTGAAAATGTACGCAGCCTTCTTTCGACTTTTCTATTAATCTTTTTCGACTTGAGTTCTGACTTATTTGTCAAGTTATTTTTAGTAAATCTGATAGACTTCGTTATTAGATATTAACCCTTTAAGACTTGATCAAATTCAAGACAAACTGTCCCAGTGCCCGGCTTGTTTTTGAGCAATTCTGATTTTTGTGAAGGGTTTACTAAAATTAATATATCTAAGTAAATATTAGGAATATTGTAATTAAATTTTGCATTACTTTCGTTGTATACAGTACAACATGGCGGGATTATTACGATGTGGTAATATTTTTCAACCAACCAGAAAAACGTTGAAAAGACCTTAAGTAAAAACCAGACTGGAATCCTTTTTAAATATCTGGATTCCATCAATGGAATCGAACCCGCAATCTCCAGGCTAAGAGACAAACGTTTTACCAACTAGGCCACGGAGTTCGTCTAAACTTTGTATACCATATTTTGTTTTCTGCCATACGTTTTTGTTTTTTTTATTTATTCTTTAATCTAGATATGCGGGGTGTGGGATGGAAGCCCCCCGATGCCCTTGCGGTCGGGCTCGCCCTACATTGGTGGGGTGTATCTCAGCTGGGGGAATGATTTTGGGATGAGCCGGGACCTTTTAATGTCTTCTCTCTTGAATGTATTTTTTTTTGTAATCTATTTATCAAAAAAAAAATGAAAGAGCCAGTAGTGAAAGCTTTAACACATTAAGTTTGACAGATTAATACCAAAAAAATTAACACAATTACAACAAAATTATTTGAAAAAAAAAATCACTTATTACCAACAAAAAATGATTTATTACCAACAAAAAATCACTTATTACCAACAAAAAATGAATTATTACCAACAAAAAATCAGTTATTACCAACAAAAAATCACTTATTACCAACAAAAAATCACTTATTAAAATCACTTATTACCAACACAATACAGGGTCGTCCATAGGCGCACAGCCCGCACTGCGCAAAAAATACATGCAAATTAGACAATCATTGAAAATCAAAATACAAATTGAATGTTCGGGCGATTGTCCGTCTTTGTGGGGCTCGTGGGCATATGCTGAAGTATGTGTTTATGGATTTCGTGGGGATGGATAGTAATTTGAATGATTTATGCGACCACGTAACTTGCTTCATATACTTTTGTCTGGTTGGTTGGAAGAGATTGCCACCTGGCAATAAGCCTGCTAGATTATATTTTCAATAAAAGTGTTAAATAAATAAATTGAAAATAAAATATAAAAAGAATAATCAGACAGGCACAATTTTACAAATCCTCAACACGTTTGTAGAGCGTCGTCTTTGTCATTCATACACGTGTTCCGTCGCGATTTGTCAGTCGTTACTGGACCGGACTGTTAGCGCATCTTGCGACAGAGACGACGCTCTACAAACGACGTGTACTAACCGCCGGGTACTTTTTCATATGGAAATTTGTCTTGCTGCCTTTTAATTTTTGTCGGAACTCGAATGTTAATCAATTCCAAATGTTTCGGGCAATCGATCATTCCATTGACGACTTGGAAAAGTAATACAGGATAGCCCAAAAGTCGCAAGACTATTTTAAAATTCAATTACTTTTTTTATTTCTTAATAATTTACATTTATTCAATTATAAACAAAAAACACATTTTTTGGAAATTAATTTCATTTAGTTCTGATAATTACATCTTTAAAATAACTACCATTTTTATATTCACGCTGACGCTCTCTCTCTAAGGCGTGGTGACCCAAAAGTCACTAGACTATTTAAAATTCTAATAACTTTCTTAAATTAATTTTTTTAAATTTCTGATTATACACGTGTAATTTTTGAAAATTAAATATAAAGAAATTCACGGCTAAGAAACGTGTTAAAATAATCAAATTTTATTTAGAAAATCCACGATTAATTGTGCTAACGCAAAGAGCTTACACTCATCATTTTGGGATTAAAAACCCACCATTTAAACAAACGATATTTAACTTAGTCCGGCGGTTTTAAATTTAGGGGTCTGTGAGTGCTGGGAGGCCAAGTTCACAGGACAACATTCAGCGTGTGCGTGATTTTTGGGCCACTCTGTATATAATACAACCTGGCGGCTTATTGCCATTTGAAAATAAATTCCAACCAACTTTAAAGTTAAAGTAATTTAAACAAACCGTAAAAATCACTGAACCTCTATTTAGAAATTTTAGGTACCAACGGGAATCAAACCCGCAACCCTCGACCTGGTAGTTAGCGTTTTATGACTATATTTAGCATATGAAATCGCGTTGAAATCGCGAAAGACATGATTTCCATGAGTTTTTGACCAAAAACAACACGACTACTATCCAGCAGCCTTTGAATTAACCTGATCTGGCTCCCTGCGACTTTTTCCTGTTCAACCGACTTAAAAAACCGCTTCGCGGAACGCGTTACAGCACCCGAGAGGATGTCATGAAAAAATCGAAGACGGCTCTGATGGACATGCCGAAAATTGAGTACCAGGGGTGTTTCGAGGATTGGATTAATGCCCTGGCTGGCGTAAGTGCGTTGCAGTCGATGGGGAGTACTTTGAAGGGGACCATTTCGATTTTGATGAATAAACTTGTATTTTCGATTTTATGAATAAAGTCCTAAAACTTTTTGATCAAGGTAGTATATACACGTTGTCGATTATTTCGAAAGAATAATCAGAGATCTAGCTTAACCTTTCTCTTCCAGTGCTAAAAAAATCGCGCATTCCGGTGCTGTGTATTCAATACACATCAATTACACATGTAAAAATGAGCGATTTAAAATCGGAAAAATAAGAATATTCGTAGCCAATCGCTAATATTAATTAAATTTGAAGTCAAAAGTGATAATAATTGAAATTTAATTGCTGGAAACATGAAAAAAACATCGGCCGACGTTCACAAAACGGGCGCAGAGACCACCTCATATGGATGCCCGCGAGCTACTGAGACGGGACTTGGAACACTAACACTTTGTATGTTATACCTCGAAGGATGAAACAACTTCGAACTGAGATTCTATTTCTTGCGTTCCCATATACCGAAGTAGAGTGAGAGTGAGACGTGAATAGCGTCGCTTCCTCTCCCATAGCGTTTTTTAGAATGAATATACCTACGTCACACACTGGCACACGTTTGATTGTATTGGTGAATTTATTCCCGATTTTCACAAAATATCTCTGATGTGGCCGATAAGTGCTAATTATTATTAATATTATTTTTTCATTCAATGCGTAAATGTATTACGGAGGAATACCTAAAGTCTGAACCCAGTATTTATTATATTTATAGAGATATTAAAGTGTTTAGAAGCAATGTGTACTAGTTACACATCACAGGTAAGGAAGGGTTAACAGGTAAATCTAATTTCGGAAATGTCCCACCTTTGAGACAATCGATTCTTATTTTATACTTCTGACCAACTTGTCTCCAGATATACTGTATCTCCAGATAGACTGGAATCTTGGAAATAATTTCAAGGAGATATGATTGGAGATAAAGTGCGTTGACTCTGATTGGAGCAATGACGATATTTACTTATTGTATTGTAATTTCTCCTTTTGATTGATTAGTGTGACGCAAAGAGGAAAAAAACACGCTTAATTCCTTAGTTATTTATACAATTGGATACGGAAGAATTCGCAAAACAATTTGTTGTATAATTTTCGCATAGAAATGTATCTTGCAGCCTAGTCATTCTTGTCAGAGCTCGAATGTTAATCAATTTCAAGAGCTTCGTACAATCGATCATTCATATATGAACACTACATACATACACTACGCTCCATTTAAAGCCGAATGTGTTGTTATTACATATCGATCATTCATATATGAACATTTCACATATATGACATATCCACTACACTCCATCTAAAGCCGCAAGTGTTGTTATTACATATAGATCATTCATATATGAACATTTCACATATATGGCATATCCACTACACTCCATCTAAAGCCGAAAGTGTTGTTATGACATATCGATCATTCATATATGTACATTTCACATATATGACATATCCACTACACTCCATCTAAAGACGAATGTGTTGTTATTACATATCGATCATTCATATATGAACATTTCACATATATGACATATCCACTACACTCCATCTAAAGCCGAATGTCTTGTTATTACATATCGATCATTCATATATGAACATTTCACATATATGACATATCCACTACACTCCATCTAAAGCCGAATGTGTTACTATTATATATCAATCATTCATATATGAACACTACACTCCACCTAAAGCCGAATGTGTTACTATTACATATCGATCATTCATATATGAACACTACACATGCACACTACACTCCATCTAAAGCCGAATGTGTCACTATTACATATCGGAATAAATTCAAAGGTCTTTTGTAGTTCGTCTTTCTACCCTAAATTTGAACTGGGTGAATATTAGAAACAGACGCCAAATTCACATACTGTATCGATTGTATAATATCCTTAACTGTCCCGCCACCCCCTCTTATCTCGCCGAAAATTTTCAGCGTCTTTCCAATCATGGTTTACCGCTACGCTCAAACAGAGATTGTCTATTGGCCTTTTCAGTTCACCGCTCCTCTTTGTTTACGTCGTCCTTTACTGTCCATGTAGTGAGACTCTGGAATCAGTTACAAACCAATATAAGACTCGCTCCATCCTTGGCATGCTTTAAGAAGCGATTGAAAAAACTCTTAATTTCTAGTCAGTAAAATAACGTGTTTCATTCCTGATTTTTCTTTTCCTTTCCTCTCCACCATCCCTTCCTTTCCTTTTGATTGATATCTCACTTTATAAGAAAAATAATGTTCGGGTGATGTCCATCTTTGTGGGGTTCGTGGGCATATGCTGGATAGTCATTTGCATGATTTATGCGACCACGTAACTTGCTTCATTTACTTTTGTCTTGTTGGTTGGAAGAGATTGCCGCCTGGCAATAATCCCGCCAGATTGTATTTGCAATAAATGTGTTAAATAAATAAATAAGTTTACTGTGGTTTTATTACAACGTATGATTATCTTAACATGTACAGATGTAGGGCAGTACCTAATTTAAAGGTCGCTCTTCAATGTGAAGTACAGATACTACTGTATAGAACAGAGCAGAGCTCAGTCAGTCTTAAGGCCGTATCTTGCGGATGGGAGCATCATAATATAAATAGGCCAAAACCCGTACAGTTGTCGCCTAAGAAAGAATACGAGAATTGAATTTAGAATACAAGAGAGCGAGAGAGGAATATTTCGAAACAGATTGAAATTATACTGAACGAACCGGTGTAAAAGGGGACGTTGACAATTTATTTTGAATTGTAATTCGTTAAATAATTCATTTATTTCCTATTATATTGAACCTTATATTATAATTACTTGTGTTTATTTATCTTATGATCTTTTTTTGAATGCAGACAATTATATATGGCTTTTTCAAGATGTCGTAACGCGAAAACATTCAAGTCAATATATCTGAAACAAGTCTTCAAGGAAAACTTTATCAACGATTTAAATTGAACAACAGTAATTTTTATACACAAAACATCCCATCGTGTATAAAGATATTTTTGAGAATTAAATAATTCATCAATCAAGATGTGCCTTTTTTTATTTTAAACTTGAAACATTAATGAACCCAAAAAGCTTTAAGCTGATCTTGCTCCATTCGGTATTTCATAAATGTATAATTTGTTTTACTTTCGTGAATATTGCACGGGTTGCAACTAGTTCTTTATATATAAGAAAAATAAAATTATTTTGAGAAAGAAAGAAAAAAAAACATTATCATGTATGTAATTCGTTAACGCTTTTTGTATATTTTCTAAATTAATTCTTAAAAAATACTTTTTAATAGCGTAAGTACTTTTGACAAATTCAATTTATTGACTTTGTAGGGAATACCCACGTCCCTAAAATATTGTCAACATGCAGGGTCAACGACCGATGAATCAACCTCTAGATATGTACAAATGTCACATACCAGAACGTCAATACTGTTTACACGCAAATAATATTTACATCGCATTCCACGGTAGAAAGAGAACATATCACGCCGTCTCGCCGTTTCGACAATAAATATTCTACCCACTGTATTATCCGCAGCGCTTGCGACCACCTCAGCACGCGCAGGAGTGAGATCGAGATATACCGCGGACGCATTCACGCGCCCCGTTCTGAAATTCTATATATACCTACTTATCGATGAATAAAGGGCACTTATTATTATTCACTTGACCATTCATCGCTGTTTACTATTTATTAATTATTCACTCTCACTTCCCGCATTCCTGAATCG
Source organism: Odontocerum albicorne (assembly GCA_949825065.1). Lineage (NCBI taxonomy): Eukaryota > Metazoa > Arthropoda > Insecta > Trichoptera > Odontoceridae > Odontocerum > Odontocerum albicorne. Next base: position 20,978,415 of record OX463864.1, read on the forward strand.
ACGTATTTTATTTTAAATAAAAAACAAATCAAAATCATCACGACGTATCAAATTAAGCATCCCGCTAAAACTTTTTTTAAATAGGCAATCCATCCAAACTACTTTGATTTGTGCCACCAAATTAAAGACATTATGCGATTATACTATATGAGGCATTATAATAAAACTAATTAAAAAAAAAACAATTCTAAACAATTTTAAAGTTTCAATTGATTAAGCTTAAAAAAAATTAACAATCGATCAAGAAGTATTGCATGCTAAAAAGGAATGCAATTAGAAACATGTTGTGCTTTTGACAAATCGCATAATTTTGCATCTAATTGCTTTTGTTATGATCGTGTATTTGCAGTTTAAGTTGAGGTCAGAGCCAATTGAGTGCCATTATTTTTAATAACTTTATTATTTTTGACAAATTGCGAACTATAAAATAACTAGTTGCAACCCGTGAAATATTCACGGAAGTAAAACAAATTTTACATTTATGAAAATATATATTCATAAATATAAAATTTGTTTATATATACTCGTATATATCATTTATACATCGTCCCCTTTTACACCAGTTAAAAAATTATTAGCTAGGTATTTAAAATTCGTTCATTTATCACGGACCCACCGAGATTCAAATTTCGAATTACTTTCGCAGAGAATCCAAGTATTCCTCTCTCGCTCTCTTGTATTCAAAATTCAATTCTCGTATTCTTTCTTTGGCGACAACCGTCGTACGGGTTTTGACCTATTTATATTATGACTAGTTGCAACCCGTGAAATATTCACGGAAGTAAAACAAATTCTACATTTATGAAAATATATATTCATAAATATAGAATTTGTTTATATATATCATTTATACATCGTCCCCTTTTACACCGGTTCAAAAATTGTTAGCTAGATATTTAAAATTCGTTCAGTATCACGGACCCACCGAGATTCAAATTTCGAATTACTTTCGGAGATAATCCAAGTATTCCTCTCTCGCTCTCTTGTATTCAAAATTCAATTCTCGTATTCTTTCTTTGGCGACAACCGTCGTACGGGTTTTGACCTATTTATATTATGACTAGTTGCAACCCGTGAAATATTCACGGAAGTAAAACAAATTCTACATTTATGAAAATATATATTCATAAATATAGAATTTGTTTATATATATCATTTATACATCGTCCCCTTTTACACCGGTTCAAAAATTTTTAGCTAGGTATTTAAAATTCGTTCAGTTATCACGGACCGCCCGAGATTCAAATTTCGAATTACTTTCGGAGAGAATCCAAGTATTCCTCTCTCGCTCTCTTGTATTCAAAATTCAATTCTCGTATTCTTTCTTTGGCGACAACCGTCGTATGGGTTTTGACCTATTTATATTATGACTAGTTGCAACCCGTGAAATATTCACGGAAGTAAAACAAATTCTACATTTATGAAAATATATATTCATAAATATAGAATTTGTTTATATATATCATTTATACATCGTCCCCTTTTACACCGGTTCAATAATTTTTAGCTAGGTATTTAAAATTCGTTCATTTATCACGGACCCACCGAGATTCAAATTTCGAATTACTTTCGCAGAGAATCCAAGTATTCCTCTCTCGCTCTCTTGTATTCAAAATTCTATTCTCGTATTATTTCTTTGACGACAGCCGTCGTATGGGTTTTGGCCTATTTATACTATGATAAATGTAGAATTTGTTTTACTTCCGTGAATATTTCACGGGTTGCAACTAGTTTATATTATGATATGCAATCATACAAATAATGCGAATTCGGCAAATAGCATAATTCTCATCTAATGCCATTTTATGACCGTGCATTAGCAACTCAAGCCCGTAATCGTTTTCCGTCTTTAATCTCAATAAAAATCTGTTCCTATCTCCCTTTTTATCAACAATGCGCAGGTGATCCTTCCATCGCATTAGAGTTATCTCGAATGTCTTAATCCATTTACAATGCAGTGATAATTTAACTACGTTTGATATTTTAACTACGTAAGTGCACTGAGTACATTTTCCAAAGACAAAATCAGAGGAGCATAGACAGAGATTGTTTAAAATGGTTTCTGAGTCAGTTTATGAAGTGAAACTTCTATGGGCGCGGTAGGGCAAATTGGCCTGAACGTCACGAAAAGTGAAACGCTTCCCCTTCTCCGACTTTAATGCTAATATTTCAAATGATCTTTAATATTCATTTATATTATATCAATAAATAAATTTATTAAATAATAAATATAAATTTACAATATAAATAAATAATTTGATAAATGAACGATAAATAAATAAATTTATTTATTTATTAAATATAAAATTAAATATTATGTTATAACGGTAAATATTTATATTTAATTTAATTTAATTCATAAATTAATAATAATTAATTAATTATTATTAATATATATTATTTAATAAATATAATATAATTAATTTATAAATAATATTAATGAATAATAATAACGATAAATTGTAATTATTAATAATAATTATTATTAATAATAACGTAATTAATAATATTAATATTATTTGGATATTATAAATCAATATAAATAATAATATTAATATTATTTATTATTTATAATAATTAATTAATTAATATTAATAATTTATTAAATAATTATAATATTAATTAATAATATAATGTATTTATTATAATAATTATTAATAATTCATATTATTTATTATAATAATTATTAATATTAATAATTATTCATCATATATTAAAAATTAATTAATTAATAATGCTTTTATTATTAATAAATAAATTAATATTTATAATTATTAATTAATAATTAATAACTAATTAATAATTTTGTATATTAAATAATAATTCATAATTTTTAATGAATGAATGAATTAATTAATTTATTTATTTATGAAAAATGATGAATAATTATTTAATATACAATATCATTAATTAGTTATTAGTTATTATTTAATAACTATAAATATTAAGTAATTAATTTATTAATAATAAAAGCACTAATAATTAATTAATTTTTAATATAAAAAGAATAATTATTAATATTAATAATTATTATGATAAATAATATTAATAATTATTATAATAAATAATATTAATTATTAATAATTATTATAATAAATACATTACATTATATACAGGACTCGCAACACATGCTAGTTTGTCCGAACATCGGGACTAAATGTTCTGGGTAGGACCTGATTATTGCGAAAGATAGGGATGGGCTATCTCTACTGCCTGCTACTGGGAACACGTGGCATAATTGATTGTCCAGACATAGAAATGAATTAATGCCAACATAATTGTACCGTATCTCCGCCATAAGACATGATGTAAAGTAAATTAGTAAACACGAGTTGAGAAGTTATAGGAAACAAAGTCAATGTGACTTTAAAACATATACATATACATTGTAATGAGAATCTCTAAGTCGTTTGAAAACCAAATGGTGCTCAAATCGTTGTTTAATTCATTGATCCGTAGCAAACTAGAAAGCAATGTTTGCATTTGGAGGCCGCTCGGGGCGCAGAACTCGCTCATCTACGATATTTGAATATGAGTGAGTTTAGTGTCTATTTATGGCTTTATCCTACTCAGTTTCTGCTGGGCATGCTCGGGTATAACTCCTTGAGCGTAAGAAGAGATCTGCGTCTCCTGGTATACGTTGTCAGACTCGTTCGAGGAGTTGTGAGCTGTCCAGTATTACTACAAAGATTAGCGTTAAATGTTCCTAACAAATACACTAGACTGCGCCGGCAAGAACTGTTCTCAATAACATAACACTCAAGAACGGGTCTTCCAGCCGCTATGCCTGTTGGAAGGGTCTTAACTCTTCTGAATGGGACTGCTTCGGATATTGACATATTTCATATCACATTACCAAAAGCAAAAGTAAATTTTCTCCTAATATTGAGCGCGTTAGAAAGCACTCATCAACGTACTTAAGTGACTTTGAATATACTCGTATGTATATAGTTGTGTGTATCATATACGAGTATATGTATACATTATTTTTTGTTTTATATAATTTTTTTTGTATTCTGTATAATTTTCTTTATTTTTAATGTTAACATTTCTTGTACGAGGGTCATCTCATGAAACTAAGGTTACAAGGGCTCCTGAGGCAAGGCAGTGATTTCTGACGAATTTGTGAAAAGAATTGAAGATCAAGTGCAAAATGACCGCCGTGTGACGCTTGACGACCTTTACGAAGAATTTTCTGACATTTCTCGAAGTCTCCTTGGTAATATTGTGTCGGAAAACCTTGGTTACGAGAAATTGTGTGCGAGATGGGTGCCCAGAATGCTCACACCGGAGCACCGTCAAAATCGCGTGACCGCCACGCGTAAATTTTTGGATCGTTTTGCATAGGAGGGAGAAGCTTTTCTGGACTCTATCGTAACGGAGGATGAGACGTAAGTGTGTTACTACACCCCAACAATTTTCCAACGATCAGAAGGTCGAGTAAGCTGTGAAGAAGTGGCTAAAAGAGATGGCGGCGGAGGTCTATGACACTGGCATACAAAAGCTGTTGCCCCGACTACAGAAATGTCTCAATCTCGACGGCGATTACGTTGAAAAATAGTTTAATATATTTGTGAAGTATCCTGTGAATTTCAATTAAATACAAGCATTTTTCGATCCTACATAAATGTTGTAACCTTACTTTCTGGATGACCCTCGTATTTTTCAAAGTAATTGGACAAAGCCTGTTTTGAAAAAAAAAAATTACACTCAAACCAGGCAGGATCAAAATTTGCTAAGATGATAGTCCACAATATAATTTTTGTGCGAACTTTGTTATATGGCAGTGAAACATGAATGGAAAAATTATTATGGAAGCTGAATAAATGCTATAGAAGGGCGTGCTTTGAGAATCATATAACGAGGTGACAATATATGATTTGAGGAAATAAGTAAGGAAAACACTTAAGGCAGTAAGCAAGCAAAAAAAAAAAGGAAATACCCAATCGCAAGGACCTTCCACTCTCTAGCATTATACAGGATAATATTCCTAGTTAAAATAAACTAGGATAGAGCAAGGGTTAGTACTCGTATCCATGTTCTTTCGTGTAGAGACAGCGTAGAAATCTTTCTAAACAACTTAAAAAAAAATACACCCGTCACGTACAAGTGCATTATGAAATAATTGCATCGATATTGCAAGTGTTGGAACAATTGAATTTTCCCGTAATTTTTTTTATTTATTATTAATAATAGAAAATTGATAAGAAATCCCCTCGCATATCTGCTAGTAGTTCAAGTATGTAATAAATCCCCTGGCATATCTGGCAGTGGTTCAAGTATGAAATAAACATAATTAATTTATTGCAGATTAGTTATAAAATCTATACAAGTACAGGCGGCCCTCGACTTTGGAACATAATTGGTTCCTGAAAACGTGTGCGAATGTTGAATGTTCGAAAGTAGAGGGATGTAAAAAAAACATCAAAAATTTATCAGTTATGATATTTATTTATCAATAATATATTAAAAATGTTTATTTCTCAATATACATAATTAGGTTAACGAGGCGTGTTTAAGTGCTTTCAGGTGTTTTCTTTATAAACTTGTCAAGAGTTAATTGAATACCACCCCTTTTTTTTCTTTTCTTGATAAAGAGTTCTATAACATGCTGTGTCTTTCTCAATCGCCCTACGTACTTGAGATATACGTTCTCCATTGGGATCACATTCTTCCATGATAGTCAAAAGTTTGTCAAGATGCATGAAGGCTTCATTAATAGATCGTCAAAGTCTTGACGATTTTATCAGCTTCTTCTTCCTCACTTTCATTGTGTATTTCATTAAACTCTTGTTGCTCAATTAAGTATTCATTTGACAGAGGTACTGAGTGAGATTCAACCAACTCATTAACATCTTCGTTGTTGACGTCCAAGTTTAGTTTATTCATTAGGCTAACTATTTCATCTGTGATAGTTTCCGGAGTTTCTTCAGAATTTATAAAATCACTCATCATCTGTGGGCATAACTATTTACAGGAACCTTTCATTGTTGGACTCTTTTATTTCAGCCCACGAGTCTCCAATATTGTTTATTGCGTTCCACATATTATAGTTCTTCCAAAAAAGTGGGAGCGACTGCATGGAAGCGAACAGTTTTTGCATTATCGACAAAAATCTTTAAATAATAAAATTTAAAAAAATGTGCGAAATAGCGAATTGTGCTAAAGTAGAATGTGCGCAAGTCGAGGGCCGTCTGCATCCACTCTTAACTTTGGATTATTTACCGTGAATTCGCACTGGAAATTCTGACACTTGCATCGTTATATGTGGTTAATACACAACCTACATATACGAGTTCAAGTATATATTATATCAACTCAATTCTATCTACTTGACAGACAAGCGTTTTTACATTGGTCTATAAATTTTAATAATGATAATTGGACGATTTACCATATAACACATCGATCAATAAGTCCCGGGACTAACCAACAGATGGCACCTCTAATAACACATCCATACTATTTTCAGTTAGTACCAACCTTTAGAAGTTACGTGTCAAACTTTCATGACATTCCGACATTGTGTCATTGAGTTACAGTAGTTTTAGTGACACTATTTTTGCTATTTTCAAAACAATGGAAAAAACCGAATTTCGTGTGTTGATAAAACATTGCTTTTTAAGTTGTCGTTCATCAGGACAATGCACCGTGTCACAAGTCGATGGTAACGATGGCCAAATTGCATGAGTTGAACTTCGAATTGCTTTCGCACCCACCGTATTCTCCAGATTTGGCCCCCAGCGACTATTAGCTGTTCGCAGACCTCAAAAAGATGCATCAAGGAAAGAGATTTGGTTCCAATGAAGAAGTGATTGCCGAAACTAACGCTTATTTTGAAACCAAAGATAAATCGTTCTACACGGCTGGCATAGAAAAGTTAGGAAAGCGTTGGAATGAATGTATCGCTCTTGATAGATATTATGTTGATGAATAAAGAATAATTTTGGCCAACAAATGTTGTTTTAGTAGTTAGTCCCGGGCCTTATTGATCGATGTGTTACAGTTATACAGTATGTTATAACACTGTTGAATCGATTCGGAAAAATCAATTTATTCGACGATGTCTAAATCGATATCAAATTTCTACTCCTCTCGGAAGGGACATCTTTCAGATACAGATTATAAAGATAAAATGTAGACATACCATACCTCGGTAGTATCCTAGAGGAAGACCTCGACCCAGAAACCGGAGTCAAGTGCAGAATTGAATCATCTCGTGCGGCTTTTTAATAAAATGAGAAGCGTATTCTTCGATGATAATCTAAATTTGAAACTTCGACAGCGGTTAGTCAAATGCTACGTTTGGTCAGTGTTATTATATGGAGTGGAATCATGGACTCTCAAAGTTGGTAGTATGAACCGACTGGAAGCATTCGAAATGTGGATACACCGGAGAATGCTACGGATACCCTGGACGGATATGGTCAGTGACACGAGGGTTCTTCAAAGAGCCAAAGTTGATAGAGAGTTGCTGACTAATATTAAAATCGGAAAGGTATCCTACTTGGGTAATGTACTTAGAAGAGCAAAGTACAAATTACTGCACCTGATCATCCAAGGCAAAATAGAAGGCCGAAGAGTTGTTGGCAGGAGGCAAATCTCCTGGCTCCGCAATATACGTGATTGGACTGGCATAACCGACTGGAAGCATTCGAAATGTGGATGCACCGGAGAATGCTACGGATACCCTGGACGGATATGGTCAGCAACACGAGGGTTCTTCAAAGAGCCAAAATTGATAGAGTTGCTGACTAATATTAAAATTGGAAAGGTGTCCTACTTGGATCGTATACTTAGAGGAGCGAAATACAAATTACTGCACCTGATCATCCAAGGCAAAATAGAAGGCCGAAGAGTTGTTGGCAGGAGGCAAATCTCCTGGCTCCGCAATACACGTGATTGGACTGGTATAAGGGACGTTAGAAGAGATTTTTTTCGGGTTCCCGGGGACAAAGATGTCTACTCTCAGGTGATATTCAACGTTGGGGGAGGGGGGGGGGGGGCTGACATGACTCTGGGTAGAAGAAGTCATATCACATATCAAGCAACTTGAATACAAAGCTTGTAATCAATCCGTTGGCAACACTTGACTAATGTAATTGACTGAGTTAAAATAAAAATAGTATTATAAGGAAAATGACAACTGGAAAAACACACGGTTTTTCTAAAGTACTTACTTTAATATTGTATTTTATATAACTATTATCTGAATAGATACTAATCCCCTCGTAGCATGTGAATAGATACTAATCATCTCGTATCTCTGTAGCTAGAAGTTCTAGCGTTGACGTAATCTTGAAACATATTTAAACCATGATTTGCTATAATGAGAATGAACAAGATGGAAGGGTCAGTGCTACTGAGTGGTTGTCAATCAATTTTAAAGTGCATAGCTGCGTGGTAACGGCCTGGACTTCCGTGCGGAAGGACCCTGGTTCTAAACCCACGTTGTACTACTCCCCTTGAATGACAGATGTATTTTTTCCACTTAGTATTCGGGAGTTCATCTCTATTTGCAATTTGTTGTTCTAATTTTACTCTTAGGATGTTGGTGAAGAGCTTGAGAGATGCGCTTAAAAGAGATATTCCTCTATAGTTACCAGGATCATATTTTTGTCCTTTTTTGAAGATGGGAATCGTTATACTGGCCCTCCATTCATCTGGTATTGTTGTTGTTTCAAGGATCAAGTTGTAAAGTTTACGTATCCAGAATGGCGGAACCAAGAGCCGTAAGAATGGATTAGGGACAGTATCCCCCAAGCAAGCAGACCTCCAGGACGACCTCCCAAAAGATGGAAAGACAGCTGGCAGTCGACGTCGCAAGAGGCAAACAATGATGCAGGACCATAACAGGCCAAAAGGCCTAAAATAAGGTGAAGAAGAAGAAGAAGAAGTATTCGGGAGTATGAGGATGCTTATAATATGTATTTAACACTTTTATTGCAAATACAATCTGGCGGACTTATTGCCAGGTGGCAATCTCTTCCAACCAACTAGACAAACGTAAATGAAGCAAGTTACAGAGTCGCAAAAAAAACATTCAAATGACTATCCATCCCCACGAAATCCATGAATATGCCCACAAACCCCACAGAGACAGAGATTTACCCGAACACTATTTCTCATATAAAGTGAGATATCATTATACTCGTAGATATCACAATCAAAAGGAAAGGAAGGAATGGTGGAGAGGAAAGTAAAAGAAAAATCAGGAATGAAACACGTTATTTTACTGACTACAAATTAAGAGTTTTTTTCAGTCGCTTCTTAAAGCATGCCAAGGATGGAGCGAGTCTTATATTGGTTTGTAACTGATTCCAGAGTCTCACTGCATGGGCAGTAAAGGACGACGTAAAGAAAGAGGAGCGGTGAACTTGAAAGGCCAATAGACAATATCTGTTTGAGCGTAGCGCTAATCCATGATTGGAAAGACGCTGAAAATTTTCGGCGAGATAAGATATGATACTTGTAACCAGTTGGAGGCAACAGAAATCCAGGAACCCTATCATTTGTATCGATGTGAAAGGAAGGCGTGGTACAGGAAGGTCAAGGAAAGTTTGGGTTGATAAAGTGAATAATATTTTGAAAGAAGTAAATGTTGGAATTAAGAGAAATCGACGGAACTGTGTGAGAAGATGTATTGATGTGGAAGAGGCAAAATATGTGTATCAAGATTGAAAATTCAGGTGCTCTGCTCTGTTCTTTCTGTCTACTCTGAAAGGGTATTGTTGAAGTGGAAAAACGATGTAAATATAAGTTGTTGGATGCCAAATGATATATGTAAGTTAATACGTTTAAAATTAGTTAGTAATTATTTTTTTACTTTTGTTGAACCACATTTGTGTATCTACTACTACTTTTAGATATGGAGATATCAAGTCTGGCACTCTGTCCTCACTGCCTACCCCAGCAGGGAATGAGCGTGATGATATGTATTTCAATATATAGTTTATTATTGAAATTAAAGCATTAACAACTGTGGCCCCAGGCCATTGTTTGCAGTAACCGGATTTGGTCAACATGGGCTCAGTGCTTCCGTGGAATTTAATCATAGATTTACTGACTGGTCAATTCGCAAATCGATTTAAAAATGCGCGTTCACATTATTTTAATTGTGAGAAAAATGTCATGAAGGTTTGTCAAATAATTTCCTAATGACATTTTAATATGCCTTGATTATTCCGGAGATTAGTGAAAATATAATATTTTAACCCTTTCGTCAGCTGTACGTTATTACTTATTTTTCTCATTTCGTTAGTTGTACGTTATTACTTATTTTTCTACTTTAATTAGCTGTACGTTATGATTTTTTTTTCTCCTTTCGTTAGCTGTACGTTATTACTTATTTTTCTACTTTCATTAGCTGTACGTTATTACTTATTTTTATCCTTTCGTTAGCTGTACGTTATTACTTATTTTTCTCGTTTCTTTAGCTGTACGTTATTACTTATTTTTCTCCTTTCGTTAGCTGTATATTATAACTTATTTTTCTCCTTTCATTAGCTGTACGTTATTACTTATTTTTCTCCTTTCGTTAGCTGCACGTTATTACTTATTTTTCAACTTTCATTAGCTGTACATTATTACTTATTTTTCTCCTTTCATTAGCTGTACGTTATTACTTATTTTTCTCCTTTCGTTAGCTGTACGTTACTACTTATTTTTCTCCTTTTATTAGCTGTACGTTATTACTTATTTTTCACCTTTCGTTAGTTGTACGTTATTACTTATTTTTCTCTTTTCGTTAGCTGCACGTTATTGTTTATTTTTCTCCTTTCGTTAGCTGTACGTTATTACTTATTTTAACCCTTTCGTTAGCTGTACGTTATTACTTATTTTTCTACTTTCATTAGCTGTACGTTATTACTTATTTTTATCCTTTCGTTAGCTGTACGTTATTACTTATTTTTCTCGTTTCTTTAGCTGTACGTTATTACTTATTTTTCTCCTTTCGTTAGCTGTATATTATAACTTATTTTTCTCCTTTCATTAGCTGTACGTTATTACTTATTTTTCTCCTTTCGTTAGCTGCACGTTATTACTTATTTTTCTACTTTCATTAGCTGTACATTATTACTTATTTTTCTCCTTTCATTAGCTGTACGTTATTACTTATTTTTCTCCTTTCGTTAGCTGTACGTTACTACTTATTTTTCTCCTTTTATTAGCTGTACGTTATTACTTATTTTTCACCTTTCGTTAGTTGTACGTTATTACTTATTTTTCTCTTTTCGTTAGCTGCACGTTATTGTTTATTTTTCTCCTTTCGTTAGCTGTACGTTATTACTTATTTTAACCCTTTCGTTAGCTGTACGTTATTACTTATTTTTTTCCTTTCGTTAGCTGTACATTATTACTTATTTTTCTCCTTTTGTTAGCTGTACGCTATTCCTTATTTTTCTCCTTTCGTTTGCTGTACGTTATTACTTATTTTTCTCCTTAAAACAATATATATTATATCAAACTTGAAATTACAATAAAAAAGACAAATTATACAGCCCGTTTAGAGAGAAGCCTCTCCTCAACTGCGTCTTAACTCGGGACTCGAACCCACTATTTTTGGTAGATTATAAATAATACAATATAAAAAAGCATAAGTTGAGTGTAAGGACAGGAAGGTATTGGCTGCGCCCATTCGATTAGATATTTTTCCATATCTGCATATGCTCAGAAAGAAAGAAATTTGATCAGTAAACTATAGACGACGCATGACCACAAGCAAAGGTTCCTTTACCGCATCATTACTAGTGATGAAAAATGGTGCCTTTATGTGAATCTGAAGGAACGGAAAGAATGGGTGAGTTATGGTCAACAATCAACGCCCAGTGCGAAACAAGGTTTGCATCCGCGCAAGACGATGATTTGCATCTGGTGGGATTGGTAAGGCGTCATCCACTACGAGATACTTGAATGCAATCAGACAGTCAACGCGAAGCTATACATTCCGCAAATACAGCGGCTCAACACTGCAATTCAACAAAAATGGCCGGATCAGGCAATATGGCGTTATTTCGCAACACGATAACGCCCGCCCTCATATCGCCAACATTACGAAAAATGCCATTCAAACGCTCGGTTGGGAAGTCCTGCCGCATCCTCCATATTCTCTACCTCGCACCGTTGGTTTCTACCTTTTCTGGTCGCTTTCGAACAATTTGCGCGGCGTTTCCTTCAATAATGACGTCAAATTGCGGACATGGTTGGACAAATTCCTTGAGTCAAGACCGGATGGTTTTTATTGCACAGGCATTGAAAAACTTGTATAACGTTGGCAAGAAGTTGTAAATAATGAAGGAGAATACATTATTGACTAATTTGCTGTTTTTTTTTGTTGTGTCCTCTTGTTCTCTTCATTTGGAAAAAAACGGACACAACTTATGTTAACACCCAATATTATCATCACACAAGTGATCCTTCCATCGCATTAGAATTATCTGCAAAGTCTTAATACTTTTACAATACAATAATTAGTTTGATAAATTACTCCCTATGTGCATAAATGTACTGGGTACACTTTCTGAATACAATATCAGAGGATCAGAAACAAAGGATGGTAAAAATGGCTTCGGATTCAGTCTTTTTAACCTAAACTTATGCCTATAAGACATTATACAAATTAAGTACAACTAACATTATTAAACAATTCACTCTCATAGATTAATTGGACATATAATGTCGGCGGTCATGATGAAACGGTTAACATTCATACTAAGCAAGATGGTTCAATTCCTGGCGAATTCACCTTCAGTCAGCTTGGATCATTTTCCAACTTAATTTATTTAAGATTTGATTGCTATAAATAATCCGGATATAAAGGGTTAAATGCCATAAATATGTATTACATTATACATTATTTAAGTGACGTTGTTATGACGCTTGTCTTCCATCCGGAGGTTACGGCATCGCTTCCCAATAAAAACAACAACAACAAAAAACTTCGGCGACATGGTTATTGTTACCTTCCTATGTGCTCGAATGTTCCTAACAGTTCGATGTCTTCCGCAGTGGTTCTTTACACGATGGTTAATTTCTTCTTCTTCATCGTTCGCTCAATAATGAGCGTTGTGGTCATCTGTTATATCTCAAACTCGGCGCACCACCTGTCGTCTCCATCCCTCATAAGGCTGGTCCTAGGTCATGTTGAATGCATCGCTTAAAGAGGACCCTCTTAGCCCTTCAAGTGCTGAATACGATTTCATAAAAAATCACGAAATGTGTCAATTATCCATTAAAAATAAAGTTAAATATGTATTTGCCATTTTTTTACATGTACCATATATATAGTAATCATTATCTGCTGCATCTATATTCACATTCAGTTTTTTTTTTTTTTTTTTAGTCAGAATTAGAATTAAATTTTTAAAATCTATTATTAATTAAAAAAATTAAATTAAATATTTTTTTTTAATTTAAAAAAAATAATTTTTTAAATAAAAAAAAAAATAAAACAATTTTCCGGGTTTTATCTGAAAATAAAATAAAAATACGAGTATAATATTAGAAATTTATTTTTTAATTATTTTTTTTATAAATGATGAATTACCCTTGTATTGCGGCTCGAAAGGCAGTTATTAACCTTTCCCTTCCTGTGCTAAAAAAATCGGCGCGTTCCGGTGCTGTGTATTCAATACACATGTAAAAATGAGCGATTTAAAATCGGAAAAATAAGAATATTTATAGCCAATCGCTTAAATTAATTAAATTTGAAGTCAAAAGTGATAATAATTGAAATTTGAAAAAATGTATTGCTGAAAACATGAAACAACATCGGCCGACGTTCACAAAACGATCGCTGAGACCACTTCATATGGATGCCCGCGAGCTACTGAGACGTGACTCGGAACACTAACACTGTGTATGTTATACCTCGAAGGAAGAAACACAACTGCAAACTGAGATTCTATTTCTTGCGTTCCCATATGCCGAAGTAGAGTGAGAGTGAGACTTGAATACCGTCGCTTCCTCACCCATAGCGGTTTTTAGAATGAATATACCTACGTCACACGTTTGATTGTATTGGTGAATTTATTCCCGATTTTCACAAAATATCTCTGATGTGGCCGATAAGTGCTAATTATTATTAATATTATTTTTTCATTCAATGCGTAAATGTATTACGGAGGAATACCTTAAATTTGAACCCAGTATTTATTATATTTATAGAGATATTCAAATTTTTAGAAGCATTGTGTACTAGTTACACATCACAGGGAAGGAAGGGCTAATAAGGTGAAAGCGGAATCTGGAATTACAGTCAGATATGGCGACACGACACCAAGGGAGCCCCTTTGGACAGTTCTTTATTTGTCACTGAGTGATGATACAAAAAATAAAGACGTTTTCGATCTTGTAGTGTACTCGTATATGGGGACTTATTTTGTTCCTCACAACAGCGTTGGCGACAGTGGGACAGAAGTGAACTAATTGATCACCTCCCGACGGACAAATAAATACTCTGCTCGATTAATTTCAAATGATTTTTTGTTGGGTTTTACACGTGATAAATGAAAATCAGTATTTTGCAACTGACGTTGTTTTTCCTTTATCGTTTGTGATCAGGGTTGGCACATAACAATAATTATTTTTTTATAGAATATCATTATCATATCTCCATGCCGCTATTAGAGTAAACAGAAATAACAGATCTTCATTTTATTCTTACCTGCCACACATATTTCGCTTCTGCTACGTCCATGCTTGTTGTTACATCATTCTTAACCAATACATTCGACCTCCGTGACTCAGTTAATAAGAAACCTGTCTCTCAACCGGTAGGTTGCGAGTTCGATTCCCTCTGGAACGCAGATTTATTTTTAAAATGATTCCAGTGTGATTTTAATTTACGGTCTTTTTGACTTCTTCTTGGTTGGTTGGAGGAGATTTCCACTTGGCAATAAATCCGCCAGGTTGTACTGTACACAACGAAAGTGTCTTCTTCTTCCTCTTCTTTTAGGCATGTTGGTCTGTTATGGTCCTGCATCATCGTTTCCCTCTTGTGACGTCGACTGCCAGCTGTCTTTCCATATTTTGGGAAGCCGTCCTGGAGGTCTGCTTGCTTGAGGGATACTGCCCCTGGCCATTCTTACGGCTCTTGGTTCCGCCATTCTGGATACATGTTTGTTCCAGAACCTTCTTCTATGTCATCTCTATCTGACAATATCTTCAACTTCGCACATCCTTCGGATTTCTGTGTTTCGTACTCTATCACGAAGGATTTTGCCAGCGATACTCCTGAGTATCTTCATTTCGCTGATTCGAAGGAGATTTTTGGTTCTGACAGTGTCGGCTCTGGACTCTTTGCTGTATGTCATTATGGGGCGGACACAGGTTTTTTATATCCTCACCTTGCTTTGGATGTTCATATACTTGTTTTTCCAGATAGTGTTCTTTAAACATCTGGAAAAACGAAAGTGTAATACAATAAATGTCGTCTTCCATCATAGATTATCATCCCATGTATTAATATTCATATTATATATGTATGATGATAAAATATGTTTTTTTTGTTACCCTACATAAAAATCAGAATTGTCACGTATTTTCTCTCTTTTATTATTGTTATTAATATAATTAGTATGCTTAAGCAAAAAATCAATAATCTCATAATATCGTGGAGTAAGAATGGTTACTATGACCTTCATGAGATTATAAAGGGTCTTTCAAATTGAGCGGTTTTTTAAGTTCATTTTTTTTTAAATTCTTGAATAAAACACACAATTTGCTTTGATTTCATAAAACTTCTCATTGGTCATTGAAGTATAATGTATGGCATTTAAACACAAAAAAACAATATCCACCAAATGTCCACCTCTTGCAGCTCCACAGATGTTCACTCTTTTGTCAAAATTTTCGATGACACTTTTGCATAATTGCGATTCTAACTCACCAATAACGCGAATAATTTTGTCCTTCAGCTCAGGAATTGATCGGGGGGTCATTCTTATAGACCTGGCTTTTCACGTAACTCCAGAGAAAATAGTCCAACGGTGTCAGATCACAATATGATCTTGGTGGCCAATTAACATCACCGTTTTGCGGAGATTACAACACATACAATAAAAGAATTCAACAATTTGAACGCATTGTTGTATTGTATATAACTCCATTTTTATAAATGTCATAAATTACACTTCTCAAATGTCACAAGACCCAGGCAAGTTCGCGATGCCATCTGTGTTTTATCCAAGAATTAAAATCCACTCAATTTGAAAGACCCTTTACTATATGTTTATTAAACTGTTTGAAAATGTATGTAGCGTTATGGTTATAGAAAAGAGTGTGGTAAAGGTCTGTCCGGATATATGGGTTGGCTAAAAAAAACTGAAGCAGGTTGATGACTTATGTTATCTGGGTAGTATGTTAACGTGTGATGAGCGAGTTGAAAAGGACATTAAAAGATGAGTAGTGACAGGGAACAAGGTAAACGGAGCACTTAATGTTATATACAAAAATCGCACAATATCAACAGTAGCATAAACGACAATACATAATAATGTTTTGGTGGCAACCTTGATGTATGGAAGCGAAACATGGACTTGGCAGAAAAATAGTAAGATTAATGTTGTGGAGATGCGTGCACTATAAAAATGTATAGAGTCAATGTTTGAAAGAAGGCACAATGAAGATATCAGAAATAAATGCACGGATAAAATATATATTTTAAGTAAGATGAACAAGTGTTGCAAGTGGCAAGACGCTTGTCTGTCGATCCGGAGGTTGCGGGGTCGATCCCCGCTGGAACCCATATTCTATTTAAATGGGATTCCAGTCTGGTTTTCACTTAGGATCCATTAAGAAAAGTCTGGTTGGTTGGAAGAGATTGCCACAAGGCAATAAAATCGCCAGGTAAAAAAAAAAATAAGAAAAGATCTTTAAGATGGTTTGTACATGTCGAAAGAATGAATGATGAAATAATATCGAAACGAATATACAAGTCAGAATTGCAAGGTGTGCGTGGAAGAGGTAGACCGAGGAAACGTGGCTGGACTAAATTGAAAGTAAATTGAAAAGTATGAATAACAAAAGATTGAAATGTGAAAGAGGTCCTAGATAAAAACATTTGGAAATCTGTTCTCTCTGCCTATCCCGCAAGGGGCACAGTGTGGATGATACGTATGTAAATCCGAAGTTTGTGAAATGTTTTTCATTCCAGGTCTTTATTTCCTCTTTTTCTTCCATTGATGATATATCATTTTAATTTTTCTTTTGTGAATTATTCATGAACATATAATTTCCTTTATTAACGTTTGCCTAGTTGATTGAAAGAGACTGCCGCCTGGCAATACACCCATCAGGTTGTTTTATAATGAAATGTTAAATAAATAAATAAATAAAATTTCAATGGCAATGAGATTAAACTTTCAAGACGGTCGGTATGTTAAATCTCCTGCAGCCTTTTGTTTTTAGGCCGAGTTTTTATTCAACGCCATTTTGTGGTGCCTTAATAGCGCTATAAAAATGTACGATAAACATAATATAACTGCAGAAATACAACTTTAGATGTACAATAGTCTAAAAGTAAAACTTGTGGGGAAGTTAATCCGCCAGGAATTGAATCTAAATCGCCCGTTTGCTCAGCGTGTATACTAACCATTAATCCATGTCCGCCATTTTAACTCATGAGAGTGATATATTTAAAAAACATTAATGGTGCGTACTTTTCATTGTCTCATGAACATAAATTTAAGTTCAGAGAAAAAAGAAACTGAAATCGAAGTTTTTTTTATTGCACTTTATAAATTCATGATATATATATATATATATATATGATAATAAAATCTATTATAGCATTAAAGCTATTGTAAGTCTTGAAATGAATCCGCCAGGAATCGAATATGGGGTTAGTAAATGAATAATAGTTTTGCGTGAATTCTAACCGTTAGACGGGGGTTCGAAACCGGTTATTAAAACAATTTTTAAATAACCGAAAACCGGTTATTCTATCGTCTAACCTACCATATTGGGGAAAAAAATATAAAACGGCATTATTTTCGCTATATTTTTGTGAAACGTTTGCCTTTAGCTTTAATTACGTGTAATTTCACAGATGTTATTTTTGATTACCGTAATGTCGCCGACGGTCGATTGATTATTGACAAGATTTTTTTGAATCCCAAACAACAATCGTAAATAAATTATTCATGTTGTAAACATTTATAATATAGGTATTTTAAAAAATGTCAGTATATTTGTTGGATTTGCAAACATTTCTTAATCTTATTATGAATTGTATTGCTTTTAACAAGTCTTTCAAGTGACATAACCTCAATGCCTAACCAATAAATTAGAGTTAAATAGAGTTCATTCTACCTGCAAAATGACAATCGTAGTAGACAAAGGATGAATAATGCTCCCAGTTTACTTGCTTCCAAGTTTTATTGTTAACGTATATGTTTGTATATATTATTGAATTAGTTTCGTTCATATAAAAATAATCGAAAACTAGTCAGTCGAATTGGGCGGTTCATCAAAAGCCCTACGTTAGACTACGGTCATCGACCCTTCATCCGTTAGATGTTTCTATTGTTTCCGTTTCATTCTAATTATTTGAATGTGTGTAATTACGGCTTAAACGAAAAAATAACACGGCACATTCTAAAACATCACTAAAGGGGGAATAAAAACAACAATATATCAAATGCAGTGCAGCGAATAAACTAGGTTTCAATCATGTGTTGACCTTGTTAAAAAATCTTTAGTTCGAGTGAACCATAGCTATCAACTGATATTTAAGCTTATTTTATATTCTGATTGTGGCAACCCTGTCACTAGTGGGTAGTTGTCAAATCACTGCACACCTTTCCCGCCGCTCCGCGACAGTAGAACACACGATCGAGTTGTCAGCCCGATTGATACTGCCTTATCACCATCGCTAATACTCTATATAATTTTCCGTGGCGGAACATTCGAGCCAGTCGAGTGTCAGACGTCGTGAGAACGGTTGGGAGGGAAAAAGCAACACGCTTTTAGCGCGCGAACGCCTTATATTTTGCTTTCAATTGACAACTGTCAAACCACCTGTCAAAAAAAAATCGAATTCGGAACAAACGACAATAAAAATAATTTCGTTCGTTGCGAAAGGCATAGACAATTAAATGTTATATTATTCTACTTTACAGTGCCTACTCTTGCGTTAAAACGAAATAGATTTGTAAACTATATTTTAATTTGTTTTTTTTTTCTTCTCTCCAAGTGTTCGGTAAAGTTCTGTGACATATTTCCTGTTTTTGAGAAAATAAATAAGTTTAAATATTGTGTTGTTTAAATAAATCTAATTGTGTACATATTCACATTTTTTTATAATAATAAATTTATAAAATAAATTGTGCGATTGGACAAATTTTTTTGAAATTAAATATTTTTTAATGGCAATTAATCCGACTCATATTCAACCAGTTACAAAATTTATTAAATTAATTAAAAATTTACAAAAATACCTTTGGTACTCTCCTGGTATCTAATTATTTATATATAAATAATAAAATTTAGCTTGTGATATTAAAATAATTAAATGTTAAGACTGATGTGATATATTATATAAAAAAAATAATACTGTGATATTTAATTGTGATTATTCCCCATCGATACATCATTTTCAATGAAGATTGATATATGTAATAGCATAACCAGTAAGTAATTATTTTAATATTTGTAAATCTATTTTAATATTTGTAAATCTATTTTGTATATTTTTAAATTGTATTACAATGTACGGTATTTTATCGACCATTAAAAAAGGTTACAAGAGTATTACTCAAATTAGAATTTTGAGTGCGCGTGAATATAGATATAACTTGTCACAAAAATTATAAACATATTCATGAATTATATTAAAAAAATATTGAAAAGTAATACGCACATGCATACCGCTCACCACATAAAGTACAAAATTAAGACAGGTCACGGCTCAGGTAATCAAAGGTCCGTCTAACATACAAAAAAAAAGAAAAATATAGTCTAAGAAAATATTAACTCCAATACATGTCTTCAGTGAAATACAGGCAAAAGCCTAGTTTTCTGGGGAGACGACAAATGAAAGGCAACAAACCCAGATCCATTAAAATTGTGTGTCCGAAATAAATTACCTGTTGTTCTTTCGCAAATTATGTATATTTCTTGTCATGTGTAGAATAAATAAAATAAAATACAAAAAATAGCACATTAAAACATGTTTTACAGGTATCTCAAAATAACACATCAAAACATGTTTTACAGGTATCTCAAAAGTTTGAGAAAATAAGTCAAGATTTTTTTTGTTAATTAATTTTTTTTTAGTTCTGTTACCTGGGCAGTATGTTCACGTGTGATGAACAAGTTGATGAAAGGAGCATTGAAAGAAGGGTAGCGATAGGGAAGAAGATAAACGGAGCACTTAATGTAATATAAAACAATATCAACAGTGGCAAAAAAGGCAAGAAGTAATTGTATGTTGGTGCCCACCTTGACGTATGGGAGTGAAACCTGGACTTCCGAAATAGCAAAGTAAAATTAATGCTGTGAATATACGTGTACTAAGCAAAATATTTTGAGTGTCAATGTATGAAGGAAGGCGGACCGAAGATATCAGAATTAAAATGGATGTTTTAAGAAAGAAAGTTTTAAGAAAAAGCGAGTATACAAATCACAAGTGCGAAGTGTGCGCGGACCGAAAAAAACACGACTGGATCAAAGGGACCAGATTTTGAAAGAAAGTTTAGTGAGAAGTATGAATAGTAGAAGATTGTGCATGACGAGATGTTTGAATGTAGAGGAGGCGAAAGTCGTGTGCTTGGATAGAAAATTTTGGAGATCTGTTTTCTCTGCCTAATCCGCTACGGATACGGCGTCATGATATATGTATATCTATTTTGTTTTCTGTATTTCGGAGGTAAAATGTGGAGAAACCATTTCACTTGCTAACATTATATTATTTAATTAAAATCAAAGTTTATTTGATTGATTTTGTGAAGTTGTATTAATTGATTTTGAATACAATCAATTACAGATAATGAGGTTCAACAAACAAAGGTTCTCACTACAAATTTCATTCAACTTTTGTTGATCAACTACAATCGATCAATTAAACTTGATCCGTGAGAACGGGTCTTTAGCTATTTGTTGATTAATCAACTCTATATTACGAGTAGCTACTTATTTATTCATCAACTCAATATTAGCTATTTATTTATTAATCAACTCTATATTAGCTATTTATTTATTAATCAACGGTTTAATGTGACAATATTAAAAAATATATACAATTAGTTTAATTTTTCATTCATTACAAAAGATAAAATATTATAAACCTCGTTTCGTATTCTCATCAACCTGACAGTGACTCTCAATTATATATGCATACATCACGCGAATCAACCCCCTCACACTTCATCACTCCAGACAGACTAAAACGTTCATCACACAATATACCGCACATAATAATAAAAAAAACACGACACCCTTTCACACAAACCTTTGCATCAAGTCGTCCCTCCTGCAAGTCCAAGTATTCAAACTCCTGTCGCAATAACAGTCACGCTCCGATCCACTGCCTGAATTTGTCTCATTTTGCCTTTATTGAATTCGGCACCCCATTGTATACCATGGCATCCAAATAGGCATATTGCCTTTGGGCAAAATATAGTTTTAATCTGGGTATGGTAAATATTTGAGCAGTTACCATACCAGTAAGCTAGGCCTTTTGCCTGTATCTCGCCGTGGACATATAGCATTAAAAAATAAATCGATATTTCTTTCGGATTTTTATTATCTAAAACCTCGTATATTCTCAACAACCTGACAAAAAGTGTCACTCAATTACATGTGTATGTATCATGTGAATCAAACTTCTCACACTTCATCACTCCAGACAGACCAAAACGTTCATCCCACAATATACCGCACTTCTTCTTCTTCCTAGTATCATGTTAGGTCCCCCCAACGTTGACTATCACCTGAGAGTAGGAATCTTTCTCCCCGGCTGCCCGAAAAAGATCCCCAACGCCCCTTATACTAGTCCAATCACGTATATTGCGGAGCCAGGAGATTTGCCTCCTGCCAACACCTCTTCGACCCTCTATTTTGCCTTGGATGATCAGGTGCAGTAATTTGTAATTTGCTCCTCTAAGTACATGTTCCAAGTAGGACACTTTTCGAATTTTAATATTAGTTAGCAACTCTCTATCAACTTTGACTCTTCTTTGAAGAATCCTTGTGTTGCTGACCATATCCGTCCAGGGTATCTGTAGCATACTCCGGTGCATCCACATTTCGAATGCTTCCAGTCGGTTCATAATACTTACTTTGAGGGTCCATGATTCCGCTCCATGCAATAGTTAATTCAGTAGTTACACCACGTAATTAGCCATAACACATGTACTAAATTGAAGTCAGAATTTTTATTCACACGAGAATCTAACCCGTAATCTCTGAGTCAGAAGGCGGACGTCTTACCAACTAGGCCACGGAGTTAGACCCCTCACACGAATAACCTGATCGCCACATTAGACTCGGTTTTGATATGATCTTTTGTATAATATTGTCTAAAAATGATCTACAGATCTATAAGCCGACTATAACTTAATGAAATCCAACACACATAAATACACAAAGAACTGTTTGCAGATCATAAATAATATTTTTAATTCATTTTACAGCTGCGTCAATAGCTCTAAGTTTACTTTAAATAAACAGCCCATAGAAGTCGTACATCTGGTCTGTATAAAGTGATTGCTCCTCTCCAGTGACCAGCCCCGTGACTGCGTGACGTGTTTCTTTGTTCGTCTCCGAAGAAGTGATTCGTGTCCACTTTTACTGGTCTCTGAGGGCGACGTTTAGTGACGACGCTGTGTTCTAGTGACATTGCTTCACCCTTTTCTTTTTATTTTGTTCTTACTCGTGTCGAGTGATCTATTTTGTTTCGTCTCTTGCATCTTGTTGTGCCGATCTACTGTTGAGAGACTTGTTTTGTGTGCTAGTTCTATAGGCTGTGATGCTCATACTGATATGACCGTCACTCTGAAGATGGAGTCTGAAACGGTTCCGAAACGTAGGCATATTAGCAACCAACGTGAAAATGGTAAATATTTATCCTTTTTTTAAAACACTTCTGTTGTATACATGTATAATACTTCTTCTTCTTCCTCTTGGTTTAGGTCGTATGACCTGTTTGTAACGATGGGCTGTCCTGGGATGATGACGTCCGGACAGCTGGACTTCCATCTTTTCGGCGGCCTTCCTGGTAATCTCCTGCTGTTAGGGTTTTCAATCTTAGCGATTGTTGCCAGTCTTATATCCTCCATGCGGTCCACATGATCCCTCCAGAAGCGCCTTCTGCTTCTTCCCCCCCTCACTATTTCTTCAACACCACAGACAGACCTTATCGTCTCATTTCTGATCCGATCTCTGAGTTCTGCCTGCGATGGAGCGTAGGGTTCTCATTTCCGCCACTCTGAGAAGGTTTTTTGTCTTGTTGGTATCGGCTCTCGCTTCTATCCCATATGTCATGATGGGGTGGACGCATGTCTTATATATCCATGTCTTATATGTATAATATAACCTGGCAAATTTACTTCAAAGTAACAATAACTTTCAACCAACCAGATTTTTTTAAGTGGCATTAAGTGAAAACTAGACTGGAACCCTTTTTAATACAATTGGATACCAACGAGAATCGAACCTGTAACGCCCGGGTCGGATAGATAGATGTTTTACCAAGTAAGCCACGGAGTTCATTTATATTTATAGTAGAGATAAATGACTTGTGAAGCGATGTTTTGTTTTACAATATAGACGTACATATGTATATATGTGTCATGACGTGTCCCTTGCAGGATAGGCAGAGAGAAAAGATTTCCACACTTTTCTATCCAAAACACACAACTTTCGCATCGTCCACATTCATATATCTCGCCATGCGCAATATTATATTATTCGTGCTTCTCACTTTACCTACTTATAAAACCTAGTCCACTTGGTCCAGCCATGTTTTTTTCTTACTCCAACTCTTTCACGAACACCATGCGCATCTGACTTTCTATATATTGTATATATATTTGCTTGATCCATTATTTTGTCATTCATTTTTTCCACAAGCCCAAATCATATTTCTCCATTCTTCATCTTACAAACAACATCCACTTTATCCGTGCATTGATTTCTGATGTCTTATTTCCACTTTCTTTCATACATTGATACCCTTCATTTTTTTCGTAGTGCACCTATCTTTACATCACAAATCTTACCTAAATCCTTCGTGATCCAAGATCTAGTTTCACACACATGTGTAAAAATGGGAATATATACACTACTATATTACGCGTAAATTGTAATTTTTGACACTTTTTATGTCACGCGATTGTTGTATAAGATACCTAGATATGTACATTACGTTAAGTTCTTCGTCTACCTTGTCCCCTGTCACTACTCTTATTTCAATGCCCCTTTCAACTCGCCCATCGCACGTTAACATACTGCCCAGATAAAAGAACTCGACAACCTGTTCCAGTTTTTCTGAGCTAAACCATATATCTAACATACTTTTCATCGCACATCTAACATACTTTTCATCGCACATCTAACATACTTTTCAACACACATCTAACATACTTTTCACCATACATCTAACATACTTTTCATCGCACATCTAACATACTTTTCAACACACATCTAACATAATTTTCACCATACATCTAACATACTTTTCATCGCACATCTAACATACTTTTAAACACACATCTAACATACTTTTCATCATACATCTAACATACTTTTCATCACACATCTAACATACTTTTCACCACATGTCTAACATTAATTTCATCACACATCTAACATACTTTTCATCACACATCTAACATAGTTTTCACCACACATCCAACATACTTTTCACCACACATCTAACATACTTTTCATCACACATCTAACTTACTTTTCACCACACATCTAACATACTTTTCACCACACATCTAACATACTTTTCACCATATCTCTTTCTATAACCATGAAATTTGATTTCGCTACGTTAAAAAATATTCACGTTCAAATTGTATAATATTTGCGTTGTATAACTGGCAAGCTAAGAATACACAAAGGGTTAAAAAAGATGATACAAAAACGGTTCAACATATAAATAAATCGCAATTTTTAGGTCTTTGGTAAAGTGTCTTTCAAATTGAGCGGCTTTTTTATTTCATTTTTTTTTATTCTTAAATAAAACACACAATTTGCTTTGCTTTCAAAAAAACTTTTTATTGGTTATCGAATTATAATGTATGACATTCAAGATAAACACAAAAAAACAATATCCGCCAAATGTCCACCCCTTGCAGCTCCACAGATGTCCACTCTTTCGTCAAAATTTTCGATGACATTTTGGCATAATTGCGGTTCTAACTCGCCAATAACGCGAATAATTTCGTCTTTTAGCTCAGGAATTGGTCGAGGGTCATTCTTATAGACCTGGCTTTTCACGTAACCCCAGAAAAAAATAGTCCAACGGTGTCAGATCACAATATGATCTTGATGGCCAATTAACATCACCGTTCCCGGAGATTACAATACATAAAATAATTCAACAATTTAAATGCGTTGTTGTATTGTATACGACTCCATTTTTATAAATGTCATCTATTACACTTCTCAAATGTCACAAGACCCAGGCAAGCTCGCGACGCCATCTGTGTTTTATCCAAGAATTTAAAAAACCGCTCAATTTGAAAGACCCTATGTTTGTATACAAATTGTATTACAAATGATTCATAAAAAAGATTAATTTCTCTTATGTTAAAAATAACACTATCAAATTCTTTCCCGTACTCTTTGTCACACCGTTTCACACTACCTACTATTTTCTTATGTACCACCAGTGGTACGCGTACCACCGGTTGAGAATCTCTGACCTAAGGTAACTAAAAATATTATTATAAAATTTTGTTTTATATCTACCACTTTGCACGGATTTCTCCTGTTACACAAATAGGGTCTGCTTCTAGAGTTAGCTTATTCGTTAGGAAGAATATCAGTCAGGACTCTTCTCGTACTTCTGGACGATGCCGAGAATATATCCAGATGTTATATACATATTTTACACCTTAAAATCAATACGATGTCAGTATATTATTAAAAAAACATTAACATGTTGGATATATTTAACTTAAAGAAATTGAGTAAAAGGGACAGATAAAAAAATATACTCAGTAAATTGGTTGTTTTCTGTAAAACGACCATTTTTAACAATTCTCTGGGGGCGCGCAGTGCTGATACGGGGTGGGGCCGCAGAGCGGTCAGGGGCGGAGTCTCTAGTATTTTTTTATTTCTCCACATTGAAAGGTATAGTACAATTTATGAAATTTGATATACTCCTCGTTTTTTTTTTTCGAGGTAGATCTCTCTTGATGCAATATTTCTCATTTTCAAGGCTATAAAATACGAGATTAGTACACTTTGCTACGTGATAAAAGCATGAAATACTTTGCAAAATAAAATGCGGGCAACTTTAATATGGAAAGAAAAGATACATACATCGCATGTTTTTAATAATACTGTCACAAGCTCAAATTATATAATTTTATTTCAAATTTTTACTTATATAATGTTATATTGAAAATTATGTTTGTATTGTATTAAATTTTCGCTGTATACAGTACAATCTGACGAGCTTATTGTTATGTATAAATATCATCCAACCAGCCAAAAATATATTTAATATAAATTAAGTGAAAACAAGACCGAAATAGTTTCGTTTTTAATTGGGTTCCGACGGGAATCAAACCCACAACCCCCGGGCTAGATAAATGTCTTACCAACTAGACTGTGGATTGATCTTGGTGGCCACAATAATTACAACATTACAAAAGGACTTAAATAAATTTAAAAAACTCCACATTATGTCAACCCTTTTTCGAGTGTTGAACGATCCAAGCTTCCTCAGTATCTGTATGGAAAATTGTATGATCATAGTATAAATAGGCCAAAACCCATACAATCGTTGTCGCCAAACAAAGAAAACGAGAATTGAATTTTGAATACAAGAGAGCGAGAGAGGAATACTTGGATTCTCTCCGAAAGTAATTCGAAATTTGAATCTCGGTGGATCCGTGATAACTGAACGAATTTTAAATACCTAGCTAACAATTTTTGAACCGTTGTAAAAGGGGACGATGTATAAATGATAAATATAAACAAATTTTACATTTATGAATATATATTTTCATAAATGTAGAATTTGTTTTACTTCCGTGAAAATTTCACGGGTTGCAACTACTATAAATTATTTCTGAGCATGGAATGTCCTTCGATCTGGTGTCAGCAGAATCCTTTGTATACCAACGCATCACACAATTCTACGCACCATCTTTTGCAGTGCAGTCGGCTCGATTTTAGAAAGATCTTCGTGACTCAATACTATAGTAATTGTATCGGACGTATGCGTCACCATAAAATACGATTGATATATTTTCTGGTTATTTTGTATTTTTTGATTCTTGGTTGTATTTTGATGTTTTGTATGTATAATATAATTTTATGTTTGTTGAGGTCCGTGCTATGTATCACGACCGTAACTGAAATGCTCCTTATGCGCGGCCATCGCGAGACAGTATCAAAAGTCGGCCGGCCCATGCATGCGAAAACTTGCGAGAATTGTGATATTTAGCAAGTTATGACGGCATGCACGGGCGAAAACAGGCGATTACGATGAACTATTGGCTGCACATAGGGAGCGCCAAAAGTCAAAAAATACATTCTCAGTTCATTCTGTCTACTGCATTTTACTTGCGACCATCTACGAGTACTACCTGGTAAAGAGGAATCTCTTCACCCTGCTACGGGTCGAAAGACGGCCGTTTTACCAACTAGTCCATGGAGTTAATTTTTTAATTATAGTATGTACCTTGTTAAATGATGTTTTGTTTTACAATACGGACGTACACACATGTCGTCATGCCGTGTCAAACGCCATATTTTAGTCGCTTCCCAATAAATTTGCGTTTTTTCTTTCTTCTAGATTTTTTCCCGCTTAAAGATCGATTGTTACATTTTTTCAGTTTGATCAGTTGAAACTATAAATTGAATTAAATTGGTGGTTTTTAATTTCAGTTATTATATTGACTAAAATAACATTTTTGGGTTTGATCTATATACATACAGGGGTAGGTAGAAATGAGAGATCGGCAAGCTTTCCTATCGCGACACACTTCTTAAACGTCTTCTACATCCATAGCAACGAAATATGTATTTATTTTGTGATATTTTTAATATGCCAATAATATTGGGTTCGAATCCAGAGTTGAGACGCCCTTGAGTAGAATTTGCTCTCTAACAGTGCTTTATAAATTGCCCTTATCATAGTACAACCTGGCGGGCTTACTGCCATGAGGCGATCTCTTTCAACTGACAAGAAGAAAAGAAGGCTGGAATCCTTTTTTTTTTTAATCTGGGTTCCAGCGGTATTTGAACCCGCAACCTCTGGGCTGGGAGACAGGCATCTTACCAACCAGGCCACGGATGTCGTCATCGTCACTACAACACAAGAATGTCGTTATTTAATTTATATATTAAAAACTTCGTTTGAAACTAATTTAAAGAAAAAAAATTGACTTTTCACAGTATTTCATTAAAGGTGCGATTCACGGCGTCTTAATAAATACAATTATTTTATAATAATTTTGCAAAAAAAAAATATTGGCAATACTCTTTTTACTCGCACAGCCTACGGCTTTAAAAGTCCCTATTTCACAATACGCCTTGTCGCACTTTCGATTGCGAAAGAATGGCACATTTCATGCGATAAAAAGACGGTTTTATTACCTACTTAATAATAATTATTGTAATATGTATTGCAAAAAAAATATTGAATCGAGTTTAATTTACAGTTTATTCAGAAAATTATTAAAGTGATAATTTAAAAAGACATTTCTTCTAGACCGTGGTCTAAAAGTTGCCATTCACACTGAGCAAGCGGAGGTCCTAGGTTCGATCCCTGACGATTCACTTCCAGACTGGTTTCGATCATAGACCGTATTAAATTTTATTTAGACAGATAATTTTTTAACTGCCTACATAAAATTTAAAACGGTCTATGAGCAATTAACAATTTAAAATTTAAAACGGTCTATGAGCAATTAACAATTTAAAATTTAAAACGGTCTATGAGCAATTAACAATTTAAAATTTAAAACGGTCTATGAGCAATTAACAACAAATATTTCTTGCAGATCGTGGTCTAAAGGTTTCCATCACGCTAAACAAGCGGACGTCCCGGGTTCGATTCCTGACGGATTCTCTTCCGGACTGGTTTTACTTTTAGACCGTTTTACATCTTACTTAGTTAATTTTTAAAGTGATAATTTAAAACGAATTATGAGTTATGAACAAATATTCATTGCAGACCGTGGTCTAAAGGTTACCGTAACGTTAAGCAAACGGACGTCCTAGATTCAATTTCTGGCGGATTCTCTTCCGGACTGGTTTTGCTTTTAGACCGTTTTACATCTTACTTAGTTAATTTTTAAAGTGATAATTTAAAACGAATTATGAGTTATGAACAAATATTCATTACAGACCGTGGTCTAAAGGTTACTGTAACGTTAAGCAAACGGACGTCCTAGATTCAATTTCTGGCGGATTAACTTCCGGGCTGGTTTTGCTTTTAGACCGTTTTACATCTTACTTAGTTAAATTTTAAAGTGATAATTTAAAACATGTTATTAGTTATAAAAAAACATTTCTTTCAGACTGTGATCTTAAGGTTAGCATTCACGCTAGGCAAACGGACGTCCTAGGTTCGATATCTGTCGGATTCTCTCCCGGACTGGTTTAACTCTTAGTCCGTTTTACATCTGAATGTAGGATTTTCTGTAGCTTATATGCTTCGTATTATAATTGTATCGCTTTAGAGTAACACAAAAATATCGTTTTATAAATTCTGCCTAACGAAAGATTGCAGCAGATCAAAGATGACAATGGTCCAGAAACTTTTATCTCCTTGACATCGGAATTTTGGATTTGATCTGTTAAAACTGTGTGTGTGCTGGCTGAAGTGCAACAGTTTACGCACTTTAAACCAATTCACGAGGGATAGCCTATCTTGAATCGTTAAAAGTCAGGGAAATCAACGGTAGACACTTTTCATAGATTATAGATGTGTATCGAAATTGGAAAGTCTGGCGCTTGTTTCTCTCTATCTATCCCGTCAGGGAAATAACGTGATATTATGTAAAATAACAAATAAATGGATTGTAAATATTAATGGTGTTGTTGAATTGGAAAAGGACGACAGTTCTTAGAAGTGACTTGGCACGTATTTGCTGCTTCTAATTGCAACCATAAATCAGACGAAGGTTTCCACCTGTTCTGACCTTACGCCGGTCCTAAGCACCTCCTATGAGGATGACATCAGGAATTTCAATGAGCCCACTGGTCTCCTCAAAGTGGACGTTTTGAAGATGAACCTTTCACAACGTTTTGTCTGTTATATTATTTATAGTTCAGGCATTAACACTGTGGTAATTTATTTACTCAAACACTTTTTATTCCCCTTTATATGACCATATAACCGTACAGGTTTCAAGGTTTTCACTTCATCATGAGGGAAGCACAAACAAGACTTGTTTATGCTTATCTGATGATGAGGTAAAAACCTTAACACTGGCAGGGTTATACCGTTATATGTTATACTACTGGTAATACTTGCATTTAAACTAGAAAGCAATGCTTGCATTTGGAGCCCGGTGGGGGCGCAGAACTCACTCGTGGTGGAGAAGGTACAAAAAAAAATAACTACGATATCTCTATATGGGTGAGTTTGGTGTCTATCCATGGCTTTACCCTGCTCAGTTTCTGCTTGGGCATGCTTGGGTATAACTTCTTGAGCGTAAGAAGAGATCTGCGTCTCCTGGTATACGTTGTCAGACTCGTTCGAGAAGTTGTAAGCTGTCCAGCATTACTACAAAGATTAGCGTTAAATGTTCCTAACAATTACAATAGACTCCGCCGGCAAGAACTGTTCTCAAAAACATACGCTAGAACGGGTCTTCCAGCCGCTATGCCTGTTAGAAGGGCCTTAACTCTTTTGAACGGGACTGCTTCGGATATTAACATATTTCATATCACATTACCAAAAGCAAAAGTAAATTTTCTTCTTCGATTGAGCGCGTTAGAAAGCACTCATCAACGTATTTAAGCGACTTTGAATATATGTGTGTATGTATATATATCATATATATGTGTGTATGTGTGTGTATATATCCTTGAAGCGAAGGGTTTACAACCAGTGCATTCTTCCAGTACTTGCGTATGGCTGCGAGACATGGACGCTCACAGTAAAGAACACACAAAAGCTCCAGACCGCATAAAGGGGCATGGAGAGATGCATGTTGGGATATACTAAAAGAGACCGTAAAAAAAACACCTGGATTCGCAATATAACAATGACAGAAGATGTTATAAAAGTGTGCAAAAGAATGAAGTGGCAATGGGCCGGACACATAGCCAGAATGTCAGACTCCCGATGGACAACCGAAATAATCCAATGGTACCCAAGAGGCATAAAGAGACCCAGAAGAAGACCGAAGGTACGTTGTATATATGAAATCAGGAAGCATGGCAGCATCACATGGCATCAACGAGCAAAAAACCGAACTATTTGAAGTCAACTTGGGGAGACCTTCATCCAGCAGTGGATCGATCCTGGTTGACAATGATGATGTGTGTGTGTGTATGTACGCATATAAAGTTAAATGAATAGCGTTAGACTAAACAAAATTACAATATTTGTTTGGACGTAATCTGTATTATTTTAGCGCTCTCGCTTTTTCCCGATTATTAATCATCCTTCTGACCACACTGCTAGGTTAACCACACGACTAAATAAATAACTTGAATCTTTTTATGTGATGCAGTGTGTTTAAAAAAAAATCCCGTTTTCTTTTCTTTCAACACATTGACACCCCATTCATTACATTGAACTTCTCAGACAACTCGAACGACTCCTCTGACTTTTTACATTTCCTCTTTTAAAATATCATTGGCCTGATCCAACCATACTTTCCTTGGTCTTCCTCTGCCGTGCCTTTCACTCACATCTGCAATGCTTATTTGTTTTGCTATTTTTTTGTCGATTCATTCGTTCTACATGACCAATCTCTTCATTGTCTTATTGAATAGATCAACCTTAAGTGTGTACTCATCCATTATCTCTTCATTCCGTATTATGTTTGACATTATCAACCCATGTTTACTTCTCAGTGTACGCATTTTTACACTATTTATTTGACTCCCATCAGTCTTTTTCCACGTCCACGTTTGACTCCTGTTCTTCAAAGTTGATACTCAAATAATATTATATATACTTGTTGTTTATAGTTAAGGCATTAATGTTGTGGAGGTTTAAAGACATTGTAATTTATTTTTATCAAACACTGTTTATTCCACTTTTTTTTTGTGTATGCATATAATATATATACACACACATACACACATATATATGATACACATACATACACACATATTGTATATTCAAAGCCTCTTAAATACGTTGATAAGTGCTTTCTAACGCCCTCAGTCTTAGAAGTAAATTTACTTTTGCTTTTGGTAATGTGATATGAAATATGTTAATATCCGAAGCAGTTCCGTTCAAAAGAGTTAAGGCCTTTCCAACAGTCTTGTTTGTGGTGCTCCCCTGAAGATGAGGTGAAAGCCTTGAAACCGGTAGGGTTATACCGTCACAAAAAAAGTGTAATAAACAGTGTTTGATAAAAATAAATTACAATATGTTGTTTATAGTTAAGGCATTAACGTTGTGGAGGTTTAAAGACATTGTAATTTATTTTTAACAAACACTGTTTATTCCACTTTTTTTGACGGTATAACCCTACCGGTTTCAAGGCTTTCACCTCATCTTCAGGGGAGCGCAAGCACGACTAATGCTGTTCGGACTGGCACCGATATAGACACTTCAATGGTTGGAGGCGGGAGGGGTGAGAGGAAGGCTAGGTATAATTTCGGCCAAGAGCGGGGAGATTTTGGGGAGATAACTATTCAGCAGATGCTCTGATCGGTATACTGACTTAGAAATTTCTAGGGCCTCTAATCTGTCCAATCTATTTCCGTTGCCACTAATATGTAAGAATTTGGCATCATCGATAAAAAAAGTATGATTCTCACGGTGACAATGATTAGCCATTTCAGAATAAATTAGAGGATTTGTTAAAGCAGATTGGTGTTCACGAAATCTCTTTTCAAAAGATCTTCCTGTCTTTCCTATATAGAAATTATCACAGTCAGCACATAAAAGTTTATACACACCGCTGTTGTTAAGTATTCCATTTTTGCCTTTCCCATTAAATAAGAGTTTCCGGAGATTAAAGTTAGTGTAAAAAGCTGGCTTTATGTGACTTGGAATATTTTTGGTCATTTCATTTGATATATTTTTTATAAATAGGACTTTGCTCCATTTATAGGTATGCTTATAGGTGTCGTTAAATATATAATCTTTTATAAGTTTCTTTTTTGTTTTGTTTTTTAAAAGTGAATCAATGAGGCTTCCAGGATAGCCATTATTTGTAGCAATTTTTTTGATGGTTATTAATTCCTTTTTAAAATTGTCGTCGGTTAATGGGACACTGAGCAATCTATGAAGCATACAGTTAAAGGCGGCGAATTTATGATTATTAGGATGGTTAGAAGTTGCTGGAATTATAGAGTCTGAATAAGTATTTTTCCTATATATATCAAAGTCAAATGTGCCTTTTTTCCGAGATAATTATAATCAAGTGGTATTACTGATACTCCCCTGAAGATGAGGTGAAAGCCTTGAAACCGGTAGGGTTATACCGTCAAAAAAAGTGGAATAAACAGTGTTTTTTAAAAATAAATTACAATAAATTACAATATTATAAGCAGATTAAATACTTCCAATTCGAGTATATATGTTTTAATACCACATTGACTTTGTTTCCTAACGTTGCACAACGTTTGATATGCCTCTTGACTCTTCCATCATCTGAGAAAATACTACCTGTATATTAGAATTCTTTTACATGGTCCAATCTTTCATTTCTTACCCATATATCGTATTAACTTTTCACATCATTATTTTCTATCACCGAGACTGTATTTCTCAACATTCATTCCTTCTCAGTTCTTTCTTATCAATTTACTTATTAGACTCTATAATTCATGCTCATTCTCCGTTGACACTATCATGCCTTTAACATACATTCCTATTCGATATTTGTATGCGTTCCATTAACCTCTGCAGTTTCTTCACAATGTAAATATTTAACAACCAGGATGACATAACACATCCTTGCTTTACCCCTTTTCAACGAACCGTTCACTCTGATACATGCTATACTTTCAGCTTATAATAAGGCAATACTCCGTATTAATTTACATTCAACACCATATTCATTGAATATTTCTAATTCCGAACTCTGTTATTGATATTCTGTATAAAAATAACATAAAATAAATCACAATAGATAGCCTGACAATCGCATTAGTGTGGCAGCCTGCAGTTGGGTGTTAATTTTGCTCCGTATTAATTTACATTCAACACCATATTCATTGAATATTTCTAATTCCATACTCTGTTATTCATATTCTGTATAAAAATAACATCAAATAAATCACAATAGATAACATGTCAATTGCATTAGTGTGGCAGCCTGCAGTTGGATGTTAATTTTGCTCCGTATTAATTTACATTCAACACCATATTCATTGAATATTTCTAATTCCGAACTCTGTTATTGATATTCTGTATAAAAATAACATAAAATAAATCACAATAGATAGCCTGTTAATTGCATTAGTGTGGCAGCCTGCAGTTGGATGTTAATTTTGCTCCGTATTAATTTACATTCAACACCATATTCATTGAATATTTCTAATTCCGAACTCTGTTATTGATATTCTGTATAAAAATAACATAAAATAAATCACAATAGATAGCCTGTTAATTGCATTAGTGTGGCAGCCTGCAGTTGGGTGTTAATTTTGCTCCGTATTAATTTACATTCAACACCATATTCATTGAATATTTCTAATTCCGAACTCTGTTATTGATATTCTGTATAAAAATAACATAAAATAAATCACAATAGATAGCCTGTCAATTGCATTAGTGTGGCAGTCTGCAGTTGGATGTTAATTTTGCTCCGTATTAATTTACATTCAACACCATATTCATTGAATATTTCTAATTCCGAACTCTGTTATTGATATTCTATATAAAAATAACATAAAATAAATCACAATAGATAGCCTGTTAATTGCATTAGTGTGGCAGCCTGCAGTTGGATGTTAATTTTGCTCCGTATTAATTTACATTCAACACCATATTCATTGAATATTTCTAATTCCGAACTCTGTTATTGATATTCTGTATAAAAATAACATAAAATAAATCACAATAGATAGCCTGTCAATTGCATTAGTGTGGCAGCCTGAAGTTGGATGTTAATTTTGCTCCGTATTATAATAATTTACATTCAACACCATATTCCTTGAATATTTTTAATTCCGAACTCTGTTATTCATCTTCTGTATAAAAATAACATAAAATAAATCACAATAGATAGCCTGTCAATTGCATTAGTGTTGCAGCTTGCAGTTGGATGTTAATTGTGCTATCACTAAATCGCGGAGGTCATTTCGCATAACACAAACTGTCAATTTCATAATAATTTATGCAAATTAATATCGGAATATTTCATTGGCATTGTCTTTTTTTATCATTTTGAATGTCTCTTTGTAATTCCACCAGCAGATTCCTTTATCTGTTGTACAATGGACGCATAGCGCTAGAGCCGCTACGCCGGCCAATAACTTCCGTATTACGATACGAAATCAAGAAGATGGCCTCAAAAATGTCAACTAATTGCTGCAGTTTATATAACCACTAGCTTTGTCCGCGTCTCATACCTGAATATTTCCTACTAATCTCTGCTAAGATAGCTGTTTTGATTTGCATTGTTAATTTGAAGACTAATGACGACCTCCGTGACCTAGTTGGTAAGACGCCTGTCTGCCAACCCGGAGGTTGCGGGTTCAAATCCCGCTGGAACTCAGATTTTTTTAAAGGATTCCAGTATGGTTTTCACTAAAGGTCTCTTTAACAGCTTTCTGATTGGTTGGAAGAGATTGCCACATGGCAATTAACCCGCCTGGTTGTACTTTATGCAACGAAAGTGTAATACATTACTAATTACTGAGTTTGATAAGTAATATGTATTGTATTGTGTTACCAGAATCTAGTTTCCAGCGGGATTTGAACCGGTAACCTCCGGGTTGGCAGACAGGCGTTTTACCAGCTAGACCACTGATGGCAAGAGTTTTTGAGGCGCTACAAACTCCATGGAGATGAATTTCTCCGCTCCATGGTTACTGGAGATGAAACTTGGGCTGCACACTACACGCCTGAAACCAAAAGGCAGTCTCAACAGTGGCGTCACACCTCTTCACCCTCCGCCAAAAAGTTCAAAACCACAATTTCAGCCAAGAAAATCATGGCATCCGTGTTTTGGGACTGTCAAGGCAAACATTTTCATAAATGTCTAAGACTCCCATTAGTACCTATAAAATTTGGTCTCAAACTTCCATAAAATATCTTAATAAATATCTAAGACTCCAATTAGTACCTATAAAAAAAATCTAAAATGTTCAAAACTTTCATAAAATTTCTTCATAAATGTATAAATATATCTATAACTACCTATAAAATTTCTTCCGAAATGTCCAAAACATCTATAAAACATCTTCATAAATGTCTAAGACACTCATTAGTACCTATAAAATTTGTTCTAAAATGTCCAAAACATACATAAGTATATACTCGTATAAATTATGTTCTAAAATGTTAGTTACTTAACATATAAGTACCTATAAAACGTGTTCTAAAATGTTCAAACCTTAAACAAGTATATTCTAAAATGCCCAAAAATCTTGTTAATTCTCGTTAGCGAACGAGAAAAGTATTCCAACAATAATGTCTTCTCTACCATTAGCCACGGCACCAGCAGATCCCCTTATCGTCTTGTCGCATACCTCGAGAGCCGACGTACCGTCCCTTCGGCCGATCGTTTCCTCATTTCGATACGAAATCACTCGGGTGACCTCAACATTCGACGCTCGAGACTTGACGGGTCTTAGCGGCCGGCAAGGATGTGCCCGCGACGCATAATGCAAGACAAACTAGACTCCATCGCTTCCGCGATATTTCAATTTTATTATTCGAACTTTGTTACATTGTTTCCTTTGTTTATTGGTATTATACAGTGATAGTAAACCTTGTTTTGGAAACAGTGTAATATCATACAAACTAAAAAAATATGGCTAGACCATAGTTTCCCAAACTTTTTCGCCCCGTAGACCACTTGCCGATTTTTTTGTTTTCCGTAAACCCCCTGCCTGCCTAATATTGAATTTTCCTAAACTTATTAACTTCAAATGTGTTTTTGACAGCTGACACAGTGCTGTTCACCTTGATAAGGTTTTTTGTAGAGTGGACAATTGTCTTTCTTCTCCCTGGCTCCATCCCAACTCACTGTCTGCGAAGACTGTTGTGGTCAGCTCTCCTCGTCCTCAGGTTGTATACTCTTCTGTCCCGGACTACGTCCGCCAGGCCGTGCCTCTGCATCAGGTTATCTTTTTGCACCACCCATGAATTCTTTGGTCTTCCTCTGGTTGTTATTCGAGGAAGATCCATGGAGATTGCCTGATTAACAATGTGATCGGGTGCTCTGCGTCCAACGTGCCCATACCATCTCAATCGCCTCTCCTCCATCTTATTGTTGATGTCTGTAACACCTAGGCTTCCACGAATGCGTGACCTTTTTATTTTGTCTCTTAAGGACATACCAGCTGACCATCTTAGTGGACAATTGTAAAAAAACAAAAACATGTACAATTTTTATTCATACCTTTATTAAAAATACACAAAATTCAAGTAAATATTTGGCTTTGGAACGAAACAAATCAAAACCTAGTAAATTTCTTACATAAAATTAATACACAAATAATACTGTTAATGAGAGGGATGGACCTGATGGACCTGATGCTCTGATAGCAATGATTCAATATTTGGCTTAAAATTAGTGAGGTATAGTCTAAAATCTCCACGTTCAGTTTTTGCATTCAATTTCTTTGTATAAGTATTTTCTATGTCTAATATAAGTATTATGTACACACAATTTGTGTTAGGTGTAATAAGCAGGGCTGTGGAGTCGGAGTCGTGGAGTTGGAACATTTTAGGCGGAGTCGGAGTTGGAGTCGGAAAAAATCGACAGACTCCGTTTAATTATTTTAACATTTTCTTTAACTCATCCAATGCTGAGAACACGCCTGGCGTGTCCATGTGAACATCTGCTTCATGCTCAAAACACGCGCGGCGTGTCCATGCCTAAATATTGTTAGTGTATTATATCAGCATACGATATTCGTTCATTACTTCGGAAGATGCCGCCGCATTCGGGCGTTCTCAAAAATCTTGTGTTCTATTCAATATTGAATAAAAAAAATAATAAACAATATAAATAAGATTTAGTTAACGTATGAAAACAAATGAAGGAACCTTTTAATTTTAAAGTCATTTCTTATTTTTTTTAATACCTACCTGTGTTGTTTTTCTAATTATTTTAAAAGTTTTATTTAATTCTTTTTTTAAATATTAATATATATTTTTAATATTATTTTAGTGTGAAGATATTGCTTAATGCGTATTGTTTATATATTTTTTTATTAAATTGTTTCATTTGTGTACGAATATAATTAATTTTTTATTTATACCTGTATCCATTATTAATAAGTCAATATAAATACATTAGGTAGACGCAGTAAATTATAAAATAAAATAAAAAATGGAAGTCAGAGTCAAGAGTTGGAGTCGGAGCCGGAGTCGATGTCGGAGTATAAAATAAAGCTGGAGTCGGAGTCGGTAAATTTTCATCAGACTCCACAGCCCTGCTAATAAGACATTTACGGAACGCCTAAATATTGATGACGAATGCTTAAATGGGATCCGCTCACGTGGACCCCCATTTACATCTCGTGCACCCCCAATTTCTTTCCTCGCTGACATAGACCCCCTGCAAGTCGAAATCGACCCTTGGGGATCCATACAGACCACTTTGGGAATCTTCGGGCTAGACAATACTTATCACCACCTCCTAGCAGCATACCCAGCGAAAGAATGTGCAGCGAGGCGGGTATTATCTACGAAGAGAGAAGGAATTTGTAGTTAAGGCATTAACATTGTGGAGGTTTAAAGACATTGTAATTTGTTTTTTATCTAATACTGTTTATTCCACTTTTTGTAACGGTATAATCTTACCGGTTTCAAGGCTTTCACCTCATCTTCAGGGGAGCACAAGCAAGTATTGTTTGTGCCCCCTCTGAAGATGAGTTGAAAGCCTTGAAACCGGTAGGGTTATACCGTTATATAAAGTGGAATGAACAGAATTAGATTTAATTTGTTATAAAAAGTGGAATAAACAGTATTAGAATTACTTTAATTTGATTATTCTGCTTAGGTTTTCTCGAACATGAAATCCTCGCGATCTCCTGTCGGGAAAAGAACTTGTAATAACTTGGCAAGCAGACCACCAGATCATAAATGACGTTTTTAGAAAAAAAATGCACAGAAATAGAAACAGCAATCAATTATCTAACGCCGCTCCTATAATGGGTCTCCGCGTGTCTCGGCTCTGAGCCCATTAGCCGCACATTTGCGGAAGCCGCGATGGTCGGAAGAGAGCTATTGTGGCTATTATCGTCCGTGTTGCCTGCACTTTGCCAGCAGGTAAGCTTAAGCCTCATATTCACTGAGGACAGTATCTGGTGAGATTGAAAAAAATATCCACTTGCATTTATATAACGCCGTTTAGAGAGCAGACTCTAAAAGGCTCTAATTCGGGGATTGAACCCATTACTATTGACAGATTAAAAATGTTTAAAAAACGGGCTCGGTTTTCTCGCTTCCTCCGACAGGGAAACTGCAGATACTATGGATTTGTAAGTATTGAAACCCCAAGGTTACTTCGAACAGCCATTTAACAGTAAACAAAAACAAAGTTTTTACATGGCAAATGAGCTGAGTCCAACTTTATGGTATTTTCTGACTTTATTTCTAGCACGCCAAGTGCTGATTCTTTAATCGTATCAAAAAAGACCATTTATAACATTTCATATCGTTTACCAACGTATCACACTATACACCGTATACCAACGCATCACACATTACACTATACGTTGTATACCAACGCATCGCACATTACACTACAATTCAAATACCAACGCACTACACATTGTATACCAACGTATCCCACATCACACTACACATCGTATATTGCGTACTATACATTGTATACCAACGAATCACACTACACATTGTATACCAACGCATGACACTACACATTGTATACCATCG
Source organism: Odontocerum albicorne (assembly GCA_949825065.1). Classification (NCBI taxonomy): domain Eukaryota; kingdom Metazoa; phylum Arthropoda; class Insecta; order Trichoptera; family Odontoceridae; genus Odontocerum; species Odontocerum albicorne. Next base: position 21,018,820 of record OX463864.1, read on the forward strand.
CATCACATATTATACTACACATCGTATACCAACGCATTACACATCACACTACACATTGTATACCAACGAATCACTTTACGCATCGTATATTACGTACTATACATTGTATTCCAACGCATCACACTACACATTGTATACTAACGCATCACACTACACATTGTATACCATCGCATCACATATTATACTACACATCGTATACCAACGCATTACATATCACACTACACATTGTATACCAACGCATCACTCTACACATCGTGTATTGCGATTCACTCGACTTTGAAACGAGCTAGGAAGATCGTCAATCAGATGTGCTTCGTTCGTAAAAACATGCCATCACGTCATTGCCTCTTACTTATTTATTTAACACTTTTAATACAAATACATTCTGGCGAGTTTATTGCCAGGCGGCAATATCTTCCAACCAACCAGACAAAAGTAAATTAAGCAAGTTACGTGGTCGCATAAATCATTCAAATGACTATCCATCCCCACGAAATCCATAAACACATACGTGAGCATACGCCCACGAACCCCACAAAGACGGACAATCACCCTAACATTATTTTTCATATAAAATGAGATATCATCAATCAAAAGAAAAGGAAGGGATGGTGGAGAGGAAAGGAAAGGTCGGGAATGAAACACGTTATTTTACTGACTCGAAATTAAAAGTTTTTTCAGTCGTTTTTTAAGTAGTTAGATAAAACAGGGCTCTTAACTTTCCTAATACGACATATTATATCGTCTCCTCTACATCTACACCTTCTTATACACTTATTTCAGTTTCTTTTACTTCTTACATATCCTTTAACCATATACACTTGCACCCTTCCCCTATACTTTTCTTGCTCGTCTTCTACCGTGACTTTCACTGACGCTTTTATCGAAAAAAAATTAAGCTATTTTGTTAGATTAAAACACTGTTTATTCCACTTTTTTGTGACGGTAAAACCCTACCGGTTTCAAGGCTTTCACCTCATCTTCAGGGTAGCACAAACAAGACTAAATGCTATTCGAACTGGTACCGATATACACGCTTCAACGGTTTTTGGGATATAACTGTTCACCAGATGTTCGGATCGATGTACTGACTTAGAAATTTCTAGGGCCTCTAATCTGTCCAATTTATTTCCGTTACTACTGATATGTAAAAATTTGGCATCATCAATAGAAAAAGTATGGTTTTCACGGTGACAATGATTAGCCATTTCAGAATAAATTAGAGGATGTGTTAAGGCGGATTTGTGTTCACGAAATCTCTTTTCCAAAGATCTTCCTGTCTTTCCTATATAGAAATTATCAGTCAGTACATAAAAGTTTATACACACCACTGTTGCTAAGTATTCCATTCCTGAAGATGAAGTGAAAGCCTTGAAACCGGTAGGGTTATACCGTCACAAAAAAGTGGAATAAACAGTGATTGATAAAAATAAATTGCAATGTCTTTAAACCTCCACAACGTTAATGTCTTAACTATAAAAACATAAGCTATTTTTATTCACTCATTAGTGTTCTTTTTCACTCTACTTAACACACTAGTTTTATGCTCACATTTATCCTTAATGATAATATGTATTATAGTGTTATACATTGATACACCACGTATTCTTCTCAGTACTCAGTCATAGACAATACAGTTTAACAGCTAAATACATGCAACTTACCATGAACAATAATGTCAGAACTTGGCTTAATACGCCCTCACGTTACCAACTATATTATCTGATCTGCGGCAGGAATGCACGAGATAGTCTTCCGTCCTCCTCGGGAATATCTTGGCACTTTTAGTTGTTGCTCATTGCACGTGTCTCTGTCAATTAGAAATTCCACGTGACTTAAGAAACGTGCATGAAAAAATTAAAACGTCTTTAATCATCACCATCAGCTCTAGAACCCAGAATGGGTCTTATTTTGAAACAAGGGACAGTATCTAGTGAGATTTAAATAATAATAAAACGACAATATGGCGTAATGTATAGACCAGATTCTTCCTCAAGGGCGTTCTTTTTTTATTTTTTTTATTTTACCTGGCGAGTTTATTGCCATGTGGCAATCTCTTCCAGCCAACCAGAAAGATTTTTTTAATAGGCCCTAAGTGTTAACCAGACTGGAATCCTATTTTTAAAAAATCTGGGTTCCAGCGGGAATCGAACCCGCAACCTCTAGATCAGCAGACAAGTGTCTTACCACCAGGCCACTTATTATTATTCGGGATTCGAACCTACTATTATTAACATATTACAAAATATTATAAAATAAATATAAATTGAGTTTTAAGTATAGGTGGTATATGCAACCATTAGATTAGGAACTTCCCCCGCATCTGCATAAGTTTACAAAAACATATTACTATAAAACATATATATATATTTTTTACAAATTTTGTCTTAGTCAACTGTCATAATTACTGACACATATGTATGTCGATATTGGAAATAATGGCGCTCTGTTCTGCCTACTTCGACAGGGAAATGGCGTGATATATTTGAGGCATCCAGATATTGCAGAGGCTTTGCTATAATTTTTTTTCAAATTGTTGACTTAGTCTACAGTCATAATTACTGACACATATGTATCTCGAGATTGGAAAGAATGGCGCTCTGTTCTGCCTACTTCGACAGGGAAATGGCGTGATATCTTTGAGACATCCAGATATTGCTCTCTCTCTCTCTCATCTCGTCTCTCTCTCTCTCTCTCTCTCTCTCTCTCTTCCTCTCTCTCTCTCTCTCTCTCTCTCTCTCTCTCTCTCTCTCTCTCTCTCTCTCTCTCTCTCTCTCTCTCTCTCTCTATATATATATATATATATCACACACACACACACTTTTTATGAAATGTAAAAAAAAAATATTTATTTTTCGGTGTTTTTCAACCTTACGACTTTCTTCGTTATAACCAAGTACCGAGCAGTTAGTTAAGTAACAGAAATTGATAAAAAAAAGCGCTGACCTAAAGTGATTTCTGCAATAATACACTTATCTGTTATCCGTCACTTGTTACTTGCCAACGGAGGCAACAGTTTTTTTCCGCCTTACATAATTTCATGTTTCACGCTCCATTGGATCCGAGCCGATACCGGCCGATTATACAATTTGATAGAAATTATTTTTTATTGTCGTCGTTTTTTTTATGTACGTGTACATGGAATATTTCCACAATATTCCATTCCGATCTTTATATTTGCCTCGTTATCATGGCCGCATTCGGTGACAGGCAAACCTAGGTGTTTGCGTAGGGGCGCCAAGTCAAAGGGTGAGCCAAAAGATTCACGAATGGATTGTAAAATTATATCCAAGAACGATTTAGATCTAGTATGGTTAGTCCGCCAAGTTGATTGGTGCGGTACACGAGCTGTTTTCACAAAAAAAAACTCAAAATGAGCGCATGTTTTATTCTTTATGTATAAAACGTATCCAAAATAACGCGTTTGTGTATTTATTTAAGTATTTATGTAATATGACACTCATATGATGTAAAATATATTTATATAAATTAACCCTTCCTTCCCTGTGATGTGTAACTAGTACACATTGCTTCTAAAAACTTTAATATCTCTATAAATATAACAAATACCGGGGTTCAGATTTAGGTATTCCTCCGTTATACATTTACACATTGAATGAAAAAATAATATTAATAATAATTAGCACTTATCGGCCACATCAGAGATATTTTGTGAAAATCGGGAATAAATTCACCATACAATCAAACGTGTGCCAGTGTGTGACGTAGGTATATTCATTCTAAAAAACCGCTATGGGTGAGGAAGGGGCGCTATTAACGTCTCACTCTCACTCTACTTCAGTATATGGGGAACGCAAGAAATAGAATCTCAGTTTGCAGTTGTGTTTCTTCCTTCGAGGTATAACATACACAGT
>OX463864.1:21022894-21111946 GCA_949825065.1 Odontocerum albicorne
ACGAAACGTATTTTTGATGAATTTCACTTATATAATCGAAAAAAATATATTCACGAACATCATTTTCTCAGTCCAACAGTCAATATAATTTGAATTTTATCAATATCCTCTGTTGATTCAATGGCGAATCTGTTTTTGATTTCATCTATATCCTCTCTTGATTCAATGGTGAACATGTTTTTGATTTCATCAATATCCTCTCTTGGTTCAAAGGCGAATACGATTTTGATTTCATCAATATCACCCTCTCTTGATTTAATTGTTTGTGAATATGTTTTTGATTTTATCATTATCTTCTCTTGATTCAATGGTGAATATGCTTTTGATTTCATCAATATCCACCCTCTCTTGATTCAATGGTGAATATGTTTTTGATTTCATCAATATCCTCTCTTGATTCAATGGTGAATACTATATGATTTTGATTTTGTCAATATTCTCTTTCAGTCCAGTAGTGAATATAATTTTGATTTCTTGAAAACCACCAATGAACATTATCCAAAAGTGAACATATTATCATTTCATAAACACCGTATTTTAACATCATCCAAAAGTGAACATTATGATTTCATAAATACCATCCAAAAGTGAACATTATTATGATTTCATAAACACCATCTTTTAAAATCATCCAAAAGTGAACGTTATTTTGATTTTCATACCATAAACACCATCATCAAAAATTGAAAATTATATTGATTTCATGAACACCATACAAAAGTGAACATTATTTTGATTTCATGAACATCATCCAAAAGTGAACATTATTTGGATTTCATGAACATCATCCAAAAGTGAACATTATTTTGATTTCATGAACACCCACCCAAAAGTGAACATTATTTTGATTTCATGAACATCATCCAAAAGTAAACATTATTTGGATTTCATGAACATCATCCAAAAGTGAACATTATTTTGATTTCATGAACACCATACAAAAGTGAACATTATTTTGATTTCATGAACATCATCCAAAAGTGAACATTATTTGGATTTCATGAACATCATCCAAAAGTGAACATTATTTTGATTTCATGAACACCACCCAAAAGTGAACATTATTTTGATTTCATGAACATCATCCAAAAGTGAACATTATTTGGATTTCATGAACACCATCTATGAACAATCTGAATATTCGTATGGAAAAAATCAATTCGATATACGGAATTCCGATAGTCACTTTTCTAAATAAGCAAAGTATTAGTGTACTCGGAATTTCGTGATTGGCAAATTATTCGCGAATGCAGACAGCTCGAACGAAATAAAATCGTGATGGACGATAGTAAATAAAACGAATGTTACATAATATGTTATTATACATATAAAACAATTAATTGTTCGTTTCCAAAACAAAATAAAAACTATTGTTTATTTGTCTCTCAACTAATTACTGCGTTTGAACAGTCAACCCATTGCCCATTGAACTCACAACCAGGGCATCTTAACCATCCGACTAATAGGGCTGCATCCCTAGGGCGCCGGTCATCTCAAAAAGATTTCACTTTCACTTATTTTATTGTCTTTTTCGAAACAATTTTCTCCAGCACCATATTTCAAATGCATATATTCTACACAGCTGGTGCTGGAGAAGTACTATTGTGTTACTAGTTCCATGGACAGCAAGGCGACCTAACGCTTTCATTCTTGAAGAACGGGTTGTCGACAATATGCCTTGCGACGTGTCCTCCAATTCTTTGGGAACAATCAATTGGAATAATGAACTAAACTTTGTTTAAAATTAAATAAAACAAGATATTGTTCAAAGTATTACAAATAATTTTTCATGACTATCAACTTGATAACAATAATACTAACAATATTGTGATATAAAATTACAAAATGAGTTTTTTTTATTTATCAAAAAATGGCGATTGGTAATTACAATATATAAGCTATATATAATAAGATAATGTATCCTACTCAGTTCCTGCTGGGCATGCTCGAGTATAACTCCTTGAGCGTAAGAGGAGATCTGCGTCTCCTGGTATACGTTGTCAGACTCGTTCGAGGAGTTGTGAGCTGTCCAGCATTACTACAAAGATTAACGTTAAATGTTCCAAACAATTACACTAGACTGCGCCGGCAAGAACTGTTCTCAATAACATACGCAAGAACGGGTCTTCCAGCCTCTGTGCCTGTTGGAAGGGCCTTAACTCTTCTGAACGGGACTGCTTCGGATATTGACATATTTCATATCACATTACCAAAAGCAAAAGTAAATTTTCTTCTAAGATTGAGCGCGTTAGAAAGCACTCATCAACATACCTAAATGACTGTAACATATATGTGTATAATATGTTTGTATGTATATACTCGTTTGTATGCATTTGCATTATTTTTTATTTTATATATTTTTTAACTTATTTTTTCTTTCTCTCTATGTAATTTTTCTTCTTTTTTAATGTCTTGTATTTTTCAAAGTAATTGGGCTAAGCCTGTTTTGAAAGAATTAATAAATAAGCCCATGGCACTTAAATGTATAAAGACGGCCCTGCATAAAACCGATACTCAAGCAATTATTCAGTTTTGAAACTGTCACTAAATAATGAGCTTGGACACTCAACCAATTATGGAGTTTGGAAACTTAACCAATTACCGAGTTTAGATATACACAGGGCAGTCCTCGTACATTTAAGTGCCCTGGGCTAAGAATATCGGGCGTCGTTTTGAATAATATTTAAAAAATCTCATTTTATTTTTACGCGTAATGTAATCAACAGAATAATTTTAAATTTTTATGTAAAATAAATAAAACCGTTATGATTTATTCACTGTTTTATTTGAGTTCACTACCGGTTTCAATATCCGTCTTCCTCGTCAGGTGAAAATGAATTAAATTATGTCTTAAATATATTTTTTCTAATTGTGATAGATGCAGGAGAGGGGTTGGGGAGTAGTGGCTAATAAGGGCAGGGGAGTAGGAAGGCATTAAAATGATGGCTTTTGAACGGGAAACTACATGGTATAAATAACTAATTTCAATAATAGTCCTTTGCTTAATATTTTTCCCGTTCAAACGCCATAATTTTGACGCCTACCTTCTTCCCTGCCTTATTAGCCACTACTCCTCTCCCCCTTTTCTGTAGTTACAACAACTACAAAAAATTTATTCCAGACATAATTAAATTCATCTTTAACTAACGAGAAAGACGGAGGTCTTCGAAACCGGTAGTGAACTCAAATAAAAGTGGTAAATACAAAATAAAAAATTAGAGCTTTATTTATTTTATTAAAAAAATATAAACATGGCACCAGAAAGTGAAAGAAACGTTTTTTTTTAAGATTCAAGAAATAATCATTTATGTTACATGTTTTGTCTTTTATTTTATTTTATAAAGAATTTTAATGCAGTGGAACAAGATTGAAGAGAGCCAAATAAATGTTGTAGAAATGTGTGTAATGAAAAGAATACAAGGGTGAAAATGTATGACAGAATACGAAAGTATGGTAAGTATAAGGGGATGAATGTGAACTTAAGGCTGATGTGTTGAGTAAGATGAAGATGAGCGTTTGGAGATGGTTTGGGCATATAAAACGAACGAATGAAGAAAGATTAACAAAATAAATATAACATACAGTGCAAATGTAAGTAGAAGGTGTGGTACAAGAAGATCAAAGAAAGAATGGTTGGATCAAACTAATGATATTTTGAAAGCAGTAAATGTAAAAAGCCAGAGAAATTGTAGGAACTGTATGAGGTGTTTGGTTGTAGAAGAGGCGAAAGATGTGTATCGCGATGGGAAAGGTTGACGCTCTCTCCTCTCTGCCTACCCTAATAGGTATACATAGTAATTAAGTTTATTCTTTTTTTTGTTCTGCAGTGTTGTCAAATTTTGAGAATTTTAAATTGAAATTTTTACAGTGCGAGTTGTTTTTTGGCAGAACTTAATTTAAAGCCATAAAAATTAATGGTCTTTCAAATTAAGCGTTTTTTTTAATTCTTGAATAAAACACAGATGGCGTCACGAACTTGCCTGTGCTTTGTGACATTTGAGAAGTGTAATGTATGACATTTATAAAAATGGAGTCGTATACAATAAAATACAACAACGCGTTCAAATTGTTGAATTATTTTATGTATAGTAATCTCCGGAAACAGTGATGTTAATTGGCCACAAAGATCACGTGATCTGACACCATTGGACTATTTTCTCTGGGGTTACGTGAAAAGCCAGATCTATAAGAATGACCCCCGATGAATTCCTGAGCTGAAGGACGAAATTATTCGCGTTATCGTTGAGTTAGAACCGCAATTATGCCAAAATGTCATCGAAAATTTTGACAAAAGAGTGGACATCTGTGGAACTGCCAGAGGTGGACGTTTGGCGGATATTGTTTTTTTTTTGTGTTTAAATGTCATACATTATACTTCAATGACCAATAAAAAGTTTTTTGAAATCAAAACAAATTGTGTGTTTTATTCAAGAATTTAAAAAAATTAATAATAAAAACCGCTCAATTTGAAAGAACCTTTATTACTTTAAATTTAACATGTATATACGAACCGTCATAAGACAATCAATATATTGATTTAAATAAAATTCAAAAGTCTATTCATTAACACTTCAATAAAAGTTTCAAAAGTAATGTCATCGTTAAAAATAAAATGTTAAATAAAATAATCCTTGTGAGGTGGCGGCGGCCTGTGATCACCTGCGCGTGGCGCCCTATAACTACAGCCCTATATGCACAATGTTTAAGATGGCCCTGGATACATAACCGACCATTGGAAACACAGTCGATATTACTGTTATTTTTTGTCATAAGAAGAGATAACGTCGATGTTGTTGTCAGTTAGTTTTTCTTTTATTTAATCCTGGTACAGTCGAGTTGTCGTTACCGCCTTAGAACAATCAACGGCACGACATGAAACTTCATTGTTACTTAATTTCAAAACATTTGAGATTTGCATCACTTGAAAGACTAACGCACCAGCTGACGGCAACAATAGAGAATTTATTCGCGTGACTTGAATTTATTATGGAATCGGTATTTTTTGACTTATCGAACGTTTCGAAATCAGTGACCTAGTGAATAGACTTTATATTGTAATTTCGTACATATTCGAAATTGCGAAAAAAAAATGGTGTGTTTTAATATATTTCGCATAAATAAGGCAACGAAAATCCGAAAACAAATAAATATCTCGCTTACTTTTGCCACGTCCATTATACGAGTACACGTCATGCATAATGCATATAGAAAGTGCCAAAAGCCTATAAGATTTTTCGTATTTTTTTTTTCAGGATTTTTATTTACGTAAAAAATACCGATGATAAGAATTATTCATGTAAAGTGTTTTTTTTTTCATTCTGTATAAAACTTTTTATGTATAATAACAAAATTTAGAAATTATACAATAACATGAAGTCACCTAGTACATGAGCCACGTAAAATCTAGCTTAGCACCTAACGAAGCATTTTGGTGTGGCCTCGGCCTAAGGCAAATGGAAAGAAAACACATTAAATAGAGATGTTACGAAAATGTCCGGGCTCATCCCGCTACACACTTCAGGCCGAGACACACTCCTACCATTAGGAGGGCGAGTTCGGCTATAATATGACACTTGACGCAAACAATTGTTGTTTCATAAAGCGTCACTATCATAGTTAGAGGAGTCTATTCCTCACATATCAATAAAATATAAAAATTGTCCGATAAAACGCAGAAACAGAGAAGCAGAATACGATATTGAAAAAAGACCTACTATATTAACATTCAAGTATTGCGTATTTGGTCAGGTGTTTCGCAATAGTTATGATTGCTAAACTCATGACAAAGTTTCATAGCGTTGAATAAATACAACAGTTCAGAAGAAAAATAAAATTATTCTAAACTATAAATAAATATTTTAAGGTGATTGTGAATTGATTCGATGTGCTCCACTTTAAAGTCAAAATCATATCAAAAACAGTTTCAAAAAGGGTACGGCAAGTGAAAAAAGGGTACAGCAAGGGAGCATTCTTTTCCCGATTGTTTTAACTTGAATGAAGGATATATGATTTTTTATTATTACACATTATTATTATTATTACACATGACAAGAAAGATACACAATTTGCGAAAAAACAACAGATAATTTGATTTGGACATACAATTTTAATGGATCTAGGTTTGTTGCCTTTCATTTGTCGTATCCCCTGTAAACTAGGCTTTTGCCTGTATCTCACTGAGGATATTTAGCATGAAAAAAATAAATCGATACTTCTTTCCGATTTTTGATTACACAAAAACAAAACCCCGTTGCATGTTCTCATCAACCTGACAAACAGTGACACTCAACTACAACTGGAAACATCCTGCGAAATTCAACTCCTCACACATAATCACTCCAGAAAGACCAAAAATATTCATCCCACAATATACCGCACACAATCATAAGAATAAAAATTAAAATTAAAACAAAAAATACAGAGAAACACAAATACAAAAACAACCAAAATTAAAACAAGAAGAAACCCACACTCACGAACTCACACAAATCCTTTCCACACGTCATTCATCCTGAAAGCCCAAGTACTCAAAATCCTGTCGCAATAACAAACACGCTCCGATCGACTGTCGAAATGGTTTTCCTACCTTTACCTTTATTAAAGTCGGCACGCCATTGTATGTAATGGGAGCCAAATAAGCAAAAGAGGTTTTAACTCTAGGGATGGTAAACATTTCATTATATATGGAGAGTGTACTTGGAGACTGGAACGACGGGATTCCTATTGGTGAAATAAAGTTTTAAAATCTGAGATATGCAGACGACACGACTTTAATTGAGACATCAGAAGAAGAGTTTGCTACGTTCCTTCTACATGTGGTAGACAAGAGTAAGTTCTTGAACGTGGAAATCGATAAATCAAAAACAAGTTGATGATACTCGTTATAGACCGCAGTCACAAATTGACATCAAATAATGTAACATGGTCTAACAAAGATGCCCAAAGTGGTCTATATTGTCCGCCAAGGGTCGATTTCAATTTACCGGGGGTTTATTGTCAGCGAGAAAAGAAATGGAGGGGGGTGCACGAGATGTAAATGGGGGTCCACGTGAGCGGATCCCATTTAGGCAGATCATCATCAATATTTAGGCGTTCCGTCAATGTCTTATTACACCTAACACAGATTGTGTGTACATAATACTTATATTAGACATAGAAAATACTTATATAAAGAAATTGAATACAAATCACTGAACGTGGAGATTTAAGACTATACCTCACTAATTTGAAGCCAAATATTGAACCATCGCTATCAGCGCATCAGGTCCATCCCTCTCATTAACAGTATTATTTGTGTATTCATTTTATGTAAGGATTTTACTAGATTTGGATTTGTTTCGTTCCAAAGCCAAATATTTACTTGTATTTTGTGTCTTTTAAATATATGAATAAAAATTGTACATGTTAATTTTTTTTTACAATTGTCCACTCTACAAAAAACCTTATCAAGGTGAACAGCACTGCACTGTGTCAGCTGTCAAAAACACATTTGAAGTTAATAGGTTTAGGAAAATTCAATATTAGGCAGGCAGGGGGTCTACGGAAAACACAAAAATGGAAAGTGTGGTCTAAAGTTTGGGAAACTATGGTCTAGAAGTAGTAACTGACTTAATGCACTAAGGCTCCAGTATTGCCAACAATGGAGGATGCAAAGATGAAATACAAAGAAGAACTCGATGGCAAAGAATAAAATGTCAAAGCTGCAAAAGTTATTGAATAGTAGAAACATCGCCACCACGACGAGAATGCGTCTAGTTAAATCAATTATTTTTCGCAATACACATATTTATGTACGGCGCAGAGACTTGGACTCTGAGAGCAAGTGAGAGACGTAGAATAGATGCATTAGAAATGTGGTGCTGGAGAAGGATGTTATATACTCCATGGACAGCAAGGCGAACTATACTTCAGAAAATGTAGGATGGGCCCTGCGACGTTTTAAACGGCATGTCTCAAAGGGATGGGATAAAATCGTTTTTTTTTTACAAATCGAATAGTTTTTTATAAATCGAAAAATTGTTTTACTCTAAACTGACGTTTTAATTCCTAATTTTCATTATACTGACTTTCTTATGTATTGTATGATCTTTAAATAGGCCAAGATCCACTATGAATTAATACTAATTACGAACATTTAATTTTATGTATAAAAAAATCGAAAATCCAATTATCGTATACCCCATCCTTAGCCAATGCAGACTAACGTAGTGACTTTTGACAAACGTCACCAAATATTATTTGATTTTATCAAACTGCCACATTTTTGCTAATTTGTAACAAGATGTATTAATTTTGTCATTATTTTTAGTTTTATGTAATGTATTTACCTAAATAACTTGCTGTTTATTAGAATCGAGGCTTTTATTAAAGTTGATAAAATAATTAAAATTACTGAACATCGTTACAAGGTTGTGTTGGGGCAAATTTGTGAGCTGTCACAGGACTCATCCTAGAATTTCCGAACTATAGTGATTTGAAAATCTTCTTCTTCATTACAAGGTGAATTTGTGAACTGTCATAGGAACCCGAACGTCATTACAAGGTTGTATTGGGGTAAATTTGTGAACTGTCATAGGTGCTACAATTTCTGAAGTATAATGCCTCAATTCTCGAAGAACTGCGAGTCACCGATAGATTGTCAAAATATCCAAGTCCTCCGTTTATTTGAATACATTGCTCGTGGCCAAGGAGACTTCTCGTCACTGGAAGCGTAATAATGTGATGACGGACAAGAAGATCGTCTCCCTATCGCTGGACTGATCAAGTGAGAGAAGCAACAATTACCCTTAATAGCAGCTCTTCGAATTATTAAGTCCAGGGATAGATGGGAAGGAATCGTTAAGGCCGAGGCCACACCAAAGTGCTTCGCTAGGTTTTACGAGACTCATATGGTGACTTCATGTATGGCCACACCAAAGTGCTACGCACAAATTTATTTGACAGTTGGGAGCGGTTGAGTCAACGCATGATGTCACTCTCAAAACTAACCAATTTCATTACAACTTACCTTATCTTTATTTACTTCATTCCAAAGTTTACAGGTACATTTTTCTATAATTTGCTCGATGGGTTCCACAAAGGCTCCCTTTTATACACAGCTGTCATTAAAACTTCCACCATCTTGTAAATTAACCAACACGTCTGTTCGCTAGGAGATTCACTCGATGACTAATCATCATGCAACGTGGCGCGAAGCGTGCAGTGTGGCCACTGCGATAGTATGGGGAACGTTGGTTCGCTAGGATATGTCGCCTAACTCGCAGCATAGCTCTAAGCATCAAGCGAGGCTCCTACCTGTGTGGCCGAGGTCTAAGGCTTATCATGGGAGTCACGATGCTCAGTCATGAACTACGCGAAAGGATAGACTCCTTTTCAACATTTGATTTAACAAGCGTGACCACTAAAGCGAACAACTGTAAATAAGAGGCCTACTCCAAGTTATAGAGTCACGTCGAGTGCAGGAATTTATTTAACTGTGTTTTTACTTAAGAGCCTTCATTTTCAAATACCCTTCGAATCACTCATTAGCCGATAAAGCGCGCTAATGAGTGATTCGAAGATATTAGAAAATTAATTATTCATATTTGAACTGGTAAAATAATTACTGGTACACATACTCGTAAATACTATCACGCTATTGCACTGTCGCGGTAGGCAGTATAGATCGTTAAGCCGGAAGAGTCATTTTGCAATAGTGTGAGTAACACTCTCTGTATTACAACTTACGTAGTGATATTGGTTTTAGAATGCCACACGATTGGTTCGCGCAGAGCGCACGTTTGTATTGTTGTTAAAATACTCGGTGATTGAAAAAACACTACCATGTCGAAATTAGGAGTGCGATTTTTGTTTAATGTAAAATTTTTCGAAAGCTTAGAATGTACTTTGTTATAACTTAAAGTTTCCAAGAATTTAGTATCACTCCACCCACTATTATTTTAATACTGTATTATTTGGCATTGTAATTATGTAATTATGATACATTAATATGTTAAATAATCTTACATTCATTTTATTTTTATGTGCTATAATCTAATTAAAGCTGACAAACATTTTTACTTTATAATAATTGTACTTATATTTATTTTTAGTCTTGAAAAATTTCATAATTGTTATTTAATGCTTCCTATAGGAAGAATTTGCTATGGCTAAACAATTAATATGTTCAATAAACTTACTTTCATTTTATTGTCATGATTATTACAATTTAAGCTGACAGCATTTTTAATTTACAAAACGTGTGTGTTCATTTCAATGTTTGAATATAAAATATTATTTATATATTTTTTTGCTTTTTCACTTCATTAAAAAAATAAAGTGACGAGTTTTTGTAAACGCACCATTACTTACACTATTGCAAAGGGAGTCTTCTGGCTGAATTATCTATACGCCAGATATTTCTATCTCGACACACATCCTTAGCCTCATCTACATCCATACACCGTCTCATACAACTCTTGTGATTTATTTGACTTTCTAAATATAATTCACTTGATCCAATCATACTTTTCTTGATTTTCCTCTACAACGCCTTCCACTTACACTTGCACTATTTATTCGTTTTGTTAGTCTTACATATACACCATAACGCCATTTTGCTGTCGAGATAGGTAGAAAGATCAGAGCGCCAGACTTTCCTATCTCGACACAAATTCTTCGCCTCGTTCACATATATACAACTTCTCATATAATTTCTAGTTGGTAAGACTATTTCAACCCGGAGGTTGCGGGTTCGAATCCCGCTGGAACTCAGATTTTTTAAAAAGAATTCCAGTATATTTATCACTTAAGGCCAGTTCAACATCTTTTTGGTTGGTTGGAAAAGATTGTTACATGGCAATAACTTCGTTAGGTTGTACTGTATACAACGAAAGTGTAATACAATACAATAGTTCCACACAGTTAAAACCTGTACCTATGAAAAACAGCGTCTATAATCGCTTCTTAAAGCTGCATCTCTAATACTTAGGAGGCAGACCATTCCACACCACGAGACCAACGACAAAACCCTGTCATAATATCAAGTAGATCATTTTTTATTAGCATATTATAATACATAAATTTTAAACTTGGAATACCACATGAACAAGGAAATTATCCCAACTTATTAAATGCAATGAAACTCTTGAAGCTGTGTGACGGAAGAAAAACTGCAAGTACTATATAGTACTACTATACAAAATCATTCACTCAGTGATTGATGCACCTCACTTACTCGCGAGCATTTCATTTCGTATTCCCACTAGATCCACAAGACAGCTCGATCCCTTTTATACCGAAAGTTGATATACTAATTATAAAATTAAGTCCCCTATAATTCGTATGCAAAGACTTGGAAACGAGTTTTGCAACAATTTAGATATTTTTAAATATAAGTATATTCCCACTAGATCCACAAGACAGCTCGATCCCTTTTATACCGAAAGTTGATATACTAATTATAAAATTAAGTCCCCTATAATTCGTATGCAAAGACTTGGACACGAGTTTTGCAACAATTTAGATATTTTTAAATATAAGTATATCATATATAGTATTCGCCAGAATATCACAAAAATATTTAGAAATATCTACTAACCTTGTGCTCTCCTTTATTAATATAAATAACCTAGTATAAACGAAACATTAAGGACAATACTTTGCCTCTAGAGTTGAGTAACCCTGCATCAACATGTGGAAGGTTTCGATTCTGCAAAGCAACTTGCATCTCGTTCTACAAGTGAGCCCATGTGTTTTCTATATCTCAAGATCTATCCATAAAATTCCCAAAAAATTCAATTCTTGTTGTATGCAAGCGTTGTTCCACTAAAAACAAATCTAAATTCTTTACCACTATAAAATAAGTCTGCTTGGTGAAGTTTGGTAATATTTTGTGGTATACATACATATATTAAACTTAAATAAACATATTAATCATAGTATAAATAGGCCAAAACCCGTACGACGGCTGTCTCCAAAGAAAGAATACGAGAATTGAATTATGAATACAAGAGAGCGAGAGAGGAATACTTGGATTATCTCCGAAAGTAATTCGAAATTTGAATCTCGGTGGGTCCGTGATAAATTAAAAGATGGAAACTATACTGAACGAATTTTAAATACCTAGCTAACAATTTTTGAACCGGCATAAAAGGGGACGATGTATAAATTTATTTATTTTTATTTATTTATTATAACACATGACAAGAAATATACACAATTTGCGAAAAAACAACAGGTAATTTGATTTGGACATACAATTTAAATGGATCTGGGTTTGTTGCCTTTCATTTGTCGTATCCCCAGTAAACTAGGCTTTTGCCTGTATCTCACTGAAAATATTTAGCATGAAAAAATAACGACACTTCTTTCCGATTTTTGATTACACAAAAACAAAACCCCGTTGCACGCTCTCATCAACCTGACAAACAGTGACACTCAACTACAACTGGAAACATCTTGCGAAATTCAACCCCTCACACATCATCACTCCAGAAATGATATAAATGATATATATTTTCATAAATGTAGAATTTGTTTTACTTCCGTGAATATTTCACGGGTTGCAACTAGTCATAATATAAATAGGCCAAAGCCTTGTTTGTTTATAGTTAAGGTATTAACATTGTGGAGGTTTAAAGACATTGTAATTTGTTTTATCAAACACTGTTTATTCCACTTTTTGTAACGGTATAACCCTACCGGTTTCAAGGTTTTCACGTCATCATCAAGAGAGTTTGTTTGTGATTATCGGATGATGAGGTAAAAAATTTGAAACCGGCAGGGTTATACCGTTACAAAAAGTGGAATAAACAGTGTTTTATAAAACAAATTACAACCATATTATTTAAATTGATTATTACGCCCACGTTGTTATTGCGACCGCCGATACACGCTCCAAGAGTGAATCGATAGGAAGGTTAGATAATATATAGTTTTAAAATAATGCTAATCCATAATATGTGGAAATCAATGTTTTTTTTATTGATTAATACGACCATGTTGTTATTGCGTCCCCCATGGGATACGTGTTCTATGATAATCGATAAGTAGATTAGATGATATAAAATATAAGTAATGGAAATCCATAATATGTGGAAATCAATGTTTTTATTGATTAATACGACCATGTTGTTATTGCGTCCACCATGTTGCATACGTGTTCTATGAGAATCGATAGGAAGATTTGACGATATAAAATATAAATATTGGAAATCCATAATATGTGAAAATCAATGTGTTTATTGATAAATACGACCATGTTGTTAGTGCGTCCACCAATACGTGTTCTATGAGAATCGATAGGAAGATTAAATGGTATAAACTATAAGTAATGGAAATCCATAATATGTGGAAATCAATGTTTTTATTGATTAATACGACCATGTTGTTATTGCGTCCATCAATACGTGTTCTATGAGAATCGATAAGAAGATTAGATGATATAAAATATAAATAATGGAAATCCATAATATATGGAAATCAATGTGTTTATTGATTAATACGACCATGTTGTTATTGCGTCCGCTAATACGTGTTTTATGAGAATCGATAGGAAGATTAGATGATATAAAATATAAGTAATGGAAATCCATAATATGTGGAAATCAATGTGTTTATTGATTAATACGACAATGTTGTTATTGCGTCCACCAATACGTGTTATATGAGAATCGATAGGAAAATTAGATGATATAAAATATAAACATTGGAAATCCATATAATGTGGATACCCACATTTTTTATATTTATTATTACGACCATATTATTATTACGTACATTGATACGACTCGCTCTGTGAAAATCGATAGAAAGGTTAGGCAATGTTTAATATTTTTGCGTATAAACCATTTGGTTATATTTGGGTAAACTCGTATATTATTAAAGTTTATAAATATCGTTACAAAACAACTTCAAGAAATTCAATATTCTAGTATATCTTCACTATATTCCTTGATTATATGACAATATACGAGTATACTTTCACTATATTCCTTGATTATATGACAATATACGAGGATATTTTCACTATTTTCCTGAATTATATGATAATATACGAGTATACTTTCACTATATTCCTTGATTATATGACAATATACGAGTATACTTTCACCATATTCCTTGATTATATGACAATATTGTTTTGGTTTTCGTGTCATGTTCGATTTAAGGACTATGTTTTTTTTAATTTAAGATACGACAGTAGTTTAATTCTATCATTAAATTAAGTTTCAGATTAACACTGACACGTTATTTTGAATTTATATCTAAACCCAATTAAACACTAATCAATGCAGAAAATGTTTATAAGTCGAAATGGAAATAGTTAACTATGGAACAACATTAATGAAACCAATTAATTGGTAATTTTAAAAGATTCCGGCTGCGAGTGTTGTCTGGATGATGAGAATAAAGATCATGTGTTTTTCGATTGTCTTTTAGGTGTTAGATTTAATTGATTCAATGGCAAATCATCAATTGCATTTCTACCTTTCTTCGTTAAGTTTCTTGAGGAACTTTTCCACTAGATCGATTGTATTTTCAAAGATAAACTCACTGAACTTTTAATCGTCTAAAAATTGTTTTTTTTTAGGTATAATTTCCTATGTAGATCCACTTGTAATGACGTTTTTAACCTTAACTGTGATAACATCCACCTAGAGTGGGTGGATTGCCTATACATAAAAAAAATATTGAGGTATAATATTTCTTTATTATTGTAATTCTCGTTTTATATTTAGACAGATATTCCCCTTAACCTTAATAAGATTGTTGTATTCAATTTCAGAAATTATATACAAGTTGTTATGTCTGAATAAAACAAATTCACCCAGAAGATAAAGTGTACTTGTTAAAAATTAAATATGAAAGAAATGTAGAAAAATACTAACGAAAGAAATTAATTGACAACGCATGCCTTATGTATTTTTCAGATGCATACATACATATCATCAAACCGTGTCCCTTTGCGCGGTAGGCAGAAAGGACAGATCTCCAAACGTTTCTATCCAAGCACACATCTTTCGCTTCATCAACATTCATATATCTTATCATGCACAATCATGCACATATATCTTATCATGCACAACATTCATATATCTTATCATGCCCGTACGACGGTTGTCGCAAAATAAAAAATACGAGAATAGAATTTTGAATACAAGAGAGCGAGAGAGGAATACTTTTATACCGAAAATTGCTATACTAATTATAAAATCAGCTCCTCTATAATTCGTATACAAAGACTTGGAAACGAGTTTTGCAACAATTTAGATATTTTTAATATAAGTATATATAGTATTCGCCAGAATATCACAACAATATTTAGAAATAGCTACTAACTTTGTGCTCTCCTTTATTAATATAAATAACGTAATATAAACAAAACATTAAGGACAATACTTTGCCTCTGGAGTTGAGTAACCCTGCATCAACATGTATGAAGGTTTTAATTCTGCAAAGCAACTTGCATATCGTTCTACTAATGAGGCCATGTGTTTTCTATATCTCAATATCTATCCATAAAATTCCCACAAAATTCTCAAAAAATCCAATATTTGTTCTATGTATGCGTTAACTCCACTAAAAACAAATCTGAGTTCTTTACCTCTATAAAATAAGTCTTGGACAATTACGTAAGTCTGCTTGGTGAAGTTTGGTAATATTTTGTGGTATACATACATAACATATATTGAACTTAAATATACTCGTACATATAATTATTAAATAATTTTAAAACAATGACTGTAATTTATTATTACTACTGCTTTTTGTATCTTCATGTTAGTTTAAGATAAAGTTTTGTATTATTTGTCAATAATTTTAAGTACTTGTATAGCCTGTCACATGTTAATCTGTATATAAAGACACTGTTATGTCGTTAATTAAATAAATAAATACCAATTAGATCATTTTTTTAATACCATATTATAATACCAATTAGATCATAATAATACCAATTAGATCACAAAGACAGAAAACAAAATAGAAATGCAAATCACGATCATAATATTCGCTTTATTTTTATTGTAGAAAAAAAAAGAAGAAATAATGATGTGACCCTATTAACGAGCTCTGTAGGTATTATTGACGCACGACCTCGTCTCTCTGACATAACCCACTCCCTTGATCTTGTTCATTGACCGCTGCTATACTATACTACGTAAAACTATACAATACAGCGTGCCACGTATGCTTTGGGATACTACGGAAGAAAAACTTGCTTGAAGAAAAACTAAACTTCTCGACTCATCTGTTTTCAATGCGCCTGCTAGGGCAATATAATATGGTAGTCATAAATATTGTCAAATAAGTCCGTTTCTAAATAGTCTACACTGGCTCAAACTTCGCGGACGTATTGATTTTAAACGTTTTTTTTTTGTATTCAAGTCACTTAATGGGATGGCTTCATTGTATATTTCGAACCTGTGTCTGAGAGATGTTCTTTCGGAGATGAGAAGAAGTTTCAGGTCGGTTTCGTCTTCATCGAACAAATTTATTTTTCCTGAATCGATCTAATAGGGTGGAGTATTACAAGGGGTTCTGTGGCGTGGAATGGTCTACATCTAAGTGTTAGAGATATGTGTGGCGTGTGCAGCTTTAGGAAGCACTTGAAGACAACCCTTTGTGGAAGGTATTTTCAAAATTTATTCAAGAGTAAGAGATTACCGAAAGTCTTTCGACAAAATGCAGGAAAATAATCTTAATATTATACGAGTATATTATACTTTGGTAATGTTGCCACACAGAATAACAAAGTCTGGAAAAGCAGGAGATCATGAGGACAGTTGAGGTAGAACAAGTAAGAGGAAGATATTCTATAAGATGGACGGGCCAAATGAAGGAGTAGACAGTCTTCTCTCCTTTAGTGAAAGTGACAGTCTTCTCTGCCTCAATAAAAGTGATAGTAACAGATTGCCTTAGCGAAAGTGACAGATTCTCGGCCTTAGTGAACGCGACAGATTCTCTGTCTTAGTGAAAGTGACACATTTTCTAACTAAGTGAAACTGTTAATCCCAATCTATCACTGTGGATTATGGTGGAGAAGACAGTTTCTAAACGTTGTTTAATTTATGCCGGGCTTTTCCAATAATTTGAAAGAAAATTGATAAACGCGCAATATATTTTTTTTACATTTCAGAATATAACGAAACAACACGTCTTCTATCGGCTCTATTTGACAAACTACTGAGGGGAGAGGTATCAAATTTTAACTCTAACGTCCCCTGGCCACGCTCTTAGAAGTGCTTTTCAATGCACGTTCAAACGTTTGTACGCCGGAATCTTATGGACATTAATGGTACAGTAGAAAAGAACAAAATAAGACGAGTCCAATACAATAATAAAGCAAACACACATAATTCACCCAATTCAACCGAGCAAGAACAAACACTTAATTTTACAGTTGTTAAGACTTCAGTTATATGAAAGTCCACCCAGTGCCCATACTGATTGCCCAATCTATGTGAGAACGTGTAACATGTCAACTGAAGTCAGTTCCAGACTAGAAATTGTCACGAATGTGCGGTTGGTTGGAAGAGATTGACATATGCTGATAAACGCTTGGTTTGTTAACTTTATTGTAAGTGTTTCAATAAATACATTAATTGCTTATTAAGCAGCGGGAAACTTCAATTTTGCACGGCACGCAACACGTGTGCGTGCTGTGCATAGACAATCTGGCTACGGGCTGTTCTCACGGAGGTTGTTGTCTGTGGTCGCCGGGGGGATTACCGTGACAAGTGATGACAGCTGTTGACGTGCCAGTTGACCGTTGAGGGATATTCAAAGTATGTGAACTAATCTTGAATCGTGTTGGCTTGTCAACAAACTTTGATAATAAACGAGATAATTCACGGCTTATCGAAGGTAAATATCAGATATACAAAGGTAGCATAGATACAAATATATCATCACGCCGTGTCTCTGCAGATATAACGCTAAACTTTATTATCTCAACACATATATTTTGCCTCTTCGCACTTCATACACTTTCTTATATAACTCCTACGATTTCTATTATTTAATACATTCCCTTCTTTCAAAATACCATTCACTTGATCCAACAACAATTTCTTCGGCCTTCCTCTACCGCACCTTCCTCTATCACTTTATATAGTATGAAAAATAATTTTCGGGTGATTGTTCGTCTTTGTGTGTTCACGTATGTGTTTATGGATTTCGTGGGGATGGATAGTAATTTGAATGATTTATGCGACCATGTAACTTGCTTAATTCACTTTTGTCTGGTTGGTTGGAAGAGATTGCCGCCTGCCAATAAGCCCGCCAGATTAAATAAATAAATAAGTATCAAGTTCACTTATACCAGATTATTTACAACAGTAAGTCTGCCTGCAATAAGCCCGCCAGATTGTATTTGCAATAAAAAAGTTAAATGAATAAATAGATGCGGGGAAGTTCCAAATATAATGACCGCAGCCACCATCTTATCCTTACACTCAAATATATAAATTGTACTTAGCTATTATTATTTTATTTCAACGGTCAAATTACCTTATTTAAACAAAGGTAAAAAGAACAACATACGCAGCCCCTACCTTCCCATCCGTACACTTAATTTTTTTGTAACGTTCTAAATCAATATCTCAACACAAGTGGGTTCGAATCCCGAGTTAGTGTTTTTAAGGAGAATATGCTCTCTTAACGATGCTTTATCAATTCTCCTATTAGTATGATGATATCTCATTTTATATGAAAAATAATGTTCGGGTGATTGTCCGTCTTTGTGGGGTTCGTGGGCATATGCTCACGTATATGTTTATGGATTTCGTGGGGATGGATAGTCATTTGAATGATTTATGTGACCACGTAACTTGCTTCATTTACTTTTATCTGGTTGGTTGGAAGAGATTGCCGCCTGGCAATAAGCCCGCCAGATTGTATTAGCAATAAAAATGTTAAATTAATAAATAAAATAATAAAATATTATTATTCTTATAATAATTTTCCACGTCTAAGTTTCCCTCATATACATAAATGTTGGCACCAATGCGCTGTTGTACCACTAATGAGCGGTGAATAATCAGGTATACAAGTTATTAAACTTAACAATTTATTTATTACCTACGTAGGTAATAAATAAATTATAAAATGCATATATTAAGGAAAACCAATAAAAAATATAGCAATATGCTAATATATGATCAATTCACAAGGAGATTTGCGATAAATTAGTGTTATTTACAATATATTTATTTGCCATTTATTATACTAAGCTGTTACTGATTTGATCCAACCAGTTTAAGAAGGAAGAAATGCAATTATGATTTTTACTGCCTTTTTTATTTGTGTATATTTGACCAGCGGTACTAAAATTTTCAGTATGGAGCCCTCTGTATTTATTTAAAAAAATACCGGAATCGATTTCTCTAAATAAAGGCAAATAAAACGTAAATGGTGAAAGGAACGTCGTCATTGGTGGGATTAGAAGTCGAGGATCACCTCGCCACTCCAACGTCAATCTTGAGCTGATCTTCCACGTCAATCATGTAATCTACTGTGAGAGTACAGCCCGATCCTAGATACGCTATTCCTCCCGAAAATGTTACAGACATCTGGATGTTGCTGAGTCGCCTGGCAATAGTGACGCATGTTCGCAGCACGCTGACTGTATCTCACATGTCTAACAGTTGAGACGCCATCAGCCCGATAATATATGGCTCTACACCCTCCACGGCCCTGAGCCACTTACACCTAGTCCTGATGCACCCCGCACAAAGTCAGCGACTCTCGCCGACTGTCCTTATAGCGCTTCCTCTACGTATCAATTCTTCCTTTGCCCACCACTTCCCCATACAAGACGCGTTTTGGGAGTCTATGATCGCCCCCGCGTATCACATGCCCGATCCACCGCGATTTCGCCTTTACAACCCTATCTTCTATAGGTTTACAGTTGGAGCGTTGCAGGACCGAAACATTTGTGACATGATCACTCCAGTGGATCCGAAGAATTCGATTAAGGAAACGCTGGTGGAACATTTCAAGGTTTTGAATGTGCATAATAGATACTTAGGCATGAAAAGTCAGAGAAATCGTTGTATGGGAAGACGTATGGATATAAAATAGGCGAAAGATGTATATCGGTGATAGAAAGTCTGACACTCTATCTTCTCTGCCTATCTTGAGGAGGAGATGGCATAAGGTTCTCCACCCTCCCGATAACAAATGGCCATCCACGGTCCTGAGCCACTTACACCCAGTCCTCAGGCACCCCGCACAAAGTCAGCGACTCTTGCAGACTATCCTCATAACGCTTTTTCTGTCCACCAACCCTTTGCTTGCCTATGCATATTACGAGTACTTCTCCGTACAAGACGCGTTTGCGCGTGGAAACCTATGATCGCCCACATGTCCGGCACACCTCAATCCGGGACGTATTACATGTCCGGCACACCTCAATTTCGCCTTGAAACCCATATCTTCTACAAGTATACAGTTGGAACGTTACAGGGTCGAAACATTTGTGACATTATCACTCCAGTGGACTTGAAGGATACGACGAAGGAAACACTGGTAAAAAATCATTTCAAAACTCCGAAAGTGCCTTCTATATGGAACCCAAGATAAGTGTGGAAAGGACAATGTCATTGTCTTGTAGACTGATATCTTAGTAGACTGGGAGATGTCCCTGCTGTATAATACTCTATCATTCAGTTCAGCAACAGCTGCTCACACACTCCTGAAGCGACTCTTCAGTTCATCATCAAGAGAAGAGTTTGGTCCCATGATGCTGCCCAGATATCTGAAATTAGGCACATTCTCTAGTTGTACACCATTCACTCGAATGTCAGATGACTGTAGCATCTCGTTCTGTGCAAAATAAGCTGGTACCTGGGTTTTTGTCAGATTTATTTCAAGACCAAACATCTGATACACCTCTATATAAACAATGATAATCTCTCGGAGGTCTTGCTTGAAAGTGCAACAAAAGCGCAGTCATCCGCATATTACAGCTCTATGATGTGCAAATATGTGTGAGCAACACTTGTTTGGACACGTAGTATAGGTATTATCTACGCAAATTATGCAGTCCATCATCAGTCCTGTGGCGGTCGCACACTCGGTCAATGACCGGCGATCCGACCTTTGCATTCCTTGACAACTCAAAACAAACAAGTGCAAAGTCCACACGCCGGTCATTCAACTCATTACCAGGCGTGGAGCGCATTCCATGTAAGAGCGAGAAGGCACCACATCTGTCGCGCCAGTTCCGTATTTGAATGATACCTACACACAACATTAATCGTTTTGCGAATGCAGAAACGAGACGGCGGCATATCGCGAGCGCATTCCCGCACACATTCAAAAATGATATAAATACCTACGTCTACCAAATAAATCTCTCTTTTTCCGCATTGCGATCTAAACGAGTTTTATTTTTCAACAAATCATCATCATCTCTCCCTTAAGGACATAGCTTCTAAAGTCCTGTATTCCTCCAACAACAAACATAAAAGATCTCATAGGTATGCATTGAACAGAGCTCCACCACCGTACTTAGATGACAAGATTTATTGAAGTGAATGAAGCAAGAACAGTGTTTGGATAGTAAAGCGTCGAGATCTGTCTTTTTTGTCTATCTTAAAAGGCGCATGACGTGATGGTATGATATATACATAATTTCATCAATGGAGCGAAAAAGTGCTGTTCAATGAACCAAGACAAGACTAACGATAGGAAAACGAACTTCATAAAAAATGGAAGTACCAAATGCTCATAAACCGTCCAACCAGAAGTTATATAAAGTTCCGATCCACTTGCCCGGACCGGATCGATACACACAGTTATTTATTGGTCAAGACGTATTATTTGCAGCGTGTGAACCGTGACCAGATGTCGTATGTCAAGGACTCGACTGACCGAGACCTGAAAAGTTTGATTTTCTATTCATAAATAATTATTAACAGAGGTGTATATGTGTACATGCACACCTTAATAATAAATAAAGGCGAAGGGAGGAAAACAATTTAGGCAGTCGATCGGAGCGTGGTTGTTATTGCGACAGGAGTTTGAGTACTTGGGCTTGCAAGAGGAATGAATTGTGGAAGAGGTTTGTGTGAGCTCTTGGGTGTGGTGTTTTTTATTGTTTTATATTCGTATTTTATTTTATTTTTATGATTATGTGCGGTACATTATGGGGTGAATGTTTTTGGTCTGTCTGGAGTGATGAAGTGTGGATGAGTTTGATTTCACGTGATGTATTCATGTGCAATTTGAGTGTCACTGATTGTCATTTTGATGAGAATGTGCAACGGGGTTTTATATAATCAAAAATCGGAAAGAAGTATCGATTTATTTTTTCATGCTATATATACTCAGTGAGATACAGGCAAAAGCCTAGTTTACTGGGAACACGACAAATGAAAGGCAACAAACCCAGATCCATTAAAATTATGTGTCCAAATTAAATTACCTGTTGTTTTTTCACAAATGATGTATATTTCTTGTCATGTGTAAAAAAATAAAAAATACCACGATGCTGTTTCCCTGTCGGGAGAGGCAGATTGGACAGAGCGCCAGACTTTCATACACATCTTATAATAATTTCACATTCGTCACTAATCAATCCATTCCATATTTCGTCATACATTGTCGCCTCGTGTATTCTTCTAAGTGCGCGCATTTCACAGCATTTATTCAACTTCTTTCAGTTTTGTTTAACGTCCACGTTTCACTACCATACATCAAAGTTGGCACTAAAATACTGTAGTGAACTGTTATATAATCAGATTTTGATACTCTCCAGTTTGATTTTATGCATATTACTGTTACGAGTATAAAGGTGTGACAGGATTTTGAATTGGCCGCCAACATCGTGCGATTAAACGTCACTGGATTATTTTCTTCGGGGTTATGTTAAGTCACAGGTTTACATCAACAAACCCAAGACTTTTGATGAACTTGAGGCCAACATTTGCCGTGTTATTGGTGCCATACATACGGAAATGCTCCACCGAGTCATCGAAAATTGGCGTGATCGAATTGGCCAGTGCAAAAGAAGCCGTGGAAGCCATTTGAACGATATCTTGTTTAAATCATAAACGTCATGAAATATTCTTTCAAATTAAACCTTCAGATCCATTTTTGGTTTATTAGTTGTTGTTTTATTTTATTTTAAAGTTCTATCGTTCTTAATGGGAAACCCATCTTATGATCGGTTAAGGTACACAAGCCATTAGCCAGCCACGGTCAGCATATGAATGAAATTATCTTCAAATAATAATTGTCATTAAACGAACCTATTAATTGAATTCAAATACACGGCCATTTAAATAATTTATATGTGTTTTATTTCAAAAACAAATCCTATTACACCCAAAAAACACCCTATATATATTTCATTGTTTTGTTTTGTGAAACGTATCTGCCTTGAGACGAGCATACGCCTAGTTAGGTAGATGAACGCTTGCTTTGTTTTGTGAAATCTACATGCCTTAGAACGAGCATACACCTAGTTAGGTAGAGAAACGCTTGTTTTGTTTTGTGAAATCTACCTGTCTTAGGACGAGCATACGCCTAGTTAGTTAGAGAAACGCTTGTTTTGTTTTGTGAAATCTACCTGTCTTAGGACGAGCATACGCCTAGTTAGTTAGAGAAACGCTTGTTTTGTTTTGTGAAATCCAGCTATCTTAGGACGAGCATACGCCTAGTTACAATAGATAGAGAAACGCTTGTTTTGTTTGGTAAAATCTACCTGTCTTAGGACGAGCATACGCCTAGTTAGATAGAGGAACAATTGTTTTGTTTTGTAAACTCTACCTTTCTTAGAACGAGCATACGCGCTTATTAAAAATAAATAAAAAACAATAAATTAAAAAATATATACACCACAGTTGGAAACCACGGTGTTGGGCCGATTAAAAAATATAGTTAACTGCATATAGATAATTCTAAGACAGCTGTCAAGACGATGCCCAGTGCAATGTCAAGGAGGAAATCATGCTGGTAATAGGTATTGCGTCAACGTACGAGTATGTTACTCGTGTACGCGTTGACACTGATCGATTAAGCGCTATTTATTTATTTAGTGCAATGTACGGTCTTTTTCGACCATTAAAAATAAGTTACTCTTACAATAATTTAATTAAAAATTAAGACTGAATACGAAATCAGTGTTACAAAAAGTGTTAACATTAACAACTGATACACAAAAAAATATCAAAAAAAGAGTACGTAATACAAATCAGACTGTCGGCCATACTCGGCTAAATTCGGCTTTATAGAGCGTCTTTTCTGCCCCTAGAATGCTTGACAACGACTGACAAATCGCGACGGAACACGTGTATGAATGACAGAGACGACGCTCTACAAAGCCGAAGTTAGCCGATTATGGCTGACAGTGTTTTTCTTAAGCCCGATGTGTATTACTTATCACCGGGTACTGTACGTACTTAGCTTTAGCTGTCTAACATATATTGTTAAATTTTTGTAATCATTTTAACTCATGTACACACTTCTCAATAACCTCCGTGGGCTAGTTGGTAAGACGCTTGTCTGCCAACCCGGAGGTTGCGGGTTCGATTCCCGTTGGAACCCAGATTAAAATATATATTTTTTAAATCTACTTTGCACGGATTTCTCCTGTTACACAAAGAGGGTCTGCTTCTAGAGTTAGCTTATTAGTTAGGAAGAATATCAGCCAGGATTCTTCTCATACTGCTAGGCGGTGCCGAGAATATATCAACAGTGTCATTCAGTTGGTTCAATATCTCTATACCACGCGCGACTGAGTGTTTAGCCATGATATTCGTCCTGTAAGTTGGTATGTAGAACAGAGGGTGATTCCTTGCACGACTATATTTATTAGGTACATATAAACTTAGGCCGAGGCCACACCAAAATGCTTCGTTAGGCGCTAAGCTAGAGTTTACGTGACTCATTTACTAGGTGACTTCATGCATGGCCACACCAAAGTGCTACGCACAATTTCATTTGACAGTCGGGAGCGGTTGAGTCAACACACTATGTCACTCTCAAAACTAACCAATTTCATTACAACTTACCATTTTTATTTACTTTCTGTGCAACTTAATTCCAAAGTGATTTTATTACAGGTACATTTTTGTATAATTTGCTTGATGGGTTCCACAAAGGCTCCCTTTTATACACAGAGCTGTCATTAAAACTTCCGCCATCTTGTAAATTAATCAACACGTCTGTTCGCTCGGAGATTCACTCGGTGACTAATCGTCATGCAAAGTGGCGCGAAGCGTGCAGCGTGGCCACTGCGATAGTATGCGATACGTTGGTTCGCTAGGATATGTCGCCTAACTCGCAACATAGCTCTAAGCATCAATCGAGGCTCCATCCTGTGTGGCCATGGCCTTAGTGCTTCTAGAATCGCGGGACAGTTAAAGCAACCTTGGAAAACCTTAAGTAGAAATATCGCAATGGATTCTTGCCTTCTTGTTTCAAGGCTTCTATAGTTACACACCGTGAGAAGTTCGGCATGGTGAGCATATTTTGGGTAATCGCTGTTTGTTCTGTACCATAGATATCTGAGGATTTTTTTTGTATTTGTTCTATATTGTTTTTGTATTTGTTCTATATTGTTTTTGTATTTGAGCTGATGAGGAGCCCAAACCGTAGATGCATATTCTAATTTGGTTCTAATTAGATAATTATATAAGTTTCGAAGGATACTGGTACTGTCAAATTATCTAGTATGGTTATCACTTAACCCCTCATTAATGTATTACATACAAACATACCATCGTGCCATTCCCTTGTTGGAGTAGGCAGAGATAACAGAGTGCCAGATTTTCCAATCTAGACGCACCTTCTTCGCCTCCTTTACATTCATACAATTGATTTCTCTGACTTTTTACGTTTCCTTCTATCAAAATATTAATCACTTGATTCAACCATACTTTCCTTGGTCTTCCTCTACCATTTCTTCCACTCACATTTGCACCATGTATTTGTTTTCTATCTTTCTTCATGCATTAGTTTTACATGCAAAAACCATATCAAAGTGTTCTTTTTCATTTTACTCACAACATTAATTTTAAATTCACTTTCATTCCTTATCACTTCGTTACATATTCTGTCATGTATTGTCCCTCCATGTTTCATTTTCAGAGCACACATTTCTACAGCATTTATTTAACCAGCTCGCAGCAGTAGGAATCTGCACATGCAATGTCATGTTTACTGTACAATATTATTGTACAAAAATGTAATAAGTCTTAAATCACTATTATATTGTATCAAAAATCAAATTAAAAAAATATAATGCAGCCACAGTTACATTTAAAAAAAACCTTCTCAGAGTGGCGGAAGTGAGAACCATATGCTCCATCGCATGCAGAACTCTTAGAGATCGGATCAGAAATGAGACGATAAGGTCTGTCTGTGGGGTTGAAGACATAGTGAGGTGGGGAAGAAGCAGAAGGCGCTTCTTGAGGGATCATGTAGACCGCATCGAGGATACGAGACTTGCGAAAATTGCAAAGACTGAAAATCCTAGCAGCAGGAAATTACCAGGAAGGCCGCCAAAAAAGGTGGAAGGACAGCTGGACGTCATCATCCCAGGACACTCCACCGTCACAAACAGGTCACACGACCTAGACCAAGAAGAAGTTACATTTAAAATTATTATGAGTTGAGATAGAGATAGTTTTCTTGAGGGGGGCGATGAAAAAAAATAACTTTGAAAAAGGGGCGGTCAGCCGTTTAAAAGTTTAGGCAACTCTGTATAAGACAGTGATCATTTTATAATAAGAGAACATATCTCCACTTTGGTCCAAACAGCATCATTGTTACGAGGTGTGTAATTATATCTCACGCAGGTGTTGTGGATACTAATGATGCATTCAGGAAGAGAATTAAATCCATTGTGTGCGCTTCATGCTCTGTTGGATGCTTGGAAGAAATTACTGTACACCAAATAAGCCTGCCAGGTGTACGTGGTAAGGTCTAAAAGATTCCGATCGAAAGATAGAAAAAAAAGTGATAAAAAATAAGTATTTATTTTAACTTATAAATATGGTTAGTCCCCCAGTAATTCAATACATTTTCTAAATACATACCACCATGCCACTTCCCTGTCGGGATATGCAGAGAGGACATCGCAAGACTTTCCTATCTCGACAATACATCGTTTGCCTCGTATTCATCCATACACCTTTTCATATTTGTTCTACAATTTCTCTGACTTTCTACGACTCCTTTTTTCGAAATATCATTAATTTGATCCAATCATAAAGGGTCTTTCAAATTGAGCGGTTTTTTAAATACATTTTTTTTATTCTTGAATAAAACACACGATTTGCTTCGATTTCGAAAAACTTTTTATTGGTCATTGAAGTAAAATTTATGATATTTAAACACGAAAAACAATATCCGCCAAATGTCCACCTCTTGCAGCTCCAAAGATGTCTACGCTTTTGTCAAAATTTTCGACGACATTTTGGCATAATTTCGGTTCTAACTCACCAATAACGCGAATCATTTCGCCCTTCAGCCCAGGAATTGATTGGGGGTCATTCTTATAGACCTGGCTTTTCACGTAACTCCAGAAAAAATAGTCCAAC
This sequence comes from Odontocerum albicorne, assembly GCA_949825065.1. Lineage (NCBI taxonomy): Eukaryota > Metazoa > Arthropoda > Insecta > Trichoptera > Odontoceridae > Odontocerum > Odontocerum albicorne. Next base: position 21,050,428 of record OX463864.1, read on the forward strand.
GGTGTCAGTACACATGATCTTGGTGGCCAATTAACATCACCGTTTCCGGAGATTGCAAAACATAAAATAATTCAACAATTTGAACGCGTTGTTGTATTATGTACGACTCCATTTTTATAAATGTCAAACATTACACTTCTCAAATGACACAAGATCCAGGCAAGTTCGCGACGCCATCTGTGTTTTATCCAAGAATTTTAAAATCCGCTCAATTTGAAAGATCCTTTACTTGGTCTTCCCCCCTTACACCTCCACTCACATTTATACTACATATTCATTTTGTTAGACGTTCTTCAGTCATTCGTTTCATATACCCAAACCATCTCAGAGTGCACTTTTTCACCCTTACACAATTTATTATCATTATTATTACACATGACAAGAAATATACGTCATTTGCGAAAAAACAATAGGTAATTTAATTTGGACATACAATTTTAATGCATCTGGGTTTGTTGCCTTTCATTTGTCATATCCCCAGTAAACTAGGCTTTTGCCTGTATTTTACTGAGGATATTTAGCATGAAAAAATAAATCGATACTTCTTTCCGATTTTTGATTACACAAAAACAAAACCCCGTTGCACGCTCTCATCAACCTGACAAACAATGACACTCAATTACAACTGTAAACATCATGCGAAATCAAACTCCTTACACATCATCACTCCAGAAAGACCAAAAATGTTCATCCCATAATATACCGCACACAATCATAAGAATAAAAATAAAAACAAAAATATACAGAAATACAGATACAAAACAACAAAAATTAAAACATTATTTTAACATTTTTTATAACAATAAATTAATTTTTAATACCACTAAATAAGTTTGGTTGTCACAATAGTGTAACACTGCGGAGATCATTTCGTTAATTTAAAAAAAAAATCCAAGTAAATTGAATTTCATTTTTGAAAACAAAGTATAACCACTAAGGGAAGTTGTGTAATAATCTCACGCCTCGTGACAACTTTCTTTATCGTTTTGTTTTTATTACATTGTTTAATTTTGTCGTCAAATGCCGCCTGGAAGAGTGTGTCCACTCTGCGTGGGAGGATGTGCGGATCCAGTGATGGACTTTTAAGCCTCCTCAGGGTGCACAGGATGGATTAAGAAACATACTGATCAGCGAGGGATTGCTTACGAAAATATGTAATACTCGCACAATCTAGTGGCTTATTGCCAAGTGGTATTCTATTCAAACCAAAGTTCCAAGGTGGACACTATCTACATAGTTCCAGATGACGAAGACCTAGGTTCATTATCGAAAACCTGCAACATGTACAGTAGAAACGCAGGTAGAAGAATAGCTGTCCTGGTAACAACATACAACACGTCGCATATACGTGCGTCTATTTGTGGACTGCATGAGTCACGGACGGGGTTTTTGGTCCTAAGTCAGAGGTTTTCAAATGTTAGCACCTTAATTAAACTTTTTCAGTTTTCTTTCAAAATATATATATTTTCTACCTCGACTCTCACTTATACTGGCATTGTAATTTTTTTTTTGTTAATTTTTTGTCACTTATTCGCTCAACATACCACCTCAAAGTGCTAATTTCACTCAACTCAACAGAATCTTAGCTCATAGCTCACAACACTCACTTAAGAACGTAATGTAAATGGTCTTTCAAATTGAGCGGTTTTTTTAATTCATCGATAAACACAGATGGCGTTGCGAACTTGCCTGGGTCTTGTAAGATTTGAGAACTGTAATGTATGACATTCATAAAAATTCAGTCGTATACAATACAACAACGCGTTCAAAGTGTTGAATTATTTAGGTATTGTAATCTCCGGAAACGGTGATGTTAATTGGCCACCAAGATCATGTGATCTGACACCGTTGGACTATTTTCTCTGGGATTCCGTGAAAAACCAGGTCTATAAGAATGACCCCCGATCAATTCTTGAGCTAAAGGACGAAATTATTCGCGTTATTGGTGAGTTAAAAGGGCAATTATGCCAAAATGTCATCGAAAATTTTGACAAAAGAGTGGACATCTGTGGAGCTGCAAGATGTGGACATTTGGCGGATATTTTTTTTTTGTGTTTAAATGTCATACATTATACTTCAATGACCAATAAAAAGTTTTTTTGAAATCAAAGCGAATTGTGTGTTTTATTCAAGAATTAAAAAAAAAGTGAATTAAAAAACCGTTCAATTTGAAAGACCCTTTATAACAACAGTATCTTGTGTGATTCTAAGATTTGAGAAACTGTATAGTGAACCCATCCGAGATAAGTTTTTTTAAGGCGCCGTGAAACGGAAAGGTTCAAAAGCCACTGTCTTAAGTGATTCACACGGAACAAGAGTGAGGACGTGCGGGACACCCTCGTATTCAGCCGGGTCCGGCAGGCAGCCTGTTGATGCTGCAAGCGATATGCTGAATGTTGACGCATGGGGAGGACGCCACCTGCATACATAATCATACAGCAATCACCTGAGGATCTTTATTGCCAGTGGCAAGCACTTGCGTCAGTCCATTCAATATACATTGCCATCATCATCCTGGCACTTTCCCAATTTTTCGGTGACCGCGTGATGAGTCGTTTCAGTTTCCTATCACGACAAACATATATCCCCTCCTCTACATTCATACAATTTCTCTGACGTTACATTTCCTTCTTCCAAAATATCATTCACCTGAACCAACCGTACAGTACCGCACAAATGTTTGTCTAAAATTTATTTTTAGCTTGCGAAAGTAAGATCACATCACTTCATACCAGATGGCACTTAAAATTCACAGACTCTATTGTCTAATGTCCTTGACTGTCCCGCCCACCCTCTCTTATCTTGCCGAAAATTTTCAGCGTCTTTCTTACGTTACGAACTTTTATGGTTCAGACTTCTATGGTTCTTCGTGTCAGTTGAATAATGTCTTTCGGAGTGTTGTATCGCATAGTTTGACTTTCGAAAATAATGCCGACGTTTCTAAATTCCTCTTCAGGACGTATCCGTTGTCGACTTTGCCATAAGTATGTGCGCTGCGTATATTGTTTGATCCCAACTGTAACGTGAGCGCGTGGTTCATATCTACCATAGAAAAACAAACGCGCGGCTTCCACAAACATTGAAGTCATTATTGATTATAAATTATTATCGCATCGTTTTGATTACGGTGTACCTTGCTGATTGTGGAGAAAATTATCCGCGTTGATATTGTTTGGATGTTTATGTATTTCTATTGTCTCTTTGAATAATCGGGCGTGACGATAACTCTTTGGTTAACCTAGTATTTTTCGTTCGAGTGAAAAAACGGTGCTCTGTTTCGATGAATTGTCATGGTGAAGTTGACTATGAACACGTCTTGAAGATGAAAACTGCAATATTTTCGAAACGTCGGCATCATAAATCAAACCACGCGGCACAATTCTTGCGAAGACCTTATACAACTGATACAGATATAGGTTATTTTAAACGAAGGTACCACTGAATTTGATTGTGGGGATATAACACGTACATGACACGAAAAAAACATCGTGGCTGTATGCTCTGGGCATGACTTGATTGATTCGAATGATCTGTCGATCTCTATGTGATCGGTGGTAATTGATAATATGATCGGTGGTAATTTATGGTCCTGACACAGATATCTCGATTAGAATAAGGATCCAGCGGTGTAAACAAAACCGTTGACGTTTCATTTTGACTTCTGCACGTTTTGGCGGGAAACCCGCAATATGCGCGCACGTTCCAGGATGCCATTTTGAATGCAAAGCGCGCGACGTGCGATGCGCACGCGCTGTGAAGTTATGGCGGGCAAAGCGCGGGAAACAGAACTGTGATAAACATCTTCTTGCCCATCCGTGTTGCGGCGGCTACTAAAAATGGCCTTGAGGGTGAATAAAGAAATAAACACTACATAACAAGGAAACTAGAAAATTAAAACATAAATACTATTACCGGACAGCATCAAAATCCGTTCAGATGATATTCTAAAAGATTAATTTAACGAATCAAGCGTCAATTACTTTGCATTTTGTCTTCTATTCTCGTAACATCTCACTGTAACAGGTTCAAATATTTAAAACGTTTTATTTTACTGCGCAAAAATAGGATAATTTCCCCATAAAACGTCTAAAAGATGTCGTTTTCCCCATAATACATCTAAAAGATGTCGTTTTCCCCATAAAACGTCTAATAGATGTCGTTTTCCCCATAAAACGTCTAAAAGGTGTCGTTTTCCCCATAAAACGTCTAATAGATGTCGTTTTCCCCATAAAACGTCTAAAAGGTGTCGCTTTCCCTATAAAACGTCTAAACGATGTCGTTTACCCCATAAAACGTCTAAAAGATGTCGTTTTTCCCATAAAACGTTGAATAGATGTCGTTTTCTCCTTTAAACGTTTGAAATATGTTGTTGTGCCTATAAAACGTCTAAAATATGTCGTTTTCCCCATAAAACGTCTAAAAGATGTCGTTTTCCCCATAAAACGTCTAAAAGATGTCATTTTCCCCATATAACGTCTAAAATATGTCATTTTCCCCATAAAACGTCTAAAAGATGTCGTTTTCCCCATAAAACGTCTAAAAATGTAATCGTTAAAACTTGAGCTGGTGGCTCCTCTACACCGACATCAGACTAAACATATTCTCATTACAAATTTTCATCAGTCAATTCCTCGAGTTCCTCATTTCTGAGAGGATTGTCGTTATCAATCCAGTAATGTCCGAATATATTAGGTCCTTACATATGAAATTGGCGTTTTGCCGTACTGGCAACTTTGATCTCAAATATCTTCTCTTTGGTTAGGAATTCCAAATTAAAATTTATACAGCTATTTACTCAAGTATTTGTGTTTCGAAAATTATAATTCATTTGTTTTTTCCTCAATTGTTTTTTTTCTTTGCGTCACTCAGTTTACAAAATGGAAAACTTGAAATATCGCGTTATTTACGAGTACGAGTTCCACCGTCGCACCAGTGCTGCAGAAACGGCTCGAAGGATTAATGATGTGTATGGCGACGGTGCCGCAAAAGAAAACACAGTGCGTTTTTGGTTCCAACGTTTTCGTTCTGGAAATTTCGACCTGCAGAAAAAGCCCCGTGGACGGCCGGAGACCAAAGTTGATAATGAAGAATTGAAGGCTATTGTGGAAGCGGATCCATCGCAAACCACGTCCGAGTTAGCTGCAGGCTGCGGTGTTAGTGATAAAACTGTTTTAATCCACTTGAAGCAAATTGGGAAGGTGAAAAAGCTTGAAAGGTGGGTACCTCACGAATTGAGTGAAGCAAATCAACAAACGCGCGTTGACTGCTGCGTTGCATTACTCAACCGGCACAATAATGAAGGGATTTTGAATCGAATCATTACCTGTGATGAAAAGTGGATCCTGTATGATAATCGGAAGCGCTCATCGCAATGGCTGAACCCTGCCGAACCAGCCAAACCATGCCCCAAGCGAAAATTGACTCCAAAAAAGTTACTTGTGAGCGTTTGGTGGACTAGTGCTGGTGTCGTTCACTACAGCTTTCTTAAATCTGGCCAGACGATTACGGCAGATGTCTATTGTCAGCAACTGCAAACTATGATGGAAAAGCTAGCTGCTAAACAACCGAGGCTGGTTAATCGCTCTAGGCCACTGCTGCTTCATGATAACGCTAGACCACACACTGCACAACAGACGGCTACCAAATTAGAAGAGCTTCAATTGGAATGTCTAAGACATCCACCGTACTCTCCGGACCTTGCCCCGACAGATTACTATTTTTTTCGAAATTTGGATAACTTCTTGCAAGGGAAAAAATTCAACTCCGATGGGGCAGTCCAAACCGACTTCAAAGATTTTATTGATTCCCGTCCGAATGGTTTTTTTAGTAAAGGGATCGATGAACTACCTATGAGATGGCAAAAGTGCATAGATAGCAATGGTACATACTTTGATTAAATAAATATATTATATTAAAAAAAAATCAACTTTATGTTCCTCCCAAACAAAACGCCAATTTCATATGTAAGGACCTAATATTGAGAGTTAAATTCATTAAATTCTAGTTGGCAGTGTCATACCGACAAGTGTTTTTTTTATTATTTACGTTATAGCGAGGTACTGTTTACGGAGGTAACGCAAAGTTAGGTACAGTACCTGGCGGTAAGTAATACACATCGGGTTTAAGAAAGAGACTGTCGGCCATAATCGGTTAACTTCGGCTTTGAAGAGCGTCGTCTTTGTCATTCATACACGTGTTCCGTCGCGATTTTTCAGTCGTTATCAAGCGTTCTAGGGTGTGATCGTGCGACAGAGACGACCCTTTTCAAAGCCGTAGTTAGCCGATTATGGCCGACAGTCTCTTTCTTAAGCCCGATGTGTGTGTATTATTTACCGCCGGGTACTGTATAACTGCGAGTAATTTGTTTACATACAAATATCTGCTTTAATATATTCTAACGCTTAAGAAGTAATATCTAATCGAAGTGCATGGCCGCGCTGTAACGCACTGGACTTCCATGGGGAAGGTCGTCGGTTCAAACCCCGCGCTGTGCTACTCCCCTCTAACGACACAGGCATTCTTTCTACCTAGTATTCGGGGGTATAAGAATACCCATTTCAATGTTGTTTCAACTATTTCATTTCCCATTTGACTCCTTTGAGGTTTTTCTTTTTTTCGTCCTTGCTGACAGTTAGTAGTAACCTGAGGCGGTATATGTGGGTTTACTGCATTATTTTGTTTTCTGCCATACGTTTTTGTTTTCTTATTTATTCTTTAATATAGATATGCGGGGGTGTGGGATGGAAGCCCCCCGATGCCCTTGCGGTCGGGCTCGCCCTACATTGGTGGGGGGTTTCTCGGCCGGGGGAATGTTTGTGGGATGAGCCCGAATCTTTTAATGTCTTCTCTCTTGAATGTGTTTTTTTTGTCATCTATTTATTTTGTGTGTTTTTTTATCTTCTTGTTCTACGTGTTCAAGGCTGTGGGCTGAAAAACATCTGGTGTCCCCGTGGCTGGGCTCGCCCTATATTGGTGGGGTGTATATTGGCCGGGGAGGTGTTATTAGATGAACCCAGACCTTTTGATAGCTTCTGTTTTTTAATGTATTATCTTTTTAATGTGTTCTTGAAATGTGTCTAAATGTATTATGTACATACTATGTTGCTATCAATAAACCTGTATTTATTTATTTATTTACCTTTGGCTTCGGTCATATAAATTTTTCAAAAAAAAAAAAAGGAAAAACGGAAAAACAACATTCTGGTGTGCGCCGATCGTCTCACTTTGATGAGCCATCGGATCCAGTACAGCAGTGTGGCGGTGATTTTGCTGGTGTGCAACAGCTCACTAACTTTAAAAAAAAATTCCACGGCACAGTTTTGCTTTCTAACTGAATTGATGTTTGTATGGCGTGGAGATCCTCGACTACGAGGCCCAGAAACGACGAATATCTTAGTAAACCCAATAAAAATATATCTTCTCTTACATTCCATACTCCATGCATTTCTCTCAATAGAAATTTCTCCACCTATCTTCTTGCATTCTTTTCTCAATTCATTTCATCCTTGCTCTTTAATATTTCCATACAAATATATTTGTTTCGCAAGTAAAGGGTTTTCCAAATTGAGCATTTTTAATTTTTTTGGATAAAACACTATTGTTGCAATAGTAAAACAAAGTCCGTAAAATTAAAAAAAAAACAGACTGGTTACTGGCGATTATTATGCGTTACTGGTTACTGGCGATTATTAAAAAGAAAACGCCAAAGAAAGTTGTCACGAGGCGTGAGATTATTACATAACAATGCGGCAGTGCCCACTTTTGTTATTGTTAAGACTGCCATTTAACACTGCAGTGTCCAAGAATTGAATCACCCACCCCAAAGTTCCGACTTCCATTAGTGGTTATACTTTATTTTCAAAACCGAAATTCAAATTACTTGGAAAATTATTTTTAATTGACGAAATGATCTCCACAGTGTTACACTATTGTGACAATCAAACTTCTTTAGTGGTATTAAAAATTAATTAATCGTTTTAAAAAATGTTAATATATCGTGTAAGGGTGAAAAAGTGCACTCTGAGATGGTTTAGGCATATGAAACGAATGACTGAAGAAAGTCTCACAAAACGAATATGTAGTATAAATGTGAGTGGAGGCGTAAGAGAGGAAGACCATATAAAGAATCTTTCAAATTGAGCGGATTTATTAAATCTTGGATAAAACACAGATGGCGTCGCGAACTTGCCTGGGTCTTGTGACATTTGACTAGTGTAATGTATGACATTTATAAAAATGGAGTCGTATACAATACAACAACGCGTTCAAATTGTTGAATTATTTTGTGTATTGTAATCTCCGGAAACGGTGATGTTAATTGGCCACCAAGATCATGTGATCTGACACCGTTGGAATATTTTCTCTGGAGGTACGTGAAAAGCCAGGTCTATAATAATGCCCCCCGATCAATTCCTAAGCTGCAGGACGAAATTATTTGCGTTATTGGTGAGTTAGAACCGCGATTATGCCAAAATCTCATCGATTATTTTGACAAAAGAGCGGACAGCTGTTAAGCTGCAAGAGGTGGACCATCTTGGCGGGTATTGTTTTTCGTGTTTAAATATCATACATTATACTTTTATGACCAATAAAAAGTTTATGGAATTCAAAGCAAATTGTGTGTTTTATTCAAGAATTTAAAAAAAAATGAATTAAAAAACCGCTCAATTTGAAAGACCCTATAGATCTCTCAATGTGACCAAACCATCTCACGGCCACGCTTTTCAACGTGTCAACATCACAAATACGGGCATGTTGATAAATTGCAAATAATTTAATGAAAACACAACAACAACGTGACAATCGACTATTTAATTTCAAGATATATAGAACCTCGTATGCCCAAAACTGTAAGAGATCGCACATACTAAAAGATACCGTAAACGAATCCTTCGCAGAGTGGCGGAAATGAGAACCCTACGATCCATCGCAGGCACAAACAACTCTTAGGGATCAGAAATGAGACGATAAGGTATGTGTGTGGTGTTGAAGACATAGTGAGGTGGGGAAGAAGCAGAAAGCGCTTCTGGAGGGATCATGTGGACCAAATGGAGGATATAAGACTGGCAAGAATCGCTAAGACTGAAAACTGCAGGAGATTACCAGGAAGACCGGCGAAAAGGTGGAAGGACAGCTGGACGTCATCATCCCAGGACAGCCCACCGTCACAAACAGGTCATACGACCTAAACCAAGAGGAAAAGGATGAAGAATTTTAGAAAAAAGACGTTAAATCAATTATTTACCAAGGATGACAAAAACCTTTATATGTTTCTGACTCTCAAATTCCTAAATAAAATCCAAGAAATAAAATATATTCAACCGATGTATATATTTCTTCAATGAGGTCCTGCAGGATCTGTGAGGAGGGCGCTGTTAAGGGTGTAACTATACGATTAGTACTCTGTAAGAAGCAGAAGGAGGGGTTGAAGCAGTGCCGGCACTCACCGTTGATGATGTAGAGCTGCTTGGGGCCGACTCGGTCCGCAGGCAGCGGGGCGTGCTTCTCGAGGGGCGGGCTCTTACTTGGGTCTGGCGCTCCGACCATTCCTACAAGAATAAAACAATATAATTTATGTTTCTTCATATCATAGACCGGTATATTCCGTAAGAAATAAAACGTACAAAAATATTCAATAACCGAGTAAAAATTGAGACCTTTGCGTTGAAAATTAAGGCACTCGCACCAAAAATGGAGACACATGCGCCAAAATTTGAGGCACTAGTGTCGAAATTTGAGGTCCATGTGTCAAAAATTGAGGCATGCGTTTCAAAATGTAAAGTAAATTTGTCTACATTTGAAGCTCATGTGTCAAAAATTGAGGAACATTTGTTAAAAATTGAGGCACATTTATCGAAATTTGAGACAAATTTGTCTAAAAAAATGTGCGCCAAAACATGAAACACTTGCGCCAAAGAGTGAGGCATTTTTGTTAAATATTAAGATATTTGCGCCAAAAATTAAGGTATTTAGCGCAAAGTTTTCTCGGTTATTGAAAATTATAAATACTGCATTTGGAAAACGAGATCAAAACACGTAAATAACGGTAACTGGTGAGTGAATTGGCCGCTATTACTTGCTGATTGCATTTTTCATGGCAAAATCACTCATGAAAGTCAAATTAAATTTGGTACACTAGGAATTCGAGAAAATGCGTATATTTCTTTGAAACCTCAAAATATTTCAATTAAAGACTACTACCTTGATCAAAAAGTTTCAGGACTTTTTTCATAAAATCGAAAATACAAGTTTATTCATCAAAATCGACATGGTCCCCTTCAAAGTCAAGTTTTCCTCGGTACATCTACCTTTGTGCGTGTTTTCAAAATCGAAAACCCGCACAAAGGTAGATGTACTCAATACACCGTAACTTTTACAAATGTCAAGCTATGACGCTGAAATATGGAGGGAAGTGTCAATGATAGATGTGGTAACCTAACAAAAAAAAGATCAAAAAGTTTTAGGACCGGCCACCGTGTGGCGCTGTCAGTCACCCGATTGGAATTCTTTTTTTTTTGTTAGGTTACCACATCTATCATCGACACTTCCCTCTAAATTTCAGCGTCATAGGTCGACATTTGTAAAAGTTACGCTGTACTGAGTACATCTACCTTTGTGCGTGTTTTCGATTTTTTACAAGTTTGAAAATGGCATCAACTGTGCATCAACGAGTTTGCATTAAATTTTGTGTGAAAAACGGATTTAACGGTCCGCAGACCTTGGAAATGTTGGAGAAGTGTTTTTCGGTGGCACGAACGCTTCAGAAGTGATCGTGAGTCGGTCGAGGATGACGAACACAGTGGCAGTCGAAAACCGATGAAAACATCGATAAAATTAAAGAAATGTTGGCCGAAAACCACAAATTGACCATCAGAGAGCTGGCAGAGGACTTGAACATCGCTTATGGATCCGCTCAAAACATTTTGGTTAGTGATTTGGACCTCAGACGTGTCGCTGCAAAACTGGTGCCGAAATACCTTAATTTCATGCAAAAAAAGGACCGCGTTGAAATCGCGAAAGACATGATTTCCACGAGTTTTTGACCAAAAAAAACACGACTACTAAACGAATTTTTCCTGTTCAACCGACTTAAAAAACCGCTTTGCGGAATGCGTTACAGCCCCCGAGAGGATGTCATGAAAAAATCGAAGACGGCTCTGATGGACATACCGAAAATTGAGTACCAGCGGTGTTTCGAGGATTGGATCAAGCGCTGGCGTAAGTGCGTTGCAGTCGATGGGGAGTACTTTGAAGGGGACCATATCGATTTTGATGAATAAACTTGTATTTTCGATTTTATGAATAAAGTCCTAAAACTTTTCGATCAAGGTAGTATACCAAAAACCCAACGCTATCCCTATCTCAACTTTCATAAAATACGTGTCATTTTGCGCCGCGAGAGTAATATTTCTATACATCAATGTTCTTAAGTTACTGTAAAATATTTTCTTTGAACGCGTGCATTGACCATCAATACACTCATTAGTATAAAAATATTAATAAATCCGAGCTGCACTTGTGAGAGTTATATAAAATGTTTGCGAATCACTATTGACGATAATCTTAATTAGAAATCTCACATTGCAAACCATGCAAAAAACATTTAGAAATTAATGGTTTTATAGTTAATGGTTATTCAGGAAGTCTGTTTCAGTGGTTTGAGAGCTACTTACATGATTGTATTTTAACATTTGTATCAAGACCAAAACACACAAATCGTATGAATTCGTTCCTAAAAGTGGTGTTCCACAGGGTTTCCATTTGGGGCCAATATTACTTATTAAACTTAGGAGTACTAATGGATAACACTCTCTCATGGCGAGATCAAATAAATGAGGTAAGCCGAAGGATCTTCTTCAGCCTTCATTCCCTTAAAGTGTTGCAAAGATTCCTACCAACTAAAACCAAAATTTTGCTCCTACAATATCTGCTCTTTCCGATTCTAGACTATGCGGACGTATGTTATTTGGATGTTACAGATGAACAGCTGGACAAATTACAGCGTCTTCAAAATGTGTGTCTAAGATTCATTTTCAACCTACGAAAGTACGATCATATAACTTCATAACAGAAGGCATTGAACTGGTTGAATGTTAGAAATAGACGCCAAATTCACATACTGTCTCTATTGTATAATATCCTTAACTGTTCCCCCCCCCCTCTTATCTCGCCGAAAATTTTCAGCGTATTTCCAATCATTAATTAGCGTTACGCTCAAACAGAGATTGTTTATTGGCCTTTCCAGTTCACCGCTCCTCTTTCTTTACGTCGTCCTTTACTGTCCATGCAGTGAGACTCTGGAATCAGTTATAAACCAATATAAGACTCGCTCCGTCATTGGCATGCTTTAAGAAGTGACTGAAAAAACTCTTAATTTCTAGTCAGTAAAATAACGTGTTTCATTCCTGATTTTTCTTTTCCTTTCCTCTCCACCATCCCTTCCTTTCCTTTTGATTGATGATATCTCATTTTATATGAAAAAAAATGTTCGGGTGAATGTCCGTCTTTGTGGGGTTCGTGGGCATATGTTCACGTATATGTTTATGGATTTCGTGGGGATGGATAGTCATTTGAATGATTTATACGACCACTTAAATTGCTTCATTTACTTTTGTCTGGTTGGTTGGAAGAGATTGCCGCTTGGCAATAAACCTGCCAGATTGTATTTGCAATAAAAGTCTTAAATAAAAATAAATACTTATAGTTATTCATTAATGACATAACAGAGATGTTTAATTTTAATATTCAAATTTAAAATTTGACGATGACATCAAAATCTATAAACGAATATGGCAGATCTAACACGAATACTATTTAGATTCTTCAAACAGAATCTAAACATTTTTTACACATAGTGCAAGAAAAGTGTGTTTTTTTTCTAATTCTGATAAGGATTAAGTTATTAGTTCAGTAGAAAAAAGTCCACATATGACAATGCCTTTAATGAAATAGTACTGGAAACAGTTTCCAGTACAACTCTTACGTAAAATACGGCACAGAAGAGGCGATTAATATGGGCATTGCATGGATTTTCATGTGACCACTTAAATGAGTATATTTAAGAATTTGTTCTTACGGAGACGAATTTATTGAGTTGAATAAGTTTGCTTTGTTGTGGTGTTCGTCCTATAATAGTTCTTTTCTTACAGTATAACACTTCTCATAAGTCAATAATAAATTTTATTTCTTATTTTTTTATATATTAAAAAAAAACCATTGACCGTAAAACAAAATAAATAAAAAATGATAAAGATATCTCAATTAAGGTTGTCTTAAAGGTTTACTTAAGCATCACACGCTACCCATATCTCTAGCACTTAGATGCATCATTCCACGCCAAAGGACCAACAACGGCAAAAGACCTGTCGTAATACCCAACCCTTTAAGACCGATTCGGAAAAATTAATTAATTCGATGTGGAAATCAACCTCAAAGTTCTACTGCTCTCCAAAAGCAGTTCGAAAAAGGTCTTCAAAAGTCCTCGAAAAATACGCAAGATCCCACTTCAAGGCTCGCATATTCGGAAGTGCCTCTTTAGGCACTCCGTATAGGTGAGCAAACTAACTCTAAATACATCAGAGACCGTAGCGTGCTCATTTCCAATAATTTGTTCTACAATTTTTACATAGAAATGTGTCTTGCAGTCTGGTAATTATTATCGGAATTCGAATGTTAATAGATCCCAAGAGCTTCGGACAATCGATCATTCCATTTACAGCCTTGAAAAGTACAATCAAGTCCGCTAATATTCGCCGATCAGAGACATTTATTAATTTAATGCTAGATAATAACAAATTATAATTTATATCATTCATATTCAGACCTATTTTAAAATTGACGTGACACCTATGTTAAACTCTCTTCTATACACTAAACACCTATGTTAAATAGGTGTATATATCCCGTAAACACCTCTCCAGTGCACTGGAATAGACTGTATAACGGGGAGTCCACTTACTAGAATTACATTCTTATTTACTTCTCACCAAGGCATTTTAAAGAAACTTATAATTTATATAATTCATATTCAGAAATATTTTAAAATTGACGTGACGCAAAAACCTATGTTAAACTCTCTCCAGTGCACTGGAATGGACTGTATAACGGGGAGTCCACATACTAGAATTACATTCTTATTTACTTCTCACCAATGCATTTTAAAGAAACTTATAATTTATATCATTCATATTCAGAAATATTTTAAAATTGACGTGACGCAAAAACCAATGTTAAACTCTCTCCAGTGCACTGGAATAGACTGTATAACGGGGAGTCCACTTACTAGAATTACATTCTTATTTACTTCTCACCAAGGCATTTTAAAGAAACTTATAATTTATATAATTCATATTCAGAAATATTTTAAAATTGACGTGACGCAAAAACCTATGTTAAACTCTCTCCAGTGCACTGGAATGGACTGTATAACGGGGAGTCCACATACTAGAATTACATTCTTATTTACTTCTCACCAATGCATTTTAAAGAAACTTATAATTTATATCATTCATATTCAGAAATATTTTAAAACTGACGTGACGCAAAAACCAATGTTAAACTCTCTCCAGTGCACTGGAATGGACTGTATAACGGGGAGTCCACATACTAGAATTACATTCTTATTTACTTCTCACCAAGGCATTTTAAAGAAACTTATAATTTATATCATTCATATTCAGAAATATTTTAAAATTGACGTGACGCAAAAACCTATGTTAAACTCTCTCCAGTGCACTGGAATGGACTGTATAACGGGGAGTCCACATACTAGAATTACATTCTTATTTACTTCTCACCAAGGCATTTTAAAGAAACTTATAATTTATATAATTCATATTCAGAAATATTTTAAAATTGACGTGACGCAAAAACCTATGTTAAACTCTCTCCAGTGCACTGGAATGGACTGTATAACGGGGAGTCCACATACTAGAATTACATTCTTATTTACTTCTCACCAAGGCATTTTAAAGAAACTTATAATTTATATAATTCATATTCAGAAATATTTTAAAATTGACGTGACGCAAAAACCTATGTTAAACTCTCTCCAGTGCACTGGAATGGACTGTATAACGGGGAGTCCACATACTAGAATTACATTCTTATTTACTTCTCACCAAGGCATTTTAAAGAAACTTATAATTTATATCATTCATATTCAGACCTATTTTAAAATTGACGTGACGCAAAAACCTATGTTAAACTCTCTCCAGTGCACTGGAATGGATTGTATAACGGGGAGTCCATATATTAGAATTACATTCTTATTTACTTCTCACCAAGGCATATTAAAGAAACTTATAATTTATATCATTCATATTCAGAAATATTTTAAAATTGACGTGACGCAAAAACCTATGTTAAACTCTCTCCAGTGCACTGGAATGGACTGTATAACGGGGAGTCCATATACTAGAATTACATTCTTATTTACTTCTCACCAATGCATTTTAAAGAAACTTATAATTTATATCATTCATATTCAGAAATATTTTAAAACTGACGTGACGCAAAAACCAATGTTAAACTCTCTCCAGTGCACTGGAATGGACTGTATAACGGGGAGTCCACATACTAGAATTACATTCTTATTTACTTCTCACCAAGGCATTTTAAAGAAACTTATAATTTATATCATTCATATTCAGAAATATTTTAAAATTGACGTGACGCAAAAACCAATGTTAAACTCTCTCCAGTGCACTGGAATGGACTGTATAACGGGGAGTCTATATACTAGAATTACATTCTTATTTACTTCTCACCAAGGCATTTTAAAGAAACTTATAATTTATATCATTCATATTCAGAAATATTTTAAAATTGACGTGACGCAAAAACCTATGTTAAACTCTCTCCAGTGCACTGGAATGGACTGTAAAACGGGGAGTCCATATACTAGAATTACATTCTTATTTACTTCTCACCAAGGCATTTTAAAGAAACTTATAATTTGTATCATTCATATTCAGAAATATTTTAAAATTGACGTGACGCAAAATCCTATGTTAAACTCTCTCCAGTGCACTGGAATGGACTGTATAACGGGGAGTCCACATACTAGAATTACATTTTTATTTACTTCTCACCAAGGCATTTTAAAGAAACTTATAATTTATATCATTCATATTCAGAAATATTTTAAAACTGACGTGACGCAAAAACCAATGTTAAACTCTCTCCAGTGCACTGGAATGGACTGTATAACGGGGAGTCCACATACTAGAATTACATTCTTATTTACTTCTCACCAAGGCATTTTAAAGAAACTTATAATTTATATAATTCATATTCAGAAATATTTTAAAATTGACGTGACGCAAAAACCTATGTTAAACTCTCTCCAGTGCACTGGAATGGACTGTATAACGGGGAGTCCACATACTAGAATTACATTCTTATTTACTTCTCACCAAGGCATTTTAAAGAAACTTATAATTTATATAATTCATATTCAGAAATATTTTAAAATTGACGTGACGCAAAAACCTATGTTAAACTCTCTCCAGTGCACTGGAATGGACTGTATAACGGGGAGTCCACATACTAGAATTACATTCTTATTTACTTCTCACCAAGGCAGTTTAAAGAAACTTATAATTTATATCATTCATATTCAGACCTATTTTAAAATTGACGTGACGCAAAAACCTATGTTAAACTCTCTCCAGTGCACTGGAATGGATTGTATAACGGGGAGTCCATATATTAGAATTACATTCTTATTTACTTCTCACCAAGGCATATTAAAGAAACTTATAATTTATATCATTCATATTCAGAAATATTTTAAAATTGACGTGACGCAAAAACCTATGTTAAACTCTCTCCAGTGCACTGGAATGGACTGTATAACGGGGAGTCCATATACTAGAATTACATTCTTATTTACTTCTCACCAATGCATTTTAAAGAAACTTATAATTTATATCATTCATATTCAGAAATATTTTAAAACTGACGTGACGCAAAAACCAATGTTAAACTCTCTCCAGTGCACTGGAATGGACTGTATAACGGGGAGTCCACATACTAGAATTACATTCTTATTTACTTCTCACCAAGGCATTTTAAAGAAACTTATAATTTATATCATTCATATTCAGAAATATTTTAAAATTGACGTGACGCAAAAACCAATGTTAAACTCTCTCCAGTGCACTGGAATGGACTGTATAACGGGGAGTCTATATACTAGAATTACATTCTTATTTACTTCTCACCAAGGCATTTTAAAGAAACTTATAATTTATATCATTCATATTCAGAAATATTTTAAAATTGACGTGACGCAAAAACCTATGTTAAACTCTCTCCAGTGCACTGGAATGGACTGTAAAACGGGGAGTCCATATACTAGAATTACATTCTTATTTACTTCTCACCAAGGCATTTTAAAGAAACTTATAATTTGTATCATTCATATTCAGAAATATTTTAAAATTGACGTGACGCAAAATCCTATGTTAAACTCTCTCCAGTGCACTGGAATGGACTGTATAACGGGGAGTCCACATACTAGAATTACATTTTTATTTACTTCTCACCAAGGCATTTTAAAGAAACTTATAATTTATATCATTCATATTCAGAAATATTTTAAAACTGACGTGACGCAAAAACCAATGTTAAACTCTCTCCAGTGCACTGGAATGGACTGTATAACGGGGAGTCCACATACTAGAATTACATTCTTATTTACTTCTCACCAAGGCATTTTAAAGAAACTTATAATTTATATCATTCATATTCAGAAATATTTTAAAATTGACGTGACGCAAAAACCTGTGTTAAACTCTCTCCAGTGCACTGGAATGGACTGTATAAGGGGGAGTCCACATACTAGAATTACATTCTTATTTACTTCTCACCAAGGCATTTTAAAGAAACTTATAATTTATATCATTCATATTCAGAAATATTTTAAAATTGACGTGACGCAAAAACCTGTGTTAAACTCTCTCCAGTGCACTGGAATGGACTGTATAAGGGGGAGTCCATATACTAGAATTACATTCTTATTTACTTCTCACCAAGGCATTTTAAAGAAACTTATAATTTATATCATTCATATTCAGAAATATTTTAAAATTGACGTGACGCAAAAACCTGTGTTAAACTCTCTCCAGTGCACTGGAATGGACTGTATAACGGGGAGTCCACATACTAGAATTACATTCTTATTTACTTTTCACCAAGGCAATTTAAAGAAACTTGATTGCGTTTGTTTTCTTGAATGGTTTCGAAACTCGAAGAACATTTTCAGGCAACTACTAATTAGTTTGTTAATATGATTAGAAATAGTGAAACCACTATCAAACACCTAGAACTCGTATCTTCAAAATCACTTCCAACCCATCACAATCAATATAATAATTACAAATTTATGGGGATTTTGTTCCCGAAGAAACTGATCTAATTTATTTGACTCTTTTATTGCAAATATAATCTGGCGGGATTATTGCCAGGCGGCAATCTCTTCCAATCAAATAGACAAAAGTAAATTAAGCAAGTTACATGTTTATATAAATCATTCAAATGACTATCCATCCCCACGACATCCATAAACACATACGTGAGCATATGCCCATGAACCCCACAAAGACGGACAATCATCCGAACATTATTTTTCATATAAAATGAGATATCATCAATCAAAAGAAAAGGGAGGGATGGTGGAGAGGAAAGGAAAAGAAAAATCAGGAATGAAACAAGTTATTTTACTGACTAGAAATTAAGAGTTTTTTTCAGTCGCTTCTTAAAGCATACCAAGGACGGAGCGAGTCTTATATTGGTTTGTAACTTATTCCAGAGTCTCACTGCATAGACAGTAAAGGACGACGTAAAAAAGAGAAACGGTGAACTGGAAAGAATCTTCTGGCATTTCTTAATGTTCAAGTGCCGTCCATTACTCTGACACCATGAAAATAACTTATTGAAACCAGTTTGTATTACATTACAGCCATCGATGCATCGGAATGCTTTAAATATCTTGCTATCATCCGCAAATAATATGTAATGGAGAACTCCCGTTAACCTTTCCCTTCCTGTGCTAAAAAAATCCGCCTGTTCCGGTGATGTCTATTCAATACACATCAATAAAATAAAAAAAATAAGAATATTCATAGCCAATCGCTTAAATTAATTAAATTTAAAGTCAAAAGTGATATTCATTGAAATTTAGTTGCTGAAAACATGAAGAAAAAACATCGGACGATGTTCACAAAACGGCCGAAGCGACCATCTCGAACGAAAGCCGGCTGGCTATTAAACGAGAGAAGCGACCGAACTGAGATTCTATTTTTTGCGTTCCCATATACCGAAGTAGAGTGAGACGTGAATAGCGTCGCTTCCTCACTTATAGGGTTTTTTAAAATAAATATACCTACGTCATACATTGACACACGTTTGATTGTATTGGTGAATTTATTCCTGATTTTCACAAAACATCTCTGATGTGACCGATAAGTGCTAATTATTATGAATATTATTTTTTCATTCAATGCTTAAATGTATTATGGAGGAATACCTAAAATCTGAACCCAGTATTTATTATATTTATAGATATATTTAAGTGTTCAGAAGCAATGTGTACTAGTTACACATCACAGGGAAGGAATGGTTAAGGAATAAGAATAAGAAATATCAATATAAAGGATGCATTTGTATACAAAATACAAATGCATCCTTTATATTGATATTTCTTATTCTGATGACTACATAAGTAGACGTATAGATGTGGAGATGAGGTAAAAAAGTGAGTCGTGATAGGAAATATTGATATTCTGTCTTCTCTGTTAGCATAAACAGAGAAGAGTGGTAATGGTGTTCATGTTTGTATATCGCTGATTCCAACATATAACATAGTCCCACGAAATCCAATTCCGCACCCACGATAATTAATAATTAAACTTATGTGAATAATCATAATTATTCAATTCGATAAAGATCAATAATCGCTATGAATGGGATTATGACACAAAAGCACGGAGATTAAAAATAAATGATTTAGTAAAGGTTCCTTGAGAATGATGGATTCAACGTGACTGCCAAGCATAGCGACGTAAATATTAAACAACGTCATAAATATTATTTTTATTATGAGTAAGATTTGAAAATATGATTTAAGCGCCATACCAACGGTAACAATAATGATAATATTGGGTGTTTACATAAGTTGTGTCCTTTTTTTTATTTAAATTTAAAAATGGCCACCAAAAGTAAAACAAAATGGTAAAGGTTATACGTCATTCGAAAGAAAATTTTCTGTTCTACAAGATATTGTGTTTGCTTTTACGTTACATATGTTATTTTATTTGATTACACGCCTTCAAAATGAAATATCAAGTAGACGAAAGTAAGCATTTTCGACACCTCCTTCTGTTCGCGTTCAATCGAACAAAAATCAATTGTCGAACGTTGATTTTGATGTGGAACCCAATTTCTGAACTTCTGGACTTTTCCCATTGATTTAAGATGGCGGTATACAGTCATGTGACTTCAATTGATCTGATCAGCCAATTCAACGGTGGTTTGAATGGGATCTTCATGAATAATATGGTTTAAGTGGTCCTCATCGAAGTCAACTGGTCGTCCGGAACGCTCCATGTCTTTCAAGTCGAAATTACCGTCTTTAAAACGCAAAAACCATAGACGAACTGTCCTTTTATTCATAACATCTTCACCGTACTCTTCGCAAATATCGCGAGCTGTTTTGGCAGCTTTATTCCCTCGATTGAACGCGAACAGAAGGAGGTGTCGAAAATGCTCACTTTCGTCTACTTGACATTCCATTTTGAAGGCTTGTAATCAAATAAAATAATATATGTAACGTAAAAGCAAACACAATATCTTGTAGAGCAGAAAATTTTCTTTTGAATGACGTATAACCTTTACCATTTTGTTTTACTTTTGGTGCTCATTTTTAAATTTGAAAAAAAAACGGACACAACTTATGTTAACACCTAATAAAATGTGTTTTATAAAACACTGTTTATTCCACTTTTTGTAATGGTATAACCCAACCGGTTTCAAGGCTTTCCCCTCATCATCAGGGGAGCACAAATAAGCACAAATAAGAATTATGTTCGAACTGGTACCGATATACGCGCTTCTAACGGTTGGGGACATTCGGGATGGGGATTGGGGGCTGAGGGAGGCATGTGACGACCTCGGCGATCAGCGGAGAGATTCTTGGTATATATGTGTTTGCCAGATGTTCACCTCAATGCACTGACTTAGAAATTTCTAGGGTCTCTAATCTGTCCAACTTCCCATGCCTCCTTTAGCCCCAAGTCCCCAACCCGAATGTCCCCAACCGTTAGAAGCGTGTATATCGGTACCAGTTCGAACAGAATTCAGTCTTATTTGTACTCCCCTGATGATGAGGTGAAAGCCTTGAAACCGGTTGGGTTATACCGTTACAAAAAGTGGAATAAACAGTGTTTGATAAAACAAATTACAATGTCTTTAAACCTCCACAAAGTTAATGCCTTAACTATAAATAATAAATGAAATATAATAATTTGATTCATAATGGTGTGTTGGTGACCACCTTGATGTACGGAAGTGAAACTTGGACTTAGCAGAATAAGGATGTGTAAAATAAGGAACATCATAAATGAATAAAATGGATGTTTTAAGGAAGATGAAGAAAGGAGATTTTAGATGTTTGGACATATGGAGAGAATGAATTATGAACGAATGACTAAGCTAGTCTATAAATCAGAAGTGCAAGGTGTACGTGGAAGAGGTAGGCCGAGGAAAACGTGGTTGGAGCAGATTTTGAAAGAAGGTAAAGTGAAAAAATTAAATGTGGACGAGGTAAAAGATGTGTGCTTGAATATAAAAGTTTGCAACTCTGTCTGTATGTCTACCCCGCAAGGGGCATGGTGTGATGTGAAATAAAACCGTTTAATACGAATATTAAACGTTTTTTTTCCATCTATCCCGATGGTTCTGATTCTCCGTTCACATGGGGATATCGAGTTCAATTGCTGACGATACCAAACAATGAAATAAAAGTATTCCAGTCTGATAGAATAGTTTGTAAAATAGCAAATTTCTAATCAAAGGTGTTATCTTTATTTTTGTGGAATTCCACAACACAATATTTAACAATAAATAACTATGTCATTTCACTAATTTCATCAATTTCCACTACACGTGTTTCTGCCTCCTATCCCGAAGCTCTTTTCAGATTAGAAAGCAATGCTTGCATTTGGAGCCCGGTGGGGGTGCAGAACTCACTAATGGTGGAGAAAGTACAAAAAAAATATCCACTATATCTCTATATGAGTGAGTTTGGTGTCTATCCATGGCTTTATCCTACTCAGTTTCTGCTGGGCATGCTCGGGTATAACTCCTTGAGCGTAAGAAGATATCTGCATCTCCTGGTATACGTTGTCAGACTCGTTCGAGGAGTTGCGAGCTGTCCAGCATTACTACAAAGATTAGCGTTAAATGTTCCTAAGAATTATACTAGACTGTGTCGGCAAGAACTGTTCTCAATAACATACGCAAGAACGGGTCTTCCAGCCGCTATGCCAGCTGGAAGGGTCTTAACTCTTTTGAACGGGACTGCTTCGAATATTGACATATTTCATATCACATTCCCAAAAGCAAAAGTAAATTTTCTTTTAAGATTGAGCGCGTTAGAAAGCACTCATCAACGTACTTAAGTGACTTTGAATATATGTGTATGTTTGTGTGTATATATGTATGCATACACATTATTTATATTTTATATATTTTTTTTTATTCTCTATAATTTTTCTTTATTTTTCATGTTAACACATATTTTATTGTTCAAATTAATTGGACTAAGTCTGTTTTGAGAAAATAAATAAATTTAGAAACATTAGAGATACACTAATCCAAAAACAATTTTTTTTTACCAGAGTGAAAAATGTTTTACACCTCTATAACATTTTTCCTTTACATTAACATTGTAGAATTCTAAGAAATATTTTATAAGACATTTTAGAAAATTTATTATAATTAAAAATTTTCCGTCAATATAACACACACACCTTTAATATGGAGAATCCATAATAACATAACATCAATCTGATACAAGCACTATTACCATACCAAACCGGTATCATTCAGCCTGAAGAGAGTCTCGGGATACGCGGATAGAAACACGTGTAGCGGGGGTTAATGTAATTAGTGGAATAACTTTTCTTCTCAGTGTCATGTCAGGTACCCCCGACGTTGAATATCACTTGAGAGTAGACATCTTTGTCCCCGGCAGCCCGAAAAAGATCTCCAACGTTCCTTATGCCAGTCCAATCACGTATATTGCGGAGCCAGGAGATTTGCCTCCTGCCAACACCTCTTCGGCCTTCTATTTTGCCTTGGATGATCAGGTGCAGTAATTTGTACTTTGCTCTTCTAAGTACATGACCCAAATAGGACACCTTTCGGATTTTAATATTAGTCAGCAACACTCTATCAACTTTGGCTCTTTGAAGAACCCTTGTGTTGCTGGCAATATCCGTCCAGGGTATCCGTAGCATTCTCCGGTGCATCCACATTTCGAATGCTTCCAGTCGGTTCATACTACTTACTTCTGGAATAACAAAGCAACTTATTTTTAAATATTAAGTTATTTTTTTGGCTCTTCGGGTGTTCCTGAAACTGTGAAATTAATTCCATAATTCAGGAAAACCTTATTTAACGATAAACGATGAATTCACCCTGTAATTATCACGCGCTAAGCGGAATTGCGTAACTCGAATACAATGAACAATGGCATTAATTCAAATTATTCCACCATTATACAGTTCGAAAAAAATACACAATATATAAGTTATTTATTTATTTATTTAACACTTTTATTGCAAATACAATCTGGTAGGCTTATTGCCGGGTGGCAATCTCTTCCAACCAACCAGACAAAAGTAAATGAAGCAAGTTACATGGTTGCATAAATCATTCAAATTACTATCCATCCCCACGAAATCCATAAACACATACGTGAGCATATGCTCACGAACCGCACAAAGACGGACAATCACCCGAATATTCTTTTTCCAAGGATAGGAAGGTATTGGCTGCAGCCATTAGATTAGGTACTTATCTGTAAGAAGCCTTACGAAGGGAAGACGAGCTACAAAGAAACCTTTGTAGATCTTCCGATATGTGGTAGTAACAAATTCGGCTTAAAATGTAATGTATTAATTTATTTATTTTACACTTTTATTGCAATACAATCTGGCGGGCTTATCGCTAGGCGGCAATCTCTTCCAACCAACCAGACAAAAGTAAATGAAGCAAGTTACATGGTCGCATAAATCATTCAAATTACTATCCATCCGCACGAAATCCATAAACACATACGTGAGCATATGCTCACGAACCCCACAAAGACGGACAATCACCCGAACATTCGTTTTCACATAAAGTGAGATATCATCAATCAAAAGGAAAGGAAGGGATGGTGGAGAGGAAAAGAAAAGAAAAATCAGGAATGAAACACGTTATTTTACTGACTAGAAATTAAAGAGTTTTTTTCAGTCGCTTCTTAATGCATGCCAAGGACGGAGCGAGTCTTATATTGGTTTGTAACTGATTCCAGAGTCTCACTGCATGGACGGTAAATGACGACGTAAAAAAAGAGGAGCAGTGAACTGGAAAGGCCAATAGACAATCTCTGTTTGAGGTTATCATGGAATCACTCAGGAGTGACATGATAGGATGGATGGACATACTATAAGAAGAAACTGTATTACAAAATATTGGAGCAATTATGTTCGAATAGAGCTTGACTTTTTTATTTAATCATGTAATTTTCGATAGCTGACGATTACATTGTCCAAATTTTCGATAGCTGACGATTACATTGTCCAAATTTTCGATAGCTGACGATTACATTGTCCAAATTTAGACGCTTCTTTCCATGTTCGGATCTGCATCAAATAAAATTTACTTTGCGAGCTCAATACTATATGATCGAAAGCTCGCTAGGACTATTTTGATGTTGACTTCTTAACAATCTTCTTTTTCTTGTTCACAGTCTTAACCTTCTTCTTAATGCGCACGCTATTCTTCTAGATGAAAAAGATCATTCTCGCTTAGCTATTTCGAATGAAAGTCAAGCAAATTTCTCACAGTATCCAGATCAATGGGTCAAAGTTAATTTCCTATTGTGCCATCTTTTTCGGCGACATTATCTACGGACTCGGTAAAATCATCGAAGGAGGGCAAACGCTAACTGCCTTAACTAATTAATGAACCGCTTAACCATTCCTGTCCTGTGATGTGTAACTAGTACACATTGCTTCAAAAAACTTTAATATCTCTGTAAATATAATAAATACTGGGTTCAGATTTTAGGCGTTCCACCGTAATACATGTACGCATTGAATGGAAAAAATAATATTAATAATAATTAGCACTTATCGGCCACGTCAGAGATATTTTGTGAAAATCGGGAATAAATTCACCGACACAATCAAACGTGTGCCAGTGTGTGACGTAGGTATATTCATTCTAAAAAACCGCTATGAATGAGGAAGCGACGCTATTCACGTCTCACTCTTACTCTACTTCGGTACATGGGAACGCAAGAAATAAAATCTCAGTTCGCTCGCTTCTTTCGCTTTAGTAGCTCGCGGGCTTTCGTTTGAGGTGGTCGCTTTGCTTGTTTTGTGAACGTCGGCCGATGTTTTTTTTTCATGTTTTCAACAGTTAAATTTCAATTATTATCACTTTTGATTGACTATGAATATTCTTGTTTTTCCGATTTTAAATCGCTCATTTTTACATGTGTATTGAATACACAGCACCGGAACGCGCGGATTTTTTTTGCACAGGACGGAAAAGCGAGAAATAGTATAATTTTGACTAAGCGCGCTAATTGACTTTCGCATAAGTCGAATTCGCGTTAAACGAGGGTTTCCTTCATTTATAGCATATTTATAAGTGTATTTTTCACTATTTTAATGTGGTTTTTTTAATATTGCGACAGTCATATTATTATTGCGTAATATTTAATGATTGATACCATAATTGATGATCTTGATTTTTGGCTAAAGTTCGTTTTCTCAAATAATATTTCGATTGAATCGATCTTTGTCTGCCTCCAAGTCATCACCATTGCCGGACCTCGCAGTCGAGGATCCCCTCGCCCCTCCAACGTCAGTCCTGAACCGTTCTCCCACGTCGATCGTGTGATCTTTTGCCAAATATAATATATATGGGTGGCATGTGCAGCTTTAGGAAACACTTGAAGACAACGGTTTTTTGGAGATACACACTTGTACAAACATACATTTCTCTTGCGGGGAAGGCTGAGAGAACATATATCCAAACTTTTCTATCCACGCACATAAATTTCACCTCTTCCACATTCGTACATCTCGTAATGCATGATCTTCCATTATTCACATTTTTCACTTTCACTTCATTTAAAATCAGGTATATTTGATCCAGCTTTAGGATACGTATCCTAGAGGGAAAGATGGTGATGATTTGTTGATAAATAAAACACGTTTTCGATCGCAATGCGGAAAGAGAGAGTGATTTATTTGGTAGAGGTAGGTATTTATATAATTTTAGAATGTGCGCGGGAATGCGCTCGCGATATGCCTACGTCTCGTTTCTGCGAATGCAAAAACGATTCATGTTGTATGTAGGTATCATTCAAATACGGAACTGGCGAGATAAGTGTGGTGCGTTCTCGCTCTAATATGGAATGCGGTCCGCTCCCGGCTACGGGTTGAATGGCCGGCGTGTGAACTTCGGACTTGCTTGTTTAGAATTGTCAAGGAATGCAAAGGTCACTTCATCGGTCATTGACCGTGTGTACGGACGCCCACAGTGTTCCGAGTGTGCGACTGAGTGTGCGACGACCGCCACCCAGCTATGTTTTCCACTGTCAACGTCTTCCACGTACATATTGTACTTCTGAAATGTATGGTCGCTTAGTCATTCCTTCATTATTCATTCTCTCAACGTGTCCAAACCATCTAAAAACTCCTTTGTTTATCTTACTTAAAACATCCATTCTATCCACGCATTCATTTGACCCCTTTGTTACGCCTTTTTCCATACATTGACACTATATTATTTATATTAACTCTATTATTCTATTGTTCATATTACTCACTAAACCTTCTTTCAAAAACTGGTCCATTTGGTCCAACCACGTTTCCGTCGGTCTTCCTCTTACATACATACCTTGCACTTCTGATTTTTATACTATCTTAGTCATTCTTGCATAATTCATTTTCTCCACATGTCTAAACAATCTTAAAGCTCCTTTCTTCACCTTACTTAAAGCATCCATTTTATCCATGTATTCATTTCGAATGTCTTCATTCCACCTTCTTTCAAACATTGACCGTCTTCTATCAAACATTGACCGACTTCTTTCAAACATTGACCGCCTTCTTTCAAACATTGACCGCCATTTTTCATACATTGACCGCCTTCTTTTAAACATTGACCGCCTTTTTTCAAACATTGACCGCCTTTTTTTAAACATTGCCCGCCTTCTTTCAAAAATTGACCGCCTTCTTTCAAACATTGTCCGCCTTCTTTCTAACATTGCCCGCCTTTTTTCAAACATTGACCGCCTTTTTTCAAACATTGACCGTCTTCTTTCAAACATTGACCGCCTTCTTTTAAGCATCGACCGTCTTCTTTCAAAGATTTCCCGCCTTTTTCAAACATTGACCGCCTTTTTTCAAACATTAACTGCCTTCTTTCAAACATTGACCGACTTCTTTCAAGCATAGACCGCCTTTATTCAAACACTGACCGCCCTCTTTCAAACATTGACCGCCTTCTTTCAAACATTAACCGCCTTTAAACATTGACAAAATTTCCTTAGTGAACGCACCTCCACAGTATTAATCTTACTCTTATTCTTCTTCTGCCAAACCCAAGTTTCCCTTCCATATATCAAGATGGGCACCAGCACACCTTTATGTATTGTAATTTTTGCTACTGTTGATATTGCGTGATTGTTGCATATAACATTGAGTGCTCCGTTTACCTTGTTCCCTTTCGGTACCCTTCTTTCAATGCCCTTTCCAGTTCGCCCATCACTGGAAAACAAACTGATCAGATAACAGGATGACCTTTTTGGAAATCTTATCAAAATGAATGATAAGATATGATTTCTACACACGGAATCGCAAAATAGTACAAAAACACAATAATCATTTAAAAAAACAGTTCGAAAAAGGTCTTCAAAAGTCCTTGAAAGACACGCGAGATCCCACTTCAAGGCTCGGATATTTGGAAGTGTCTCTTTAGGCACTCCGTATAGGTCAGCAAACTAACTCTAAATACACCCGAGACAGTAGCGTACTCATTTCCGATTCTGTGCAGTCTAGGTATGAGAAAAATACACGGGATAAAAAGTATGATAGTGCGAGTATATAGTTTATAGTTAAGGCATTAACATTGTGGAGGTTTAAAGACATTGTAATTTATTTTTATCAAACACTGTTTATTCCACTTTTTGTAACGGTATAACCCTACCGGTTTCATGGCTTTCACCTCATCTTCAGGGGAGCACAAACAAAACTAAATGCTGTTCGAACTGGTACCAATATACACGCTTCAACGGTTAGTTTATAACGACAAACTCATACCCATTAAAATAATGTATGTCCAAATTAAATTACCTGTTGTTTTTTTTTCGCAAATTATGTATATTTCTTGTCATGTGTAATAATAAATAATAAAAAAAAATTATAAGTTAATGAGGTCAAAATAACTTAATAGTTATTTTTTTAACTAACATAGATAATTTAACGAATACTTCTGTTAAACCACGTATGTTATATACTACTTAAAGATACGGAGATCTCATGGAAATACGATAAGTTCGTTTCAAGATAACTGAGTAACTATCATCTATGATAACCAAGTCGTGAGTAAACCAAGGAAATGATTGATACAAAAATACATACATACTGATTAAATGATAGATCGAATAATTGATCCATGCGACAATGACGGATAAATCATAAACAAAAAACAGATAGTCATTTAACAAGTTAATACGTATAAAAAAATAAACAGTACTAGGCGTATCCAGAAAGTAAGTGTACTGAGGCTCTCACGACCGGATGGATTTTATTTTCGACATGTTGACTACACTTCCGTGTAGCCTGACCCTTCCCCTCCACAACGAGACCGGTTCGAGGTCAGTACGTTGAGAAGTGTCGACGCGACAACACGTTTCGTGAAAAATGTCAAACCAATCTCCCGCCAAGTGCGAAATAAATAATGCCGGGCAAGAGTTTTTGAGGCGCTGCAAACTCCATGGAGATGAATTTCTCCGCTCCATCGTTACTGGAGATGAAACTTGGGTTGCACACTACACGCCTGAAACCAAAAGGCAGTCTCAACAGTGGCGTCACACCTCTTCACCCTCCGCCAAAAAGTTCAAAACCACAATTTCAGCCAAGAAAATCATGGCATCCGTGTTTTGGGACTGTCAAGGCATAATTTTAATTGAATATATGCCTCAAGGGGAGACCATCAACTCTGCAAGATACTGTGAGACCCTAAAAAAATTGTGGAGGGTGATTCAGAACAAGAGGAGAGGCATGCTGACAAAGGGAGTCTGCCCGCTGCACGACAATGCCAGACCACACACGGCCAACGCCACGAAGGAACGGCTCGCCTCGTTTAAATGGGATGTCCTGAACCATCCCGCGCATTCCCCTACCTAGCACCTTCAGATTACTATCTCTTTACTTTCCTGAAGCTGCACATGGGTGGAAAAAGGTTTTCAACCGACGAGGAGGTAAAGGAAGAGGTGGAGAAGTGGACGGAGGGGTTGGCGGGAAACAACTTCGAGGAAGGCATCAAAAAGTTGATACCCCGCTTCACCACCTGCATTGAGAGGAATGGCGACTATGTCGAAAAATAGCTTACATATGTATTACGGTAACCACGTAATTTTTTTGTTAAAATTAAAAAAATTGTAACCTATAAAAATTCAGTACACTTGCTTTCTGGATATGCCTCGTACATTAAATTGTGATAAAATATAGATTAAAAAATAAATATATCAAAAACCAAATACATGATAATCAACTTTGCTACCTCAAAATCAATAAATTTAGATGGAAAGCCGCTAGAAGTTGTCCAGGAATATGTGTATCTGGGTCAACTTATTTCCTTTGTAGGTGGCATATCGGAGGAAATAGCGCGTAGGACAAAACTAGCATGGAGCTCATTTGGACGTTTGAATAACATCTTCAAAAGTGATCTCCCAATATCCTTGAAACGAAGGGTCTACCACCAGTGTATTCTCCTAGTACTTACGTATGGCTGAGAGACATGGACGCTCACAGTAAAGAACATACAAAAGCTCCAGACCGCACAAAGGGGCATGGAGAGATGCATGTTGGGATATACTAAAAGAGACCGTAAACGAAACACCTGGATTCGCAATATAACAATGACAGAAGACGTTATAAAAGTGTGCAAAAGAATTAAGTGGCAATAAGCATGACACGGAGCCAGAACGTCAGACTCCCGATGGACATCCGAAATAATCTAATGGTACCCAAGAGGCATAAAGATGCCCAGAAGAAAACCGAAGGTACGCTGAATAGATGAAATCAAGAAGCATGGCAGCATCACATGGCATCAACGAGCAAAAAAAACGAACTATTTGGAGTCAACTTGGGGAGACCTTCATCCAGCAGTGGATCCACCCTGGTTGACAATGATGATGATGATATAAAAACCCAACTTCTTTCTGGTCATGGGAGCTTTAATCGATTTTTTTTGCTTCAATCTTGTCCATTCGGCTTGTAGTAATTTTTGCTTCAATCTTGTCCATTCGGCTTGTAGTAATTTTTGCTTCAATCTTGTCCATTCGGTTTGTAGTAATTTTTGCTTCAATCTTGTCCATTCGGTTTGTAGTAATTTTTGCTTCAATCTTGTCCATTCGGCTTGTAGTAATTTTTGCTTCAATCTTGTCCATTCGGCTTGTAGTAATTTTTGCTTCAATCTTGTCCATTCGGCTTGTAGTAATTTTTGCTTCAATCTTGTCCATTCGGCTTGTAGTAATTTTTGCTTCAATCTTGTCCATTCGGCTTGTAGTAATTTTTGCTTCAACCTTGTCCATTCGGCCTGTAGTAATTTTTGCTTCAATCTTGTCCATTCGGCTTGTAGTAATTTTTGCTTCAATCTTGTCCATTCAGCTTATAGTAATTTTTGCTTCAATCTTGTCCATTCGGCTTGTAGTAATTTTTGCTTCAATCTTGTCCATTCGGCTTGTAGTAATTTTTGCTTCAATCTTGTCCATTCGGCTTGTAGTAATTTTTGCTTCAATCTTGTCCATTCAGCTTATAGTAATTTTTGCTTCAATCTTGTCCATTCGGCTTGTAGTAATTTTTGCTTCAATCTTGTCCATTCGGCTTGTAGTAATTTTTGCTTTAATCTTGTCCATTCGGCTTGTAGTAATTTTTGCTTCAATCTTGTCCATTCGGCTTGTAGTAATTTTTGCTTCAATCTTGTCCATTCGGCTTGTAGTAATTTTTGCTTCAATCTTGTTCATTCGGCTTGTAGTAATTTTTAGTCATCTGAATCAATCCCCAGATCACATTTCGTGGTACTGAGATGATGACCGAATTAATAATTCTCGAAGAGATCTCTACTCAGCCTCACATCGGTCCATCTTCGAACGAATTAGCTGACCAATCTAGTGGTGTCATATGATAATTTTGCTGCATTTGAATATACGTACATACCATTAATTATGTGTGTACCATTAATTGTTTAAAAAAAAAAACAAATCAACCAAAATTTTTGCCCTGTTGAACGCATTTATTTTAACATTATCTGCGATGCATAAATAAAAAAAATCTAGGGGGCTTTGGTCCTAAAAAGGTTTGGAAACCCTACTTTAAAGTATCGAGAGATACTACAGAAAAACGATAGCGCCCTTGCTGTGACTTCAGCCATCACATAGCGCATTAAAAATAGAAGTTCGATTTATCGTCATAAATACTACCTGACCTTATAAATAAACTTAAGGCAATTGAGAAAAAGGTTATGGCATGTGGATGGTTCAGTAGAGCGTAAAATATAAAGCGCGTCCACAAAATCGATTTGACCTCTGGCACCTGAGAGAAGAGCTATGCCACAGATCTATTAACCTTCTCTATATTAACGTCCTACTCATTTTGACCTTCCATTATATCTCTATAAGAGTTCAATCAATGGATTAAATAAGTGGTTCTTAACTTTTGGGCTGTCGGCACCCCTGAAATTCTAAAAATACGTTCTCGCACCCCCAGTAATTATTATCTATTTATAAAATAATAATATTATCTATTTGGAAAATGGAAACGTCATTTATTTAATAATTATTTTGATTTTTAAATATATATTTAACACCAGGAAAAAAGATTTAAAAAAGTGCGTAGATGTGGTTTGATCATGTAGAACGAATAAATTAAGAAAGACTTACAAAATAGATATATAATGCAAATGTGAGTGGAAGGCGTGTGAAAGGAAGTTCAAGGAAAGTATGATTGGATCAAATGGATGATATTTTTCAAGAAATGTAGAAATAAGATAAAATCATAGAAGTTGTATAGATATGGACGAGGCTACGAATGCGTGTGCCGAGATGGGAAAGTATGGCGCTCTGTCGTCTCTGCCCACCCCGACGGGGAAATGACGTGATAGTGTTTGCCCAAAGGCAATATGATTATTTGACTCCCATGACATACAATGGCGTGCCGAATTCAATAAAGGTAAAGGTAGGAAAACCATTTAGACGGTCGATCGGAGCGTGATTGTTATTGCGACAGGATTTTGAGTACTTGGGCTTTCAGGATGAATGACGTGTGGAAAAGATTTGTGTGGGCTCGTGAGTATGAGTTTCTTCTTGTTTTAATTTTTGTATTTGTGTTTCTGTGTATTTTTGTTTTTATTTTAATTTTTATTCTTATGATTGTGTGTGGTATATTGTGGGATGAATATTTTTGGTCTTCCTGGAGTGATGATGTGTGAGGAGTTTAATTTAGCATGATGTTTCCAGTTGCAATTGGGAGTCACGGTTTGTCAGGTAGATGAGAACGTGCAACGGGGTTTTGTTTTTGTGTAATCAAAAATCGGAAAGAATTATCGACTTATTTTTTCATGCTAAATATCCTCAGTGAGATACAGGCAAAAGCCTAGTTTACTGGGGATACGACAAATGAAAGGCAACAAACCCAGATCCATTAAAATTGTGTGTCCAAATTTAATTACCTGTTGTTTTTTCGCAAATTATGTATATTTCTTGTCATGTGTGATAATAAATAAGTAAATAAATAATAAATAAATAAAGTGTGTATTTGTGTATCAGGAATCAATTTAGGAAGCTAATCTCTTTGCTCCGCAATATACGTGATTGGACTGGTATAAGGAGCGTTGGGGATCTTTTTCGGGCTGCCGGGGATAAAAAGATGCCTACTCTCAGGTGATAGTCAACGTTGGGGGGACCTGACATAACACTAGGAAGAAGAAGAACCAATTTGTTTACATATAAAAACTTTTGAGTATTTTCCACATCCACGTTTTACTCTTATACGTCAAAGTTGGCACTAAAATACTGTCGTTCACGTCCATAAAATTATAAACTAGGTACGACTGTCAATCGGAGATAGCGAATGTAAAAGAAATAAATTATTTCAACACAGCATAAAAAATTGATCGATGAAGTCGATCACGGCGATTGCACAACTTTGGACACCTCCAACCAAGTAAACGATTCATTCCGACAAAACAGTCGTAAAAGTAAAACTAACGCGGATCATAATATAAATAGGCCAAAACCCATACAATGGTTGTCGTTGAAGAAAGAATACGAGAATCGAATTTAGAATACAAGAGAGCGAGAGAGGAATACTTGGATTCTCTCCGAAAGTAATTCGAAATTTGAATATCGGTGGGTCCGTGATAACTGAACGAATTTTAAATACCTAGCTAACAAATTTTTGAACCGGTGTAAAAGGGGACGATGTATAAATGATATGTATAAACAAAATTTACATTTATGAATATATATTTTCATAAATGTAGAATTTGTTTTACTTCCGTGAATATTTCACGGGTTGCAACTAGTATTAATTAATCCGCAAAAAAAAACGAATCCGGGACGGTTGCGTTGAAAGCATGCTTGCCAAAACTAAAAAAAAAATAATGTGAGGAATTTTTTTACGACTGCTTATTTATTTTCGTTTTTGTTTGTGTTAAACAGTGTGTGTCGAAAAATATCTGGTGTCCTTGCAACCGAACTCGTCCTCCTAATAGAGGGAGTGTACAAGTTGCCTTTTTTATTATTTTTATTATCAATCGAAAATTCTCTGGTCCCGGTCAGTCGAGTCCTTGACATACACATACGACATCTGGTCACGGTTCACACGCTGCAAATAATACGTCTTGACCAATAAATAACTCTGTGTATCGATCCGCTCCGGGCAAGTGGATCGGAACTTTATATAACTTCTGGTTGGACGGTTTATGAGCATTTGGAACTTCCGTTTTTATGACGTTCATTTTCCTATCGTTAGTCTTGTGGTGGTTCATTGAACAGCACTTTTTCGCTCCATTGATGAAATTACGTCGACATCGTCGCTGGACCTCGTAGTCGAAGATCACCTCGCCACTTCAACGTCAATCTTAAGTTGCTCTTCCAAGTCAATCATGTGATCTTCTATGAGAAAACAGCCTGATCCTAGATGATGTACATTCCCTCCCGCAGATGTCAGACATGTGGACTCTGCTGAGTCGCCTGGCAATACTGACGCATGTTCGTTTCTCACACGTCTTACCCTTGAGACTCCATCAGCCCGAGAACAGATAGCTCTCCATCTTCCACAATCCTGAACCATCTGCTCCCAGTCCTCAGGCGCCCCGCACAAAGTCAGTGATTCTCGCAGACTGTCTTTATAGCGCTTTCTCTGCCCACCAACCCTTCGCTTGTCCACTACTTCCCCGTACAAGACGCGTTCTTAGAGTATATGATCGCCCATACGCATCACATGTCTGGTCTATCGCGATTACGTCTTAACAACAGTTGAAGCGTTGCAGGGCCAAGACATTTGTGACATGATCACTCCTGTGAATCCCAAGAATAACCTGAGTTTCTGAAGTACAGCGCAGAATATTCTGCCAGATCGCATTGTAATTGGCTATACGAGACTCACAAGACATGCATATCGGGACTATATGCCCAAGGCAGGACCTTGTCCGAATGATAGGGCGTTGTGATGTATATTGCCTCCTACATAATTAACAACTTAATGTTCGGACACGGAAATTAACGAAGGATCTTTCGATCAAATGTCTGAATATATTCATGCAGACCTGCAAACCGGCGGTAAGTAATACACATCGGGTTTAAGAAAGAGATTGTCTGCCATAATTTGTTAACTTCGGCTTTGTAGTGTAAGCGTCATCTCTGTCATTTATACACGTGTTCCGTCGCGATTTGTCAAGCGTTCTAGGATGTGGTTGCTCGGTGAGATGACGCTCTACAAAACCGAAGTTGGCCGACAGTCTCTATCTTAAACCCGATGTGTATTACTTACCGCCGGGTACTGTACATACACACATAGTGGGTTTATTGTTCGGGTTTGGGCTTTAAGGTTCATATAACACGAGGTTCTATAGTGCGTAACGTGGACTTCCTCTCTGAGACCATTTTAAATTAAAAGTATTGACAGCACTCCGAAAATTGGCAATAACCTCGTAGACGAACTCTGGTTTGGGCACGTGGAACGAATATGCAGCGCAAATATGAGTAGAGAAAGACCAAAGAAAATAAATATGGTTGGATTAAGAGTATAACATTTTGAAAGAAAGGAAATGTAAAAAGATAGATAAATCGTATAAGTTGTATGAGATGTATGGATATATAATAGAAGAGGCGAAAGGTGTATCACGATAATAATGCCAGAGGTGTATGGATATATAATAGAAGAGGCGAAAGGTGTATCACGATAATAATGCCAGAGGTGTATGGATATATAATAGAAGAGGCGAAAGGTGTGTTACGATAATAATGTCACAGATGTATGGATATACAATATAATAGAAGATGCGAAAGGTGTTACGATAATAATGTCAGAGGTGTATGGATATATAATAGAAGAGGCCAAAGGTGTGTTACGATAATAATGTCAGAGGTGCATAAATATGTAATAGAAGAGGCGAAAGGTGTGTCACGATAATAATGTCAGAGGTATATAGATATTATATATAATAGAAGATAAGAAAGGTGTGTCACGATAATAATATCAGAGGTGTATGGATATATAGTATAATAGAAGAGGCGAAATGTGTGTTACGATAATAATGTCAGAGGTGCATAGATATGTAATAGAAGATGCGAAAGATGTGTCACGGTAATAATGTCAGAGGTGTATGGATATATAATAGAAGAGGCGAAACGTGTGTCACGATAATAATCTCAGAGGTGCATAGATATATAATAGAACATGCGAAAGGTGTGTCCCGATAATAATGTCAGAGGTGTATAGATATTATATATAATAGAAGAGGAGAAAGGTGTGTCACGATAAAAATGCCAGAGGTGTATTTATATATAATAGAAGAGGCAAAAGGTGTGTCTCGATAATAATGTCAGACGCTCTCTTATACCCTAGAATAATAGAAGAGGCGAAAGGTGTGTCTCGATAAAATTGTCAGACGCTCTCTTATACTCTAGAATAATAGAAGAGGCAAAAGGTGCGTCACGATAATAATGCCAGAGGTGTATTGATATATAATAGAAGAGGCGAAAGGTGTGTCTCGATAATAATGTCAGACGCTCTCGCCTACCCCGACAGAGAAACGGCTTGATCGTATGTATGTATATACGAACTCTTAATCAGACAGGAAATTGTTTAATTTCAATTTTTTTTTAGTACCACCGGGAATCAACCCAAGTTGGAAGTCTTACCAACTACGCCACGGGGGTCGTCAATTATTGATAAATAAATATAGTAATAAGACCGTCCCGTTCCGTCCATGTTGACAGAATACGGAAGATGTTTGCCATTGTTTGATTGTATTTTAATGTACTATCTCATTCGACATCGTAATTGTCCAATCAACTTTACCATAATTTCGCTTCAGAAAAACGACCAGACCCGGGAAACAATGCATATTATGTTATAATGCTTTTGACTAATGGTATGTCACTATACTAAGACACTTCTGCAATGTCACGTTTAACACTTTAAGGCCCGATCGAAATCTTAACAACCTTTATATTATTTATAGTTAAGGCATTAATTAACATTGAGGGGGTTTCAAGACATTGTAATTTTTTTTATAAAACACTGTTTATTCCACTTTTTGTAACGGTATAACTCTACCGGTTTCAAGGCTTTTAACTCATCTTCAGGGGAGTACAAACAAGACTCTTGTTTGTCCCCAGAAGATGAGGTGAAAGCCTTGAAACCGGTAAAGTTATACCGTTACAAAAAAGTGGAATAAACAGTGTTTTATAAAACCAATTACAATTAACAACCTTTACCAGTGCTTGGCTGGTTGACTACTTATTTTTGTGAAGGGTTTACTAAAATTGCTTTATCTGAGTAAATGTTTTTTTTAACCTGACGAGTTTATTGCCATGTGGCAATCTCTTCCAACCAACCAGAAAGATGTTTTTATAGCCCCTAAAGGTTAACCAGACTGGAATCCTATTTTAAAAAATCTGGGTTCCAGCGGGGATTGAACCCGCAACCTCCGGATCGGCAGACCAGTGTCTTACATCCAGGCCACGGAGGTCGTCCAAAAATGTTGTAATGAAACATTGTATTTTTAGTTTTCCTCTACAGTCCTCGACTTCCCTTGGACGCAACCAAACTATTGGACTACACAATTTTTATCCGCCCATGGGAGCTTTAACCTTTCTCTTCCTGTGCTAAAAAAATCCGCACGTTCCGGTGATGTGTATTCAATACACATGTAAAAATGAGCGATTTAAAATAGGAAAAATAAGAGTATTCAAAGCCAATCGCTTAAATTACAGTATCAATCATTAAATATTACGCAATAATAATATCAATGTTGCAATATTAAAAAAAAACACGCGTTAAAATGGGGATAACTACACTGTCACCGAATACACAATCAATAAATAGGCTATAAATGCAGGAAACCCTCTATTAGCGCGCTTAATCCAAATTATATTGTACTATTTCCCGCTTTAACCTTTCCCTTCCGGTGCTTAAAAAAACCGCGCGTTCCGGTGCTGTGTATTCAATACACATCAATACACATGTAAAAATGAGCGATTTAAAATCGGAAAAATAAGAATATTCATAGCCAATCGCTTAAATTAATTAAATTTGAAGTCAAAAGATAACAATTGAAATTTAATTGTTGAAAACATGAAGAAAAAAAAACTTCGGCCGACGTTCACAAAACGGGCGAAGCGATCATCTCAAACGAAACCCGCGAGGCTACTAAGCGAGAGAAGCGAGCGAACTGAGATTCTATTTATTGCGTTCCCATATACCGAAGTAGAGTGAGAGTGAGACGTGAATAGCGTCGCTTCCTCGCTCATAGCGGTTTTTTAGAATGAATATATGTACGTGACACACTGGCACACGTTTGATTGTATTGGTGAATTTATTCCCGATTTTCACAAAATATCTCTGATGTGGCCGATAAGTGCTAATTATTATTAATATTCTTTTTACATTCAATGCATAAATGTATTACGGAGGAATAACTAAAATCTGAAGCCAGTATTTATTATATTTATAGAGATATTAAAGTTTTTTAAGAAGCAATGTGTACTAGTTACACATCAAAGGACACAAAGGGTTAAAGTTGTATTAGTGCATTTTGGCTCTAAACAAACTTTGTTATGCCCTCATTTTAGTAAAAAACTGAAAAATTATTCCTGATAATATAAGGTTGTATTAAAAAAAAAAGGTTGTATGAGCTGATTCTGCGGCCACATTTCATCGGGATTTTAGAATGAATATACCTACGTTACACACTGGCACACGTTTGATTGTATTGGTGAATTTATTTCTTATTTTCACAAAATATCTCTGATGTGTCCGATAAGTGCTAATTATTATTGATATTATTTTTTCATTCAATGCGTAAATGTATTACGGAGGAATACCTAAAATCTGAACCAAATATTTATTATATTTATAGAGATATTAAAGTTTTTAGAAGCAATGTGTACTAGTTACACATCACAGGACAGGAAGGGTTAATGGCAATAGCTTCAATCTTATCATTTCAGCCTGTTTTTTTCGGCCATCTGGATCAATCCACTGAACATATTCTGTGGTACTGCGATGAAAATCGATTCAGTAATTTCCGAAGGGAACTCCTCTAAGCCTTATATTCGGTTCATCTTCGGACCGATTGGCTACACCGATCTTGTGGCGTCAAATGATAGTTTTGATACATTTGAAATTTTCTGTGAAAGTACTGGCAACATACTGTTATGTTAAAATTCCAGGCTTTAAGCTACTTTATAAGAAAAAAAAATTGCGCTTCGAGTCATTTCCTTTTTCCCGTGATGTCGAACTATATCATAAGTCCGTCATCAGCACTAGTCTTTTCACACTCAGGCGTGTCGCCACTGGAGAAGGAGTCCCTTTGGGTAGTTCCTTCTTCGTCACTATATAACGTCGCGCTCATAAAAAAATTGCGCTTCGAGTCATTTCCCTTTTCCCATGATGTCGGACTATATCATAAGTCCGTTATCAGCACTAGTCTTTTCACACTCAGGCGTGTCGCCACTAGAGAAGGAACCCCTTTGGGCAGTTGCTTCTTCGTCACTATATAACGTCGCGCTCATAAAAAAATTGCGCTTCGAGTCATTTCCCTTTTCCCATGATGTCGGACTATATCATAAGTCCGTCATCAGCTCTAGTCTTTTCACAATCAGGCGTGTCGCCACTGGAGAAGGAATCCCTTTGGGCAGTTCCTTCTTCGTCACTATATAACGTCGCGCTCATAAAAAAAAAAAAAATTTTGTTCTTGTAGTGTAGATTGCGTTATATGAGGATCAAGAGCTATCGAACTTGGGGCTAGAACCCACTATTATTGATAGATTAAAAAGATTATTGTATAAGTTGAATGCAAGGATAGGAAGGTATTGGCTGCAGCCATTAGATTAGGTACTTATCTGTAAGAAAACTTACGAAGGGAAGACGAGCTACAAAGAAACCTTTGCAGATCTTCCGATATGTGGTAGTAACACATTCGGCTTAAAATGTAATGTATTTATTTATTTATTTAACACTTTTATTGCAATACAATCTGGCGGGCTTATTTCCAGGTGGCAATCTCTTCCAAATGAAGCAAGTTACATGGTCGCATAAATCATTCAAATGACCATATCCATCCCCACGAAATCCATAAACACACGTGAGCATATGCCCACGAACCCCACAAAGACGGACAATCACCCGAACATTATTTTTCATATAATAGTGAGATATCATCAATCAAAAGGAAAGGAAGGGATGGTGGAGAGGAAAGGAAAATAAAAATCAGGAATGAAACACGTTATTTTACTGACTAGAAATTAAGAGTTTTTTCAGTCGCTTCTTAAAGCATGCCAAGGACGGAGCGAGTCTTATATTGGTTTGTTACTGATTCCAGAGTCTCACTGCATGGACAGTAAAGGACGACGTAAAGAAAGAGGAGCGGTGAACTGGAAAGGCCAATAGACAATCTCTGTTTGAGCGTAGCGCTAATCCATGATAGGAAAGAAGCTGAAAATGTATGTGACTATTGTTCATATACAAAGTGCGTTTTATGTTCCAGGCCGATTTTGTTTGGCCACCATTTTGATTTGGCTGTAATTTGTCAGTTCATATTTAACAGTCGTAGAGAATGGTCAATAACAATTTATTAAAGACTATATAATCAATCAATTAAATATAAATGATAAAATTGTGTTTTATTTAAAAGATATTAAAAAAAAAAAACATCGGCCTGGAACATAAAACGCATCCTTTATAATATAATGATGGTGGGGATTTTATTTCCTTTTTGTCCATGGGTTGTTAACAATAATAGTGAATTTTGATAGAACCTCATAAAAAGGGTTTGTCTTCAAGTGCTTTCTAAAACTGAACACGTCACCCAAATCTCTATCAATTATTCCACACCATACAACCAGCAACGGTAAAAACCCTACCAATAATACCCGAATTCTAAGCCCTGAAGTCTTTCGAGGACCTTTCCTACATGTCATTTTATTTTTATTTTTTATAATCTTAATATATGATTTTTTAGAAACAATTAACACCTACATACTACTTATAACTAGATAACAATGATTACAACTAAATTATTTAGCAAAAACAAGTCCACTCGTTCAGGCTACTTGTATTCCATCACATTCACTCAGACCTTGGTCGTCCCAGCTAATACTGTAGGTGGACTAGTCAGCCAACAGATAATGCTTCGGGAGCTTGTGCTTATAACGGAAGGGTAGGTCGGATTTACTCTCGTAAGCCCCCAGGGCAGGTGCACTCACTACTGCCTCTTTATTTATTTTTGTTATAAGATACACCGTAACGTTTATTTATATAAATAAATAAATATTACCCCTCCCTGTTCGATCGATTCGGAACAATAAATTTATTTCATGAAGACAAAATCGATTCGTCGCCTGTCACGATCTTACAGATGTCTTTTGAAGCACCGCGATCGAATTTT
This sequence comes from Odontocerum albicorne, assembly GCA_949825065.1. Classification (NCBI taxonomy): domain Eukaryota; kingdom Metazoa; phylum Arthropoda; class Insecta; order Trichoptera; family Odontoceridae; genus Odontocerum; species Odontocerum albicorne. Next base: position 21,092,119 of record OX463864.1, read on the forward strand.
TTCAACATTTCTTTGGACCTATCGACACGAGTTTTTTTTTGAGCGATTGTCAAATTATGCGGTATCCAATGCGAACAAATTTTTTTGACGGCCAAATATTCATGCAATATTGAATGTATGCGAGTGGAACTAATGCCCAAACATGCCTCAATCTCACGATAAGTCACTTGATCTTGCAATATCAGTTCACGCACAGCATCGATGTTTTCTGGCACAACAACCGATTTTGGACGACCTTCACGAAATTCGTCCTCGAGCGAACTACGACCACGACTGAATTCGGAAAACTAACGAAACCCAGTGGCCCGGGATGGCGTTTCATCACCAAAAGTCGAAGCGAGTTGATCGGCACACTGTTGTTGAGTTAGTCCACGTCGAAAATCATAAAAAATCATCGCACGAAAATGTTCACGATTTAATTACATTTTTGGCCGAGATGAATTTTCCAATTCACTGTATACAACACAAATAGCACTCGTATGACAAAACTTTCTGAGCACGTATACCATTATAAACGTCAAACTTTACGATGCTGATGTCAGATTTGACGTATCTACGCTGGTGTTGCCATATCTCAAAACTTAAGTAGCAACACTCGTATTCAACTAGATTGACGGATTTAACTGGTGACGCTTGAAAGTGTCATGTATTTGACGAATATGATACGAGCATTATTTCGATCGGAACTTGATTCACCGAAATGTCATAATGACGGGTCCCACTTATCCAGATCCCATTAAATTCACTCGGCAAAGCAAAGATCGCTCATTAGCCGCCATTACGCAGCGATTATTTTTAATTTCGAGTGGAAAAAGGTTAAATGTGTTGTTAATGTCCACATAATGATACGGATTACGTCAGGAGTCATATTATAATATATGATACATACGTGTGTTTTATTTTCAAATTTTGTGTACACAGTTTGAGTTTGAAATAATAACAATTTGATGTACCAACGTATATTTTTGTAATTGAAGTCCAATTGTAGAGATACGAACTTAACAATACGAAAAACTTACGAGTTATTATGTAATTATATATTACGCAATCTCTTCCAACCAACGAAAAAGGTGTTATGTGATGGACACATATCTTACTTTTCAGTCCATAAAGTAAACTAAAGGGTTCACCTGTCTTATCACCAGAATGCATGTTAATCAATATATTAGGTGTTAACATAAGTCGTGTCCGTGTTTTTGTTTTCAAATTTAAAAATGAGTACCAAAAGTAAAACAAAATGGTAAATGTTTACGTCATTCGAAAAAAAATTTTCTGCTCTACAAGATATTGTGTTGGCTTTTACGTTACATATATTATTTTATTTGATTACAAGCCTTCAAAATGGATGACAAGTAGACGAAAGTGATCATTGTCGACACCGCCTTCTGTTCACGTTCAATCGAGGGAATAAAGTTGCCAAAGCTGCTTGCGATATTTGCGAAGTGTACGGTGAAGATGCTGCGAATGAAAGGACAGCTCGTCGATGGTTTTTTGCGTTTCAAAAACGGTAATTTCGACCTGAAATACATGGAGCGTTCCGGACGACCAGTGGACTTCGATGAGAACCGTTTAAACTATATTATTCATGAAGATTGCCTTCTTCCAACTTCTTCTTCCAACCAACCAGAAAGATCCCCACCCGAACCCAGATTTTTTAAATAGGATTCCAGTCTGGTTAACATTTAGGGCCTATAAAAACATGGTTGGTTGGAAGCGATTGCCACATGGCAATAAACTTGCCAGGTTAAAAAATAAAAAAGATTCTAAAGATGCCTTAAGTAAAAAAACAGACTGGAATCCTTTTTAAAAAATCTGGGAACCGTACTCACAACCTCTGGGTTGGGAGACAAGCGTCCTTACCATCTAGGCAACGGAGGTCGCGACAGATTTAAAATATCACAAAATAATTATACATAAATTGGGTGTAAGGATAGAAAGGTGATGGGTGTAGTTATTAGATCAGGTACTTCGCCGCATGTGCATATGTTCAAAAAAACATATTTGGTAAGAAAACCGCAGAAAACTTACCGCAGGAAGACAAACTAAAAACGAACCTTTGAAGATCTTCTGATATGTAAGTATTCGTTAGCAACAAATTAGGTGGTGTGTAATGTATACTATTGTATACAATATATATCGTCGTTGTTCTGCGAAAAGCGTTTAAGTCCAAATATTGAGTTTTGAGATAAATGCAATTTAAGTTCCGGAAGGCGATTTCAAATTAAGTTTTTAATAAAATAAAAAACAAACATACGTTATATAAAGACAGTTGATTTATCTATAAGAATTACTACAAAAAACATGAGTAACGTAAAAACATATTAACTAAAAATTTAAAATACGAACACCTGTTTTGGACTTAATCTTTCTTGAAGAAAAGTTTCATAACAGCGAAACCGTATAACTTTTGGGCATAAATGTGTTTTCCATGTGTAGATATTTTTATTGCAAGTAAAATGACATCAAAAAGTCATTTTAAGCAAAAATGGACTTAACCCTTTTAATCCCAGCATATTTTGCATAACATGTGCAAAAAATCCTAAACATTTTTTGGCAAAAAAAACAGTAGTTTATATTTTATTTTGTATCTCAGTTAATATTTAGTTTTAAAACCTATTTTTTTGTGGAGACCTCCCTGTGGAGTGGAAAATAATAAAATTACATAAAAAAAATTTTTATTCAACATAAAAACTTGTATGAAAACTTCGAGGCCGATGATCGGCCCCGTGGGATTTTTCGCATACACCAGTTGGGGTCGATAATCGGCCCCATGGGATTAAAGGCTTAAATGCTTTTCGCAGAACAACGACGATATGTAGTGTTTATATAACATCAAAACTTTTGATAAATCCTCCGAAAAAAGGGTTGTCTTCAAGTACTTCCTAAAGCTGCACACGTCATTTATATCTCTAACACTAAGAAGAAAACCATTCCACGCCATTGACCCAGTTAAGTTCAGATTTATCTCGAATAATTTCATTCCGCATTCTTTCATACACTGTCATTCCATGTACTCATCTCAAAGTGTCCATTTCTACAGCACTTATTCGACTCCTCTCAGCCTTTAACAGGTCCACGTTTCACTCCCATACAACAGAGTTGGCACTAAAATAATGTTATGGAAGATGAAGATATTGCACTTAAACGTTTATTAAATGCAGTCATATGAAAATACTGCTGATACAATCTTCCAATTGGCTTTCAAGGTTTCTTGACCGTAACAAATTGGTCACTGATATGTTATGTACGCGGGCCGCATTATGTAACATTTATAATTAATGAACAACGACTACTAGATACGATCCAAAAAACGCATGCAATTTTTCAAACAATAAGTACTATATCTTTAAGAAGCGACTCAAAAAACTCTTAATTTCTAGTCAGTAAAATAACGTGTTTCATTCCCGATTTTTCCTTTCCTTTCCTCTCCACCATCCCTTCCTTTTCTTTTGATTGATGATATCTCACTTTACGAGTATATGAAAAAGAATGTTCGGGTGACTGTCCGTCTTTGTGGGGTTCGTGGGCATATGCTCACGTACGTGTTTATGGATATCGTTGGGACGGATAGTCATTTGAATGATTTATGCAACAATGTAACTTGCTTCATTTACTTTTGTCTGGTTGGTTGGAAGAGATTGCCGCCTGGCAATAATCCCGTCAGATTGTATTTGCAATAAAAGTGTTAAATAAAAATAAATATCTGACGGTTTCAATCTGGTTTTCAATTAAGGCCTTTTTAAAGATCGTTCAGGTTGATCGGATAAGATTGACACAAGGCAAGGAGTTCACCAGGTTGTACTGTATACAACGAAAGTATAACACAATACAACATATTTACAAATTGCTTGGCCTATCTGGTAAGACGACTGTCTTCGGAACCGGAGGACGCGGGTTCGATTCCCGTTAGTACGCGAAATTTTAAAAAGGTTTCAAAATGTATTTCACTTAAGGTATTTCTGGTTAATTAGAAGAGATTTACACATGGCAATAAGCTCACCAAGTTAAACTATGATATACGAGTATATAACGAAAATGTTAAACAATACATATATGAGGTACATGACCGCACGGTAACGCACTGGACTTTCGTGCAGAAGGTCGCCTGTTCGAATCCTGCGCTGTACGAGTACTCTCTAATGACACAGGTATTTTTTTTTGGACGATATATTGTATATTCTTGTGAAAATAGGATAAAAACATTTCGATTTGCTCCGATCGTCACTTCGTTGTGCCATCGGATCCAGTAAAGCGATGTTCCCTGTGAGTTTGCTAGTGCGCAACAGCACACAAACAAAGTCCACAGTACAGTTTCGCTTCCAACCGAATTGACGTTGGAATGGCGAGGGAATCCTCGACTGCAAGGTTCAGCAACGTTGACGAAAATAATACATTCACGACGCCAGTCTTACTAGCGACACCACAAAGGATACGAGGTCCCTAACAATGTCCCCAAACACTCAAGAATTACAAAAATATATATTATAAAGCTTTCATATATTGGGTGTTAACATAAATTGTGTCCATTTTTTTCAAATTTAAAAATGAGCACCAAAAGTAAAACAAAATGGTAAAGGTTATACGTCATTCGAAAGAAAATTTTCTGCTCTACAAGATATTGTGTTTGCTTTTACGTTACATATATTATTTTATTTAATTACACGCCTTCAAAATGGAATGTCGAGTAGACGACAGTGAGCATTTTCGACACCTCCTTCTGTTTGCGTTCATATTTGACAGAGACATATAGTATTTGATTTGCTAAAAGCCATATCTTTATTTATTTATGAAACACTTTTATTATAAATACAATCTGATGGGATTATTCCCAGGCGCCAATCTCTTCCAACCAACTAGAAAAAGGTAAATGAAGCAAGTTATATGGTCGCAAAAAAACATTTAAATAACTATCCATCACCATGAAAACATACGTGAGCATATGCCCACAAACACGGACAATCACCCGAACATTCCTTTTCATATAAAGTTAGATATCATCAATCTAAGGGAAAGGAAGGGATGGTGGAAAGGAAAGGAAAAAAGGAATGGAACACGTTGTACTGCTTACTAGAAATTAGTGAGTTTTTACAGTCGCTTCTTAAAGCATGCCAAGGACGGAGCGAGTCTAACATTGGTTTGCGACCGATTCCAGAGTCCCACTGCATGGACAGTAAAGACAAAAAAGAAGAGCGGTGAACTGGAAAGGCCAATAGACAATCTCTGTTTGAGCGTAGCGCCAGTCCATGATCGGAAAGACGCTGAAAATTTACGACGAGTTAAAAGGGGGCGGCGGAACAGTTAAGGATGTTAAACAATAGAGACAGTATGTGAATTTGGCGTCTATTTCTAACGTTCAACCAGTTCAATATCGTACTTTCGTAGGTTAAAAATAAATCTTAGATAAACATTTTTAAGACGCCGTAATTTGTCCAGCTGTTCCTCTGTAACGTCCAAGTAACAAACGTCCGCATAGCATATTTGCCACGTCCAATGAATGTTGCGTTTTCTCTTTCTTCGTGGACCTTTTCCACTTAAAGATCGATTGTTTCTTTTTTTAAGTTTGATCAGCTGAAACGTGTCGAGAATTATCATTTCATAAAAATTAATTTAATTATATTGACTGGTATAATTGCATAATGACTTTAATTTAGTGGCACTAATTATCCTTGTTTGAGTGGATTGCCTATAAAAGAAATAGCTGAAATTAACGCATTCATCTAAATCAGAGGTGGTCAACCTTTTTGGGCTGTGTGCCAAAACCGGTATTGGTTAACCCTTCCCTTACGGCGCTAAAATTAAAACGCGCGCTCCGGTGTTGGGTAGTGAGTACGCGATCAAAAATTAGCGATTTTAAATCGGAAAAATAAGAACATTCATAGATAATCCCCTTAATTAATTATAATTGAAGATAAAAATTACAATAATTGAGATTTATTTGCTGAAAACATTAAAAAACCATCTGGTAACGCTCACGGAACGGGCGTAGGTCTAATCTATTTGGAAGTCCAGAAGCTACTGCGGCGCGGAGCGGTACCCCGGCGTGGCTTACGCTTGCGACGAGTGAGACAATTGAGCTCCTCGCAATTCAGTGGAGTATGCAAGAGTGAGATGCGAATATAGTGTCGCGCTTCCCGCATACTCTTCACCTATCGTCAAGACGAGGCACTCGCAGCGTTTAAATGCGAATTTGTTTTCGATCTTTACAAAACACCTACGATGTAGTCGATACATTCAGATTATTATTAATATTATTTTTTAAATCAATGCGTAAATATATTATGGAGGAATACCTAAAATCTTAACCTTGTATTTATTATATTTATAGAGATATTGATGGTTATTAGAAGCAATGTGTAGAAGATACCCAACACAGGGAAGGAACGGTTAAGTTAACAATCGTGGGCCGCATGGGTATTTTTTTTGTTAATAGGCATATAAGAATTTTGTTGCCTGAAAACAAGGTAACATTTTACTATACACGTGTTACATTTTACTACCAACGCGTTATATTTTACTATCAACGCGTTACATTTTACTACCAACGCGTTACATTTTGCTCCGAACGCGTTACATTTTACTACCAACGCGTTACATTTCACTACCAACGCATTACATTTTACTACTCACGCGTTACATTTTACTATAGTTCGGAAATTCTAGGATGAGTCCTGTGACAGCTCACAAATTTGCCCCAATACAACCTAATGTAATGTATTTACCTAAATAACTTGCTATTTATTAGAATTGAGGTTTATATTAAAGTTGATAAAATAATAAAAATTACTGAACATCGTTACAAGGTTGTATTGGGGCAAATTTGTGAGCTGTCACAGGACTCGTCCTAGAATTTCAAAACTATACCAACGCATTACATTTTACTACCAACGTGTTACATTTTACTACGAACGCGTTACATTTTATGTTATCAATGCGTGTTACATTTTACTACGAACGCGTTACATTTTATGCTATCAATGCGTTACATTTTACTACAAACGCGTTACATTTTGTTACAAACGCGTTACATTTTACTACCAACGCGTTACATTTTACTACCAACGAGTTACATTTTACTACCAACGTGTTAAATTTTACTACCAACGTGTTACATTTTACTACGAACGCGTTACATTTTACTACCAACGCGTTACATTTTGCTTCAACCGCGTTACATTTTGCTTCCAACGCGTTACATTTTACTACCAACGCGTTACATTTTGCTACAAACGCGTTACATTTTACTGCCAACGCATTACATTTTACTACTCACGCGTTACATTTTACTACCAATGCGTTACATTTTACTACGAACGCGTTACATTTTACTACCAACGCATTACATTTTACTACTCACGCGTTACATTTTACTACCAACGCATTATATTTTACTACGAACGCGTTACATTTTACTATGAAAGCGTTACATTTTACTACCAACGCGTTATATTTCACTACCAACGCGTTACATTTTACTACCAACGCGTTATATTTTACTACCAACGCATTTCATTTTACTACCAACGTATCCACAGAAAAAAAACGAGAATTGTATGCGGAACCCATGGTTTGTGAGTCAAAATATTTAACCACTGAACTATAAAGGTAAAATAATTCTTACATTGATTTTTTTTAAGCTTTCCCTTCCTGTGCTAAAAAAATCCACCCGTTCCGGTGATGTGTATTCAATACACATGTAAAAATGAGCGATTTAAAATCGGAAAAATAAGAATATTCATATTCAATCGCTTTAATTAATTAAATTTGAAGTCAAAAGTGATAATAATTGAAATTTAATTGCTGAAAACATGAAAAAACATCGGCCGACGTTCACAAAACGAGCAGAAAGACCACCTCAGATGAATGCGCTAGAGCGACTGAGACCTGAGACGGACTAACACTGTGTATGTTATACCTCGAAGGAAGAAACACAACTGCAAACTGAGATTCTATTTCTTGCGTTCCCATATACTGAAATAGAGTGAGAGTGAGACGTTAATAGCGCCTTTTCCTCACCCATAGCGGTTTTTTTAGAATGAATATACCTACGTCACACACTGGCACACGTTTGATTGTATTGGTGAATTTATTCCCGATTTTCACAAAATATCTCTGATGTGGCCGATAAGTGCTAATTATTATTAATATTATTTTTTCATTCAATGCATAAATGTATTACGGAGGAATACCTAAAATCTGAACCCCAGTATTTATTATATTTATAGAGATATTAAAGTTTTTAGAAGCAATGTGTACTAGTTACACATCACAGGGAAGGAAGGGTTAATTTATATAAATATATTTCACATTATATGAGTGTCATATTACATAAATACTTAAATAAATACACAAACGCGTTATTTTGGATACGTTTTATACATAAAAAATAAAACATGCGCTCATTTTGATTTTTTCTTTTATTTTTTGTGAAAACAGCTCGTGTACCGCACCAAACAACTTGGCGGACTAACCATACTTGGATCTAAATCGTTCTTGGATATAATTTTACAATCGATTCGTGAATCTTTTGGCGCCCCCTTTGACTTGGCGCCCCTACGCAAACACCTAGGTTTGCCTGTCACCGAATGCGGCCCTGATAACGAGGCAAATATAAAGATCGGAATGGAATATTGTGGAAATATTCCATGTACACGTACATAAAAAACGACGACAATAAAAAATAATTTCTATCAAATTGAATAATCGGCCGGTATCGGCTCGGATCCAATGGAGCGTGAAACATGAAATTATGTAAGGCGGAAAAAACTGTTGCCTCCGTTGGCAAGTAACAAGTGAGGGGTAACAGATACGAGTAAGTGTGTTGTTGCAGAAATCACTTTGGGTCAGCGCTTTTTTTATCAATTTCTGTTACTTAACTAACTGCTCGGTACTTGGTTATAACGAAGAAAGTCGTAAGGTTGAAAATAAATATATTTTTTTTACATTTCATAAAAAGTGTGTGTGTGTGTGTGTGAGAGAGAGAGAGAGAAGAACGGGAGATAAACACCAAAATACTGGTTGAAGAAAAGAATAAGTAACTTAGATATGAAGAAGGCAGAAAGTTGAGTATGAACGTGAACTGAGTTATAAAATTGTTTTGGGAAGAAACTTAGAGATGAAGAAGGCAGAAAGTTGAGTAGGGATGTGAACTGAGTTATAAAATTGTTTTGGAAGAAACTTAAACATGAAGAAGGCAGAAAGTTGAGTATGAACGTGAACTGAGTTATTAAATTGTTTTGGAAGAAACTTAGATATGAAGAAGGCAGAAAGTTGAGTAGGGGTGTGAACTGAGTTATAAAATTGTTTTGTAAGAAACTTAGAGATGAAGAAGGCAGAAAGTTGAGTGTGAATGTGAACTGAGTTATTAAATTGTTTTGGAAGAAACTTAACATAGAGATTAAGAATGCAGAAAGTTGAGTATGAATGTGAACTGAGTTATAAAATTGTTTTGGGAAGAAACTTAGAGATGAAGAAGGCAGAAAGTTGAGTAGGGATGTGAACTGAGTTATAAAATTGTTTTGGGAAGAAACTTAGAGATGAAGAAGGCAGAAAGTTGAGTAGGGATGTGAACTGAGTTATAAAATTGTTTTGGGAAGAAACTTAGAGATGAAGAAGGCAGAAAGTTGAGTAGGGATGTGAACTGAGTTACAAAATTGTTTTGTAAGAAACTTAGAGATGAAGAAGGCAGAAAGTTAAGTATGAACATGGACTGAGTTATAAAATTGTTTTGTAAGAAACTAGAGATGAAGAAGGCAGAAAGTTGAGTAGGGATGTGAACTGAGTTATAATATTGTTTTGGAAGAAACTTAGAGATGAAGGCAGAAAGTTGAGTAGGAATGCGGAGGGAAATGTTAACACCCAATATAATGGCATTACAGGAGAAGAACAAATATCTCCTGAAATATATCACGTCATTACGCTGCCGAAGTACCATTGACAGAACAGAGCGCCAGTCATGCCGATCTCGACACATATACGAGTATGTGTCAGTAATTATGACGAGTAGGTGTCAGTAATTATAAAATTTGAGAAAAATATATAACAAAGCCTCTGCAATATTTGGATGCCTCAAAGGTATCACGCCATTTCCCCATCGAAGTAGGCAGAACAGAGCGTCAGTCTTTCCAATCTCGACATACATATGTGTCAGTAGTTATGAATGTTTGTTTTATGGTAATGTATGTTTTATGGTAATATGTTTTTGTAAACTTATGCAGATGCGGAGAGGTTTCTAATCTAATAGTTGCAGTTACCACCTATCCTTAATATGTTTTTGTAAACCTATGCATATGCGGGGAGGTTCCTAATCTAATGGTTGCAGTTTGCACCTATCCTAAATATGTTTTTGTAAACTTATGCAGATGCGGGGAGGTTCCTAATCTAATGGTTGCAGTTACCACCTATCCTTAATATGTTTTTGTAAACTTATACAGATGCGGGGAGGTTCCTAATCTAATGGTTGCAGTTACCCACCTATTCTTAATAATATGTTTTTGTAAACTTGTGCAGATGCGAGGAGGTTTCTAATCTAATGGTTGCAGTTACCACATATCCTTAAACTCAATTTATATTTATTTTATAATATTTTATAATCTGTTAATAATAGTAGGTTCAAATCCCGAATAAGAACGCCCTTGAGGCAGAAACTGGTTAAACATTACGCCATATAAATTGTCGTTTTTTTATTATTTAAATCTCACTAGATACTGTCCCTTGTTTCAAAATAAGACCCATTCTGGGTTCTAGAGTTGATGATGATGATTAAAGACGTTTTAATTTTTTCATGCACGTTTCTTAAGTCACATGGAATTTCTAATTGACAGAGACACGTGCAATGAGCAACAACTAGAAGTGCCAAGATATTCCTGAGGAGGACGGAAGACTATCTCGTGCATTCCTGCCGCAGATCAGATAATATAGTTGGTAACGTGAGGGCGTATTAAGCCTAGTTCTGACATTATTGTTCATGGTAAGTTGCGTGTATTAAGCTGTTACACTGTATCGTCTATGGCTGAGTACTGAGAAGAATACGTGGTGTATCAGTGTATAACACTATAATACATATTATTATTAAGGATAAATGTGAGCATAAAACTAATGTGTTAAGTAGAGTGAAAAAGAACACTAATGAGTGAATAAAAATAGCTTATGTTTTTATAGTTAAGGCATTAACGTTGTGGAGGTTTAAAGACATTGCAATTTATTTTTATCAAACACTGTTTATTCCACTTTTTTGTGACGGTTTAACCCTACCGGTTTCAAGGCTTTCACCTCATCTTCAGGAATGGAATACTTAGCAACAGTGGTATGTATAAACTTTTATGTACTGAAAGACAGGAAGATCTTTTGAAAAGAGATTTCGTGAACACAAATCCGCCTTAACACATCCTCTAATTTATTCTGAAATGGCTAATCATTGTCACCGTGAAAACCATACTTTTTCTATCGATGGTGCCAAATTTTTACATATCAGTAGTAACGGAAATAAATTGGACAGATTAGAGGCCCTAGAAATTTCTAAGTCAGTACATCGATCTGAACATCTGGTGAACAGTTATATCCCAAAAACCGTTGAAGCGTGTATATCGGTACCAGTTCGAACAGCATTTAGTCTTGTTTGTGCTACCCTGAAGATGAGGTAAAACCCTTGAAACCGGTAGGGTTTTACCGTCACAAAAAAGTGAAATAAACAGTGTTTTAATCTAACAAAAAAGCTTAATTTTTTTTTCAATAAAAGTGTCAGTGAGAGTCACGGTAGAAGACGAGCAAGAAAAGTATAGGGGAAGGGTGCAAGTGTATATGGTTAAAGGATATGTAAGAAGTAAAAGAAACTGAAATAAGTATATAAGAAGGTGTGGATGTGGAGGAGACGATATAATATGTCGTATTAGGAAAGTTAAGAGCCCTGTTTTCTCTAACTACTAAAAAATCGACTGAAAATACTCTTAATTTCTAGTCAGTAAAATAACGTGTTTCATTCCCGATCTTTCCTTTCCTCTCCACCATCCCTTCCTTTCCTTTTGATTGATGATATCTCATTTTATATGAAAAAGAATGTTCGGGTGATTGTCCGTCTTTGTGGGGTTCGTGGGTATGTGCTCACGTATATGTTTATCGATTTCGTGGGGATGGATAGTCATTTGAATGATTTATGCAACCATATAATTTGCTTCATTTACTTTTGTCTGGTTGGTTGGAAGAGATTGCCGCCTGGCAATAAGCCCGCCAGATTGAATTTGCATTAAAAGGGTTAAATAAATAAGTAAGAGGTAATGACGTGATGGCATGTTTTTACGAACGAAGCATATCTGATTGACGATCTTCCTAGCTCGTTTCAAAGTCGAGTGAATCGCAATACACGATGTGTAGAGTGATGCGTTGGTATACAATGTGATGTGTAATGCGTTAATATACGATGTGTAGTATAATATGTGACGCGATGGTATACAATGTGTAGTGTGATGCGTTAGTATACAATGTGTAGGGTTATGCGTTGGTATACAATGTATAGTACGCAATATACGATGTGTCGAGTGATTCGTTGGTATACAATGTGTAGTGTGATGAGTAATGCGTTGGTATACGATGTGTAGTATAATATGTGATGCGATGGTATACAATGTGTAGTGTCATGCGTTGGTATACAATGTGTAGTGTGATTCATTGGTATACAATGTATAGTACGCAATATACGATGTGTAGTGTGATGTGGGATATGTTGGTATACAATGTGTAGTGCGTTGGTATTATTTGAATTGTACTATAGTGTAATGTGCGATGCGTTGGTATACAACGTATAGTGTAATGTGTGATGCGTTGGTATACGATGTATAGTGTGATACGTTGGTATACGATATGTAATGTGATAAATTGTCTTTTTTAATACGACTAAAGAATCAGCATTTAGCGTGCTAGAAATAAAGTCAGAAAATACCATAAAGTTGGACTCAGCTCATTTGCCATGTAAAAACTTTGTTTTTGTTTATTGTTAAATGTCTGTTCGAAGTAACCTTGAGGTTTCAACACTTACATATCCATTGTATCAGCAATTTCCCTGTCGGAGGAAGCGAGAAAACCGAGCCCGTTTTTTAAACATTTTTAATCTGTCAGTAGTAATGGTTTCAAGCCCCGAATTAGAGCGCCCTTTAGAGTCTGCTCTCTAAACGGCGTTATATAAATGCAAGTAGACATTTGTTTCAATCTCACTAGATACTGTCCTCAGTGAATATGAGGCTTAAGCTTACCTGCTTGCAAAGTGCAGGCAACACGGACGATAATAGCCACAATAGCTCTCTTCCGACCGTCGCGGCTTCCGCAAATGTGCGGCTAATGGGCTCAGAGCCGAGACACGCGGAGACCCATTATAGGAGCGGCGTTGGATAATTGATGGTTGTTTCTATTTCTGTGTATTTTTTTCTAAAAACGTCATTTATGATCTGGTGGTCTGCTTGCCAAGTTATTACAAGTTCTTTTCCCGACAGGAGATCGCGAGGATTTCTCGTTCGAGAAAACGTAAGCAGAATAATCAAATTAAAGTAATTCTAATACTGTTTATTCCACTTTTTATAACAAATTAAATTTAATACTGTTCATTCCACTTTTTATAACGGTATAACCTTACCGGGTTCAAGGCTTTCACCTCATCATCAGAGGGGGCACAAACAAGACTTGTTTGTGCTCCCCTGAAGATGAGGTGAAAACCTTGAAACCGGTAGGGTTATACCGTTATAAAAAGTGGAATAAATAATGTTTGATAAAAACAAATTACAATGTCTTTAAACCTCCACAATGTTAATGCCTTAACTATAAATTCCTTCTCTCTTCGTAGATAATACCCGCCTCGCTGCACATTCTTTCGCTGGATATGCTGCTAGGAGGTGGTGATAAGTATTGTCTAGCCCGAAGATTCCCAAAGTGGTCTGTATGGACCCCCAAGGGTCGATTTAGACTTGCAGGGGGTCTATGTCAGCAAGGAAAGAAATTGGGGGTGCACGAGATGTAAATGGGGGTCCACGTGAGCGGATCCCATTTAAGCATTCGTCATCAATATTTAGGCGTTCCGTAAATGTCTTATTACCAGGGCTGTGGAGTCGGATGAAAATTTACCGACTCCGACTCCAGCTTTATTTTATACTCCGACACCGACTCCGACTCCAACTCTTGACTCTGACTTCAATTTTTATTTTATTTTATAATTTACTGCGTCTACCTAATGTATTTATATTGACTTATTAATAATGGATACAGGTATAAATAAAAAAATAATTATATTCGTACACAAATGAAACAATTTAATATAAAAATTTATAAACAATACGCATTAAGCAATATCTTCACACTAAAATAATATTAAAAATATATATTAATATTTAAAAAAAGAATTAAATAAAACTTTTAAAATAATTAGAAAAACAACACAGGTAGGTATTAAAAAAAATAAGAAAACACTTTAAAATTAAAAGGTTGCTTCATTTGTTTTCATACGTTAACTAAATCTTATTTATATTGTTTATTTTTTTTTATTCAATATTGAATAGAACACAAGATTTTTGAGAACGCCCGAATGCGGCGGCATCTTCCGAAGTAATGAACGAATATCGTATGCTGATATAATACACTAACAATATTTAGGCATGGACACGCCGCGCGTGTTTTGAGCATGAAGCAGATGTTCACATGGACACGCCAGGCGTGTTCTCAGCATTGGATGAGTTAAAGAAAATGTTAAAATAATTAAACGGAGTCGGAGTCGGTCGATTTTTTCCGACTCCGACTCCGCCTAAAATGTTCCAACTCCACGACTCCGACTCCGACTCCGACTCCACAGCCCTGCTTATTACACCTAACACAAATTGTGTGTACATAATACTTATATTAGACATAGAAAATACTTATGTAAAGAAATTGAATGCAAATCACTGAACGTGGAGATTTAAGACTATACCTCACTAATTTGAAGCCAAATATTGAACCATTGCTATCAGAGCATCAGGTCCATCCCTCTCATTAACAGTATTATTTGTGTATTCATTTTATGTAAGAATTTTACTAGGTTTGGATTTGTTTCGTTCCAAAGCTAAATATTTACTTGCATTTTGTGTATTTTTAATAAAGGTATGAATAAAAATTGTAAATGTTTTTGTTTTTTTACAATTGTCCACTAAGATGGTCAGCTGGTATATCCCTAAGAGACAAAATAAAAAGCTCACGCATTCGTGGAAGCCTAGGTGTTACAGACATCAACAGCAAGATGGAGGAGAGGCGATTGAGATGGTATGGGCACGTTGGACGCAGAGCGCCCGATCACATTGTGAACCAGGCAATCTCCATGGATCTTCCTCGAATAACAACCAGAAGAAGACCAAATAATTCATGGGTGGTGCAAAAAGATAACCTGATGCAGAGGCACGGCCTGGCGGACGTAGTCCGGGACAGAAGAGCATACAACCTGAGGACGAGGAGAGCTGACCCCAACAGTCTTCGCAGACAGTGAGTTTGGATGGAGCCAGGGAGAAGAAAGACAATTGTCCACTCTACAAAAAACCTTATCAAGGTGAACAGCACTATGTCAGCTGTCAAAAACACATTTGAAGTTAATAAGTTTAGGAAAATTCAATATTAGGCAGGCAGGGGGTCTACGGAAAACAAAAAAATCGGCAAGTGGTCTACGGGGCGAAAACGTTTGGGAAACTATGGTCTGTCTAGTCATATTTTTTAGTTTGTATGATATTACACTGTTTCCAAAACAAGGTTTACAATCACTGTTTAATACCCAATAAACAAAGGAAACAATGTAACAAAGTTCGAATAATAAAATTGAAATATCGCGGAAGCGATGGAGTCTAGTTTGTCTTTCATTATGCGTCGCGGGCACATCCTTGCCGGCCGCTAAGACCCGTCAAGTCTCGAGCGTCGAATGTTGAGGTCACCCGAGTGATTTCGTATCGAAATGAGGAAACCATCGGCCGGAGGGAAGGTGCGTCGGCTCTCGAGGTATGCGACAAGAAGGTAAGGGATCTGCTGGTGCCGTGTCTAACGGTAGAGAAGAAGACATTATTGTTGGAATACTTTTCTCGTTCGCTAACGAGAATTAACAAGATTTTTGGGCATTTTAGAATATACTTGTTTAAGGTTTGAACATTTTAGAACATGTTTTATAGGTACTTATATGTTAAGTAACGAACATTTTAGAACATAATTTATACGAGTATATACTTATGTATGTTTTGGATATTTTATAACAAATTTTTTAGGTACTAATGGGTGTCTTAGACATTTATGAAGATGTTGTTTATAGTTAAGGCATTAACGTTGTGGAGGTTTAAAGACATTGTAATTTATTTTTAACAAACACTGTTTATTCCACTTTTTTATCTTGTTTACGCTCCCCTGAAGATCAGGTGAAAGCCTTGAAACCGGTAGGGTTATACCGTCATAAAAAAGTGGAATAAACAGTGTTTGTTAAAAATAAATTACAATTTATGAAGATGTTTTATAGAAGTTTTGGACATTTTAGAATCTTTTTATAGGGCTTAATGGGAGTCTTAGACATTTATTAAGATGTTTTACGGAATTTTTAGACATTTTAGAACATTTTATTGGTACTCGTGGGAGTCTTAGACATTTATGAAGATGTTTTATGAACGTTTTAGACCAAATGCTATAGGTAATAATGGTAGTCTTAGACATTTATGAAGATGTTTTATAGAAGTTTTGGACATTTTTGAAGAAATTTTATATTTACTAATAGAAGTATTAGACATTTATGAAGACATTTTATGAAAGTTTTGAACATTTTAGATTTTTTTTATAGGTACTAATGGGAGTATTGGACATTTATTAAGATATTTTATGGAAGTTTTAGACCAAATTTTATAGGTACTAATGGGAGTCTTAGACATTTATGAAGACGTTTTACGGAATTTTTTGACATTTTAGACCGTTTTATAGGTAGTAATGGGAGTATTAGACATATATTAAGATATTTTATGGAAGTTTTAGACCAAATTTTATAGGTACTAATGGGA
The DNA here is from genome assembly GCA_949825065.1 of Odontocerum albicorne. Classification (NCBI taxonomy): domain Eukaryota; kingdom Metazoa; phylum Arthropoda; class Insecta; order Trichoptera; family Odontoceridae; genus Odontocerum; species Odontocerum albicorne. The sequence continues at coordinate 21,109,143 of OX463864.1, forward strand.
ATCATAGACATTTATGAAGACGTTTTACAGAATTTTTAGACATTTTAGACCATTTTATAGGTACTAATGGGAGTCTTAGACATTTATGACGATGTTTTATGAACGTTTTAGACATTATAGACCAAATGCTATAGTTAATAATGGGAGTCTTAGACATTTATAAAGACGTTTTCACGGAAGTTTTATACCAACATTTATAGGTACTAATGGGAGTCTTACACATTTATGAAGATGTTTTATGGAATTTTAAGACTAAATTATATAGGTACCTACTAATGGGAGTCTTACGACATTTATGAAGATATTTTATGGAAGTTTTAAACATTTTAGACCAAATGTTATAGGTACTAATGGGAGTCTTAGACATTTATGAAGATGTTATACGGAATTTTTAGACATTATAGACCAACTTTTATAGGTACTAATGGGAGTCTTAGACATTTATGAAGATATTTTATGGAAGTTTTAAACATTTTCGACCAAATGTTATAGGTACTAATGGGAGTCTTAGACATTTATGAAGATGTTATACGGAATTTTTAGACATTATAGACCAACATTTATAGGTACGAATGGGAGTCTTACACATATATGAAGATGTTTTATGGAATTTTAAGACCAAATTATATAGGTACCTACTAATGGGAGTCTTAGACATTTATGAAGATATTTTATGAAAGTTTTACACATTTTAGACCAAGTTTTATGGGTACTAATGGGAGTCTTAAACATCTATGAAGATGTTTTACGGAAGTTTCAGACATTTTAGACCAAATTTTATAGGTACTAATAGGAGTCTTAGACATATATGAAGATTTTTTAAGACAGTTTTAGACCAAATTTTATAGGTACTAATGGGAGTCTTATACATTTATGAAGATGTTTTATGCAAGTTTTAGACATTATAGAATTTACTTTATAGATACTTAACGTGAGAGTTAGATCTCTAAGAAGGTATTTTATAATACTACTCAAATAGTAGAATTTCTTAACTTCCAATCTTTCATTGTTCACCCATATAACGCATTTATTTTTCTTATCACCATGACTTCGGATGTCGCATCAGTCATTCTCAAATCTTTATATTCGCACATCAGTGGTCTAGCTGGTAAAACGCCTGTCTGCCAACCCGGAGGTTGCGGGTTCAAATCTAAAGCTAGATTTTTTAAAATGGGTTCTGGTAACACAATACAATACAATTTACTTATCAAACTCAGTAATTAGTATTGTATTACACTTTCGTTGTATAAAGTACAACCAGGAAGGCTAATTGCCATGTGGCAATCTCTTCCAACCAATCAGAAAGCTGTTAAGAGGCCTTAAGTGAAAACCATACTGGAATCCTTTAAAAAAATTCTGAGTTCCAGCGGGATTTGAACCCGCAACCTCCGGGCTAGGAGACAGGCGTCTTACCAACTAGGTCACGGAGGTCGTCATTAGTCTTCAAATTAACAATGCAAATCAAAACAGCTATCTTATCTTAGCAGAGATTGGTAAGAAATATTCAGGTATGAGACGCGGACAAAGCTAGTGGTTATATAAACTGCAGCAATTAGTTGACATTTTTGAGGCCATCTTCTTGATTTCGTATCGTAATACGGAAGTTATTGGCCGGCGTAGCGGCTCTAGCGCTATGCGTCCATTGTACAACAGATAAAGGAATCTGCTGGTGGAATTACAAAGAGACATTCAAAATGATAAAAAAAGACAATGCCAATGAAATATTCCGATATTAATTTGCATAAATTATTATGAAGTTGACAGTTTGTGTTATGCGAAATGACCTCCGCGATTTAGTGATAGCACAATTAACATCCAACTGCAAGTGCAACACTAATGCAATTGACAGGCTATCTATTGTGATTTATTTTATGTTATTTTTATACAGAATATCAATAACAGAGTTTGGAATTAGAAATATTCAATGAATATGGTGTTGAATGTAAATTACTACGGAGCAAAATTAACATCCAACTGCAGGCTGCCACACTAATGCAATTGACAGGCTATCTATTGTGATTTATTTTATGTTATTTTTATACAGAAATCAATAACAGAGTTTGGAATTAGAAATATATAATGAATATGGTGTTGAATGTAAATTAATACGGAGCAAAATTAACATCCAACTGCAGGCTGCCACACTAATGCAATTGACAGGCTATCTATTGTGATTTATTTTATGTTATTTTTATACAGAATATAAATAACAGAGTTCGGAATTAGAAATATTCAATGAATATGGTGTTGAATGTAAATTAATACGGAGCCAAATTAACACCCAACTGCAGGCTGCCACACTAATGCGATTGACAGGCTATCTATTGTGATTTATTTTATGTTATTTTTATACATAATATGAATAACAGAGTTTGGAATTAGAAATATTCAATGAATATGGTGTTGAATGTAAATTAATACGGAGCAAAATTAACACCCAACTGCAGACTGCCACACTAATGCAATTGACAGGCTATCTATTGTGATTTATTTTATGTTATTTTTATACAGAATATCAATAACAGAGTTCGGAATTAGAAATATTCAATGAATATGGTGTTGAATGTAAATGAATACGGAGTATTGCCTCATTATAAGCTGAAAGTATAGCATGTATGAGAGTGCACAGTTCGTTGAAAAGGGGTAAAGCAAGGATGTGTTATGTCATCCTGGTTGTTAAATATTTACATTGTGAAGAAACTACAGAGGTTAATGGAACGCATACAAATGTCGAATAGGAATGTATGCTAAAGGCATGATAGTGTCAATGGAGAATGAGCATGAATTATAGAGTCTAATAAGTA
>OX463864.1:21112146-21129646 GCA_949825065.1 Odontocerum albicorne
ACCACAACATAATCAGCTTCACTCCACGTGGCCTCGACTTGTCTCATTGCCCTGTTCTTAGAGCTCCATAAGCCTGCAGACACCACAACATAATCAGCTTCACTCCACGTGGCCTCGACTTGTCTCATTGCCCTGGAATTTTGTCTCAACGACTTCTAATTTTATTTGCTATGAAGAATACCTGCCTTTGGAAATGTCCGCAGTTAGAGCAATCACACTGTATAACCGCGTGTTCCCTCAGACAGACGTTTTTTTATCTGCCGCTAAATTCATTCGAAGTAATGTTGTTTCTCTTACTGTAAAATTTTCGATAATTTTGTTTAAAATTCGCAATAATTAAATTATATAATTCGCAAACATGACTTCCAAAAATGTTAAATATTTGGATAGATTAAATATGTATAATAATACTGACAAATAGAATATGAGTATTTTTATTTAAGTGAAAATTTAAAGTAAAATTTAACAAAAAATATTCCTTTCAAATTGACCGGCCAAGTTTGCCAATACTATCGGAGCGGTCTCCAATACGCACCGGACGGAAACGCTAATTCATACAGGGCAGACAGAGTACAGTAAACCGTGAGACAGCGATATTTCATATTCGCTCAGCGTGCGTTGGTGCTCAGCGCCCCAGCGCACGGACCGGCCGCCGCTGCTTCTAACCCTATCTCACAATATCTTCTTCTTTACATAACATACATCTCGGAGATGGGAGTTTCTCACTCTATCTCTAAGTATATTTCCTGCAACAGCTGTGATAGGTATAATTTTATTAGTTCTGAGAATACTTTTTGTTTTTGTTGTTATCTGTTCTAGACATGACTAGCCTCACACATGATTTGTACATGTTTACCCTACCGTCTGTTCTCGTATATTTGTTGTTCCTGATCCCATATTTTAGGTATCTGGGAACAGCAACGACTTTATTTGGTTAACTTCTTACACCGCATCTCGAAAACAGCAGTCATTCTCCTTTCCTTGGCTCTAAGTGTCTTAAGTTTCTACGCCATAAATTTATTTGATGTAAAGGTATCATACCCAATTACCATTTATATTCCTCGTATCCTTATGGTAGTAGGACATTTTGCGCAGTGTTTCGTCCTTTAATCGAACTTGTTAAAACTTATTTAAAGTACAGAAAACGTGTCACGATATTTTGAGTTCATTGTCTCGCCGAGTTATCGGAATTATCGTCCGCAATAAATGTTAATCCAACGAGACGTGATAATATAACACAAGATAGAGCGGTCATGAACTTTGCACGTTTCTGTTTCCTCTTAGAAACAGCGAAATCAGCCCGTGTCAGTTCTTCCTACAGCTGAAGTCATTCCATCATTTCTGCCCATTGCCGTGTATAGAAATACACCAGTCCTTTATTGGTGGCACTGTTATTTTGGATCTTGCGCGATATGAGCATAGAAACAAGTTAATATTATACACATATTATAAAATATATATTTGAGACACTCAGACAAGTGAAGATCTGTAAGATTGAGACAAGTAGAGATCTTTGATGTCGAGACAAGTGGAGATCTATGATGTCGTAACAAGTGGAAATTTGTGATGTTGAGACAAGTAGAGATCTTTGATGTCGAGACAAGTGGCGGTCTATGATGTCGAGACAAGTGGAGGTCTATGATGTCGAGACAAGTGGAAATTTGTGATGTTGAGACAAGTGGACATTTGTGATGTTGATACAAGTGGAGATCTTTGATGTCGAGACAAGTGGAGATCTATGATGTCGAGACCAGTGGAAATTTGTGATGTTGAGACAAATGGGGATGTTTGACATATATACAAATGGAGGTCTGTGACATTGTGGCAAATGGAGATCTGAGACATTGAGACAAGTAAGTGGTGATGTGTGACATTGAGACAAATGGAAATCTATGACATCGAAACAGATCAGTTCAGTTCCAGATTCCACCATCACCCACGCTGTTATGGGTATGAAATAAGTCTCCATCCAGAGCGATCTACACTGGAAGATCGAAATCTTCTTTATTTTTTTATTAGCGTGACGAAGAAGAAACTGCCCAAAGGGCCTCATCCCCCGATGGCGGCACACCTGAGTGGGAAAAGAATAACAGCGACAATAGACCTTAATGCAAGGGCCTTTACTCTTTTGAATGGGAATGCTTCGGATATTGACATATTTCATATCACATTACCAAAAGCAAAAGTAAAATTTCTTCTTAGATTGAGCGCGTTAGAAAGCACTCATTAACGTATTTAGGTGACTTTGAATATATGTGTATGTTTGCGTGTATATACGAGTATGTATGTATATAGTAAACATATTTTTTTATATTGTATAATTTTTTTATTATATAAATTGTAATTTTTCTTTATTTTTAATGTTAATATTTCTTGTATCTTTCAAAGTAATTGGACTAAGCCTGTTTTGAGAAAATAAATAAACAAATTTTCAAAAATCTCTAAAACCGCTTCCAATCAATCCATCACAACCGATCGAATAATTCAAGTTTATGGGATTTTCGATCCCGAAGAAACTGATCTTCTGGCAATTGACATATTGCATAAACCTATGTTGGCATCTCTCCAGTACACTGGAGTGGATTGTATTGTATAGTGGGGATATCTAATAAATCGGGATAAATGAAGATCTGATTGATGATAATGGATACCACTAGTTAGCAAATTTACGACACTATAGTTCGGAAATTCTAGGATGAGTCCTGTGACAGCTCACAAATTTGCCCCAATACAACCTTATGTAATGTATTTACCTAAATAACTTGCTATTTATTAGAATTGAGGCTTATATTAAAGTTGATAAAATAATTAAAATTACTGAACATCGTTATAAGGTTGTATTGGGGAAAATTTGTGAGCTGTCACAGGACTCATCCTAGAATTTCCGAACTATATAATAGTTCACAAATTTTAACTTTTTGTCTGTCACAGAGATTAAATTAGCGGAATCTTACTAAATCGACCCTGCTGATTACGAAAATCGCAGCGAAAAGTTTGTAACATGTAACATTTGCGTGTGACAGAAGGGAGAGTGCTTTAATAAAATAAATACGTTATTTTTCGCATTTCAAAAGTCGTAATTATTATACAACAATGAAAATAAATAAATTCTTGAAATACTAAATTTAGACACATGGTACAATGTTGTTACGTAGGAAAATAAAAAAGCAGAATAAAAAATAATTACTATAAGAAAGATTGATCTTATGTAATTATAATTAAACAGTTATTATAGAAAAAATAGAATAAAAAATAATTACTATAAGAAAGTAGAATAAAAAATAATTACTATAAGAAAGATTGATCTTATATAAGTATAATTAACCGGTTATTATAGAAAAATTAGAATAAAAAATAATTACTATAAGAAAGCAGAATAAAAAATAATTACTATAAGAAAGATTGATCTTATATAAGTATAATTAACCGGTTATTATAGAAAAAATAGAATAAAAAATAATTACTATAAGAACGCAGAATAAAAAATAATTACTATAAGAAAGATTGATCTTATATAAGTATAATTAACCGGTTATTATAGAAAAATTAGAATAAAAAATAATTACTATAAGAAAGCAGAATAAAAAATAATTATTATAAGAAAGCAGAATAAAAAATAAATACAATAAGAAAGCAGAATAAAAAATAATTACTATAAGAAAGCAGAATAAATAATAATTACTAAAAGAAAGCAGAATAAAAAATCATTACTGTAAGAAAGATTGATCTTGTATAAGTATAATTAACCGGTTATTACAGAAAAATTACAATAAAAAATAATTACTATAAGAAAGCAGAATAAAAAATAATTACTATAAGAAAGCAGAATAAAAATAATTACTATAAGAAAGCAGAATAAAAAATAAATACAATAAGAAAGCAGAATAAAAAATAATTACTACAAGAAAGCAGAATAAATAATAATTACTGTAAGAAAGCAGAATAAAAAATCATTACTGTAAGAAAGATTGATCTTGTATAAGTATTATTAACCGGTTATTATAGAAAAATTACAAATTGTTGAGCTTCTTCGTACAGTAGTTTCGCTAAATTGATCTGAACACTTCTCCGTCACGGGGTACAGACACGTGAACGAACACGTTTTTAGATTCAAACAATCGACATTTATCGATCTGATACATTCAAGACTTGTGTATAGATTGTTGTTGATTAAGAAAAATATTAATTGATCGATTGCGATCTATAGATAATAAGTCAATTATCTTCTATCGATCATTTCGAATTCGCGATCCTCGAAGATCGATGATGGATTGTTTTAAATGAATTAGCTGCGACATGCAGTATACTCGTTTCGACTGATTTATCGATCGTTGAAGATGTTTTTTGATACTTTATCAAAGGTTCGGTTGAACTGTTCTCGACTTCTAAACGTGAGGATGTGAGAATATTTTCTTATATCTTTAAGTTACTGACGGAAGCTACACCTAATCGTACTTTATTTGAAAATATAAAGTTTTATGTTCCTGATAACTTGTTTAGATTGTCAATATACATATATATGCCAGATACTTTATCAAAGGTTCGGTTGAACTGTTCTCGACTTCTAAACGTGAGGATGTGAGAATATTTTCTTATATCTTTAAGTTGCTGACGGAAGCTACACCTAATCGTACTTTATTTGAAAATATAAAGTTTTATGTTCCTGATAACTTGTTTAGATTGTCAATATACATATATATGCCAGATACTTTATCAAAGGTTCGGTTGAACTGTTCTCAACTTCTATGCCTGAGGATGTGAGAATATTTTCTTATATCTTTAAGTTGCTGACGGAAGCTACACCTAATCGTACTTTATTTGAAAATATAAAGTTTTATGTTCCTGATAACTTGTTTAGATTGTCAATATACATATATATGCCAGATACTTTATCAAAGGTTCGGTTGAACTGTTCTCAACTTCTATGCCTGAGGATGTGAGAATATTTTCTTATATCTTTAAGTTGCTGACGGAAGCTACACCTAATCGTACTTTATTTGAAAATATAAAGTTTTATGTTCCTGATAACTTGTTTAGATTGGCAATATACATATATATGCCAGATACTTTATCAAAGATTTGGTTGTACTGTTCTCGACTTCTAAACGTGAGGATGTGAGAATATTTTCTTATATCTTTAAGTTGCTGACGGAAGCTACACCTGATCCTACGTTATTGAAAAAGATAAAGTTTTATTTTCCTGATAACTTGTTTAGCTGGCAATATACATATGTATGCCATTATGACTTCTTTATCTAGGGGAATGAGAGATTTTCCTATCGCGACACAAACAAATTAATTAATTGGGTACTAACGGAAATCGAACAAAGTTTTTATAAATGTATGTTATATATGTCTATATTAGGAATTTTTTTTTATAGATTTCAGAATTTCTATATTATACTGACAAGATAAATAAGGCAGTGTTGCTCCCTAAATCACCCTTTTATTACCATGGTCACTGTGCTTGCCTCATGTATAGATGAGGGCTTGTGGATTGTCCCTCTTGTGAGTACTGTGTTCTGCAGACCATGAGTCACACTATCGAATGTCCACTCGACTCTTTCTCAGGTGGATAGTGGAATATTTACTTTAAGAATTTTATAGTGAAGACATGTTTAAAAATTATTTGGAATCTTAGTAAATACGATATTGTCTATAAAAACAACCATTTGAAATAATCAAAAAAAGGCGCGTAGCGCCAATATGGGGTGGGGTCGCAGGGTGGAACCCGTAGTATAATTTTTTTTCTTGTACTAGACAATTTATCCCAATTGTTATATCAATGTACTCTATAGCATTCGTGTAATCAGTTTGGATCTACTTGTGTGGTGTGATGATTAACGTTATCGATGTTCGCAGGTAACCTGGATATGTGCCTGGCCTCCCGCCTGTCCACGCAGGCCAACTTGGGCAACATGACATCCGTAAAGGAGATTCTCACCATGACCGTGGGGAACATCTCGCTTGTACAGGTCAGTCTTTATGGAACTTTTGCCAATGTTTAGGTGTACAAATTGGGATGAATTGAGAGGATCAGGTAGCCCACGAGCTGAATTGACTGAACACAAGGAGAATGTGAAAGATTTGTTGTTTCCACGGTTGTGTTATTTAGTGATGGCCTTGGGTGCCGTGAGTCGTCATCTGTGATGTCCTTCTTCCTCTTAAAGGGATGAATATATGCGCCCCTCTCCCTTTTCTGCCCTTGGATATATGCTCCCTTCTCTGCTCTTGAATATATGCTCCCTTCTCTGCCCTTTCCTAAAATAGGAATTCCTAGTTATATTCAGCCAGCCAACATGTCTATAGTATCTGATCATAGAAATTAAGCATGATGGAAGAAGGGTTACATATTTTTATATAGCATATATCTTTTTAAACTGTTACTTTTTTATTCTAATATATTTTCTTCTTATGTGAAAAATTGCTATACGATTTCAGTAACGAATCAACTGTTTCTATGTGTAGAACCTAACACACCAGGTGTGGGTGGATCTGTTTGCTGGTTTGTGCTTGCTCTGGTGCTGTGTGCATGTGCCATGATAGGTAATTCCTCGTGGTCGAGCATGATTGTCAGCCATAATCTTAATAGAAGATGCCTGTATTTGTATTGATCAGTTTTGTGGAAGCTGTTGCACTTCATATAGGACGCGGTCTTTGCAGATCAAACTCAAAGTCCCGATGGCAAGGAAATTAAAGGTACAAGGTAATCGGCAGGTGTAGTCTGCTACAGTCTTTCGTAAGATATCGAGCTGTATGAAAAAAACAGACGTGATATGGTCTAATAGTAAAAGCAGTTTACCAGGAATCGAACCTGAGACATCCGTTCGCTTAGCGTGAATGCTAACCGTTAGACCGTGGCCAACATAATATACTCGTATACAATACAGCAATCGCACAGGCATTATTCATTCACAGGATTGACTGACAATATTTCTCTATAGTGAGGAATAGCCTGTATCTGTGTAGCTTTGCTCTGGTGTTGACGTATTTGCTAATGTGTCTTTGCTGTTGTGATGTGTGCACGCACAAAATAAAGCAACACACGCACAGGCGTCATCAATCCACAGGATGAACTGACAATATTTCTCTATAGCGAGGAATAGCCTTATCTACACATATGTAGCTTTATCTACACATAGTGAGGAATAGCCTGTATCTATGTAGCTTTGCTCTGGTGTTGACCTATTTGCTAATGTGTCCTTGCTGTAGTGCTGTGTGCTTACGCAAAATGAAGCACTACCCGCACGGGGGTCATTAATCCACAGGATGGACGGACACACTTTATCTATAACGAGGAATAGCCTTATCTACACACATGTAGCTTTGCTCAGGTGTTGACCTGTCTGCTAGTATGTCCTTGCTGTTGTGCTGTGTGCATGCAAAAAAATATAGCAATACACGCACAAGCATCATCAATCCACTGGATATGAAATATATATGATATATAGTACATATTACCGGCATGTACGAGTATGTAGTTTTGCTCTGGTGTTTATCTGCCTGTTAGTATGAACTTAGTGTAGTGATGTGTTCATGCACACAAGAGAGCAATACACGCACATGCGTCATCCATCCACTGACTAACTACCTTACTCAATAGCGAGGGATTGCTTGTATGTATGTATCACTCCTCAGGTGTTGATCTGCCCGCTGTTGTGCTGTGTGTATGCACATAAACGAGCAATGCACTCACATGCGTCACCAATCCACTAGATGGACTGACAGTCTTACTCTATAGCGACGGACTGCTTGTATATGGTATATGTAGTACTACCTTTTTTGAACCATGATTTATTTTTTTATGCAGGTGCAAGCCATCGTAGCTGCCATTCTTGTAGCGCTGTTCGCCATCACCGTGAACGCTGTGATGGATCAACAGGTCAACCTGGGCAGCTCCTTGCTGCTTACGTCTTCCGCGGTCTTCACTGCCACCACCACGTGCTTCGTCCTCGGTGAGTATTATTTAATCCTTTATCACTGTTCCTTCCCACCGATCTTCGATCTCTTCGTGAGTACAGTACATCATTTTTTAATTTCTTAATATAACGAGTCATCTCAATGATTTCTTTCCGTATGCCATCTCCTTCATTCTTGTACCTCTATAACTTCAACTCTTTCGTCGTTCGTTTCCATGTCCGGACCTGCTTCAGTATATCTAAGTTAATCCATACATCGCACATACTATTTACCACTCTTCTTTTTATAACAATAACTTTTGATTTCGATTAGAAACCAAACTGGATTCCTTTTTTTTATGTAGGTTCCAACGGGATCGAACCTGCAACCCCTAGGTTGGGAGACATAATTATTTGATACTAGATTCATGTTTTCTGTTTAGATTTCGTCTTGGTGACAGTGATCATTATATCGCACAAGTTCAAGATGAACCCCGACAACCTTGCGACACCCCTGGCAGCCTCCATCGGAGACGTGGTCTCCATTACTGTGCTGTCCATCACAGCCTCCTACCTCTACAAGCACATCGGTGAGTACGTCACTCCTGTTCTCTATCGGTATTCATTCAAAATCATGTACGAATTATAATAAGAAAAAAGTTTTTTAAATTTAAAAATAAAACAGTTATTAAAATGTGTTTTGTAGCAATTGAGATTTATTTTCGTAACAAGATTTCATGTGCCACCCTGTATCATAATTTGTAACAAGATTCGTGTGCCACCCTGTATCAGCATTTATAACAACAGTCATGTACCAGCCTGTATCAACATTTGTTACAAGATTCATGTGCCACCCTGTATCAGCATTTGTAACAAGATTCATGTACCAGCCTGTATCAGCATTTGTTACAAGATTCATGTGCCATCCTGTATCAGCATTTGTAACAAGATTCATGTGCCATCCTGTATCAGCATTTGTAACAGATTCATGTGCCATCCTGTATCAGCATTTGTAACAAGAGTCATGCACCAGCCTGTATCAGCATTTGTAACAAGAGTCATGCACCAGCCTGTATCAGCATTTGTAACAAGAGTCATGTGCCAGCCTGTATCAGCATCTGTTACAAGATTCATGTGCCACTCTGTATCAGCATTTGTAAGAAGAGTCATGTGACAGCCTGTATCAGCATTTGTAACAAGAGTCATGTGCCATCCTGTATCATAATTTGTTACAAGATTCGTGTGCCACCCTGTATCGGCATTTATAACAACAGTCATGTACCAGCCTGTATCAACATTTGTTACAAGATTCATGTGCCACCCTGTATCAGCATTTGTAACAAGATGCATGTGCCATCCTGTATCAGCATTTGTAACAAGATTCATGTGCCATCCTGTATCAGCATTTGTAACAAGAGTCATGCACCAGCCTGTATCAGCATTTGTAACAAGATTCATGTGCCATCCTGTATCAGCATTTGTAACAAGATTCATGCACCAGCCTGTATCAGCATTTGTAACAAGAGTCATGCACCAGCCTGTATCAGCATTTGTAACAAGAGTCATGTGCCAGCCTGTATCAGCATCTGTTACAAGATTCATGTGCCACTCTGTATCAGCATTTGTAACAAGAGTCATGTGCCAGCCTGTATCAGCATTTGTTACAAGATTCATGTGCCATCCTGTATCATAATTTGTTACAAGATTCGTGTGCCACCCTGTATCGGCATTTATAACAACAGTCATGTACCAGCCTGTATCAACATTTGTTACAAGATTCATGTGCCACCCTGTATCAGCATTTTTAACAAGATGCATGTGCCATCCTGTATCAGCAGTTGTAACAAGATTCATGTGCCATCCTGTATCAGCATTCGTAACAAGATTCATTTGCCATCCTGTATCAGCATTTGTAACAAGATTCATGTGCCATCCTGTATCAGAATTTGTAACAAGATTCATGTGCCATCCTTTATCAGAATTTGTAACAAGATTCATGTGCCATCCTGTATCAGCATTTGTAACAAGATTCATGTGCCATCCTGTATCAGAATTTGTAACAAGATTCATGTGCCACCCTGTATCAGCATTTGTAACAAGATTCATGTGCCACCCTGCATCAGCATTTGTAACAAGATTCATGTGCCACCCTGTATCAGCATTTGAATCATATGTGTATGTTGTTGCAGATGAGACCATCTGGCTGCCCTGCGTGGTGATCGGCATCTACATCCTCATTCTGCCCGTCTGGGTGTACATCGTGTTCCACAACAAGTACACCCGGCCCGTGCTCACCACGGGGTGGACGCCCGTCATATCTGCGCTCTTCATCAGCGGGTGAGCTAGTCACTAGCTAAGTCTTTACTTAAGTTCTTGCTTGTTTGTTGAGCTCCCCACAATCAATCCACACTGAAATTAGTAACGAATCGAATTCTCGTCCAGTGAGATCAGCACTTCAATATTTTAGTAAAATCTGACATTGTTTAAAACAACTTATCCAAGATGAGCGGGTCGGTTGGAAGAAATTGCTGTATAGCAATAAGCCCGCTAGATATACTTTGTTTAACCATATTCACAAAAGATTTAAAATAAATCAAATTAAATATTTGAAAACAATAAAATATATATATTTTTAAATTTTCATAAGTACAAATCAGATAAAAAATCGAGATACCATATTCTGATTTTAAATAAAAATGAGATTTTTTAAGTAATGAAAAAGGCGCCTGATATTATAGCCCAGACTGCTTAAATTGTTCAGACGGTCCTGAGTATGATGATTGATGATAAACGGGAATCTGTTATAATGCTCTTGATTACGAGTATATTTTACTAGTTTGCAACCCGTGAAATATTCACGAAAGTAAAACAAATTCTACATTTATGAAAATATGTATTCATAAATGTAGAATTTGTTTATATACGAGTATATTATTTATACATCGTCCCCTTTTACACCGGTTCAAAAATTGTTAGCTAGGTATTTAAAATTCGTTCAGTATCACGGACCCACCGAGATTCAAATTTCGAATTACTTTCGGAGAGAATCCAAACATTCCTCTCTCGCTCTCTTGTATTCAAAATTCAATTCTCGTATTATTTCTTTGACGACAACCGTCGTACGGGTGTTGGCCTATTTATATTTATAATAATATACGAGTATATTATAATAAAATTATAAATAATTATATTATATCATATTACTCCTGATTATATAAAACAGTCTCACTGCACTTTATCTGCACTGCACTGCTGCATATTATCAGGAGCAATAATACAATGCGTGCATTGTTGCTTATTATCAGGAGCAATAATAATACGCGTGCACTGTTGCATATTATCAGGAGCAATACTTTTACCACGTTTTTGCAACTCCAATATTTCCCATATCCCGACCAGCAGAGCCGTGTTTGCTAATTAGTAAACCTAGGAGTGCCAGAAGCGCCAAGCCTAAGGGGGCGCTCAAAAAATCATAAATAGGTTATAAAAATATGTTCAAGAACTATGTAAATTGATGATTTATGGAAGAATGCGTTCACTTCAGTTTAAATTTTTAATTTAATGATAATTGTTCAATGCTACACCTTAGCAAACTAATAATAAACAAAAATAAAAATAACTGTTTACCAAATATTTACAATATTTTATTTATGCCCACCATTAACAAACTGTTCCACGGAATGAAGTGTTTCATTGTTGAAAAGATTAAAAAACATGTTTGAGATATTATCAATGGAATCAGACATAACGCAGAACTCACTCATGGTAGAGAAGGTACAAAAAAATATCTACGATATCTCTATATGAGTGAGTTTAGTATCTATCCATGGCTTTATCCTACTCAGTTTCTGCTGCAAAATGAAAAGCTCACGCATTCGTGGAAGTCTAGGTGTTACAGACATCAACAGTAAGATGGAAGAGATGCGATTGAGATGGTCTGGGCACGTTGGACGCAGACCACCCACCCGATCACATTGTGAACCAGGCAATCTCCATGGATCTTCCTCGAATAACAACCAGAGGAAGACCAAATAATTCATGGGTGGTGCAAAAAGATAACCTGATGCAGAGGCACGGCCTGGGAGACGTAGTCCGGGACAGAAGAGCATACAACCTGAGGATGAGGAGAGTTGACCTCAACAGTCTTCGCAGACAGTGAGTTGGGATGGAGCCAGGGAGAAGAAGTTTCTGCTGGGCATGCTCGGTTATAGCCCCTTGAGCATAAGAAGAGATCTGCGTCTCCTGGTGTACGTTATCAGACTCGTTCGAGAAGTTGTGAGCTGTCCAGCATTACTACAAAGATTAGCGTTAAATGTTCCTAACAATTACACTAGACTGCGCCGGCAAGAAGTGTTCTCATTAACATACGCAAGAACGGGTCTTCCAGCCGCTATGCCTGTTGGAAGGGCCTTAACTCTTCTGAACGGGACTGCTTCGGATATTGAAATATTTCATATCACATTGCCAAAAGCAAAAGAAAAATTTCTCCTAAAATTGGGGGTGTTGACATCGTAGATGCACTTGCGTAAAAATAAAGCAAAATGTAAATTATAGTGGTTTGTGTGGCTCAAAATAAATCATCACCCGAGGTCATCATCCGTAACGTAAGGGAGGAGGGGTTCATAAGTTAAAAATTACTTAGGGGTGTCGTCTATACAAATGCTGCACTGCCGACGACCAAATTGTTTTAATCAATAACCGAGAGAATAGAAATGAAATAATATATCTGGAGTTAAGAGATATAGAACGGCGTGTAGCAATCGGAAACAAAGTCAATGGAGTACAAAAATATATAACCAGACAGTATCAAAATCTGCTGGAATGGAAGTCGAACAATATTCTAGTACCAATGGAAGTCTAACAATATTCTAGAACTTTGATGTGTGGAAGTAAAACGTGGATGTAGTTAGGTTTAGAAAGCTTTGAAACCGGTAGGGTTATACCGTTACATAAAGTGGAATAAACAGTGTTTGATAAAAACAAATTACAATGTCTTTAAACCTCCACAATGTTAATGCCGTAACTATAAATAATATACTCCGAAACAGTTTTTAAGACATGTCATCTTTGATTTCCAGATTAGGAGGTCTGGTGCTGGACCAGGCGGTAGACAACTTCACCGGGTTCGTGGTCTTCCAGCCCATCGTGAATGGCATCGGAGGTAACCTGGTCTCCGTGCTGGCATCGCGCATCTCCACCATGCTGCACCGCACCACGCTGCCCGGAATGCTCCCAGAGGGGGTGCGCATCCTCGAGTATCCCTGGAAGGTGCTCTTCTATGGAAGTAAGTTATCTATACATCCATTCTGCTTATATTTCATTGTAAATCTAGGGTATGTTTTATACTGCTATCTTTCTTCGTATAAAGGGCCCTTGTGACCCTCCAACTGTCTAATGATTTATTGTGCTATTAGTGCGCTTATGACATTCTTAGACCACTCATGATTATTCATATACATAAAGCACCCTTGTGGTACTCCAAGGCCACTTATGATTTATCCATATACATAAAGCGCTCTTGTAGCACTCCAAGGGCACTAATTATTTATTCATATACATAAAGCGCCCTTATGACTCTCCAAGGGCACTAATGATTTATTCATATACAGTACCTGGCAATAAGTGGCATCGTCCGACAGAGATGACGCTCTATAAAGCCATGTGTAATACGTACCACCGCGTAGTGGTACCCGGCGGTAAGTAATACATAAGTAATACACATCGGGCCATCGTGTGACAGAGACAACGCTCTAAAAAGCCATGTGTATTACTTACCGCCGGGTACTGTACATAAAGTACCCTTGTAACACTCCAAGAGCACTAATGATTTATTCATATACATAAAGTGGCTTTGTAACACTCCAAGGATACTCATGATTATTTCGTATATATAAAGAATCCTTGAGGCACTCCAATGACGCATTTTTAAAAGAAGGTAAAGCACAACTTCCAATAATAAAATATTGTACATGACGAGATGTAGAAATGTGGAGGAGGAGAAAATAGTGTGCTTGGATAGACAAGTTTGGAGATCTGTTCTCTCTACCTGCCCCGCAAGGACACGGTGTGATAATATGTATGTATTTAAAATTAAGATAAAATAAAATAAAACACTGTGAATAGTTGATTTTTGTATAAATTGAAAAGACGTGTATATTGAATTAAGATTGAACCTTGGCTTTCTCCAGCATACACTTCAAAGACATCTCGTATCCTGGTCTTCCTGGCCGTTGTTGGGCAGGTGGTATTCATGTTTGCTGCAGACTGCATGTACATGTCCAAGGTCACCATCACCTTGGCCTTCTCCATCGCCTATCTCATCTGTTCCACACTACAGGTAATAAAATCATTTGGTTTTTTGGTTATTGTTCATTCTTCCAATTATGTTATTTTTCCATCATCATCGATTACATGCATGAGCAAACTATTAACGAGACAAGCCATTTTTTGTCTGATATAAGCTGTCAACACATTTTTATTTTAAATACTAAAATCAAATTAAATGATTCATATATTTGTTGAGACAATCACGGCGAGCAGCGGAGAGATTCTTGGTATATATGTGTTTGCCAGATGTTCGCCTCGATGCACTGACTTAGAAATTTCCAGGGCCTTTAATCTGTCCAATTTATTTCCGTTACTACTGATATGCAAGAATGTGGCATCATCGATAGAAAATGTGTGGTTTTCACGGTGACAATGATTAGCCATTTCAGAATAAATCAGAGGATTTGTTAAAGCGGATTTGTGTTCACGAAATCTCTTTTCAAAAGATCTTTCTGTCTTTCCTATATAGAAATTATCACAGTCAGCACATAAAAGTTTATACATACCACTGTTGCTAAGTATTCCATTTTTGCCTTTCTCGTTAAATAAGAATTTCCGGAGATTAAAATTAGTGTAAAAAGTCGACTTTATGTGACTTGGATTTTTTTTGGTTATTTTGTATGATAGAAGGACTTTGCTCCATTTATAGGATTTATGTGAGCTCGTGAGTGTGGGTCTCTTCTTGTTGTTTTAATTTTGGTTGTTTTTGTATTTGTGTTTCTGTGTGTTTTTCTTTTTTTCTTCTTTTTTTTGTTTTGGATTTGTTTTGATTTTTATTCTTATGATTGTGTGCGGTATATTGTGGGATGAATATTTTTGGTATTTCTGGAGTGATAATGTGTGAGGAGTTGAGTTTCGCAAGATGTTTCCAGTTGTAGTTGAGTGTCACTGTTTGTCAGGTTGATGAGAGCGTGCAACGGGGTTTTTTGTGTTATCAAAAATCGGAAAGAAGTATCGATTTATTTTTTCATGCTAAATATCCTCAGTGAGATACAGGCAAAAGCCTAGTTTACTGGGGACACGACAAATGAAAGGCAACAAACCCAGATCCATTAAAATTATATGTCCAAATCAAATTACCTGTTGTTTTTTTCTCAAATTGTGTATATTTCTTGTCATGTGTAATAAATAATAATAATAATAGGTATGCTTTTTGTTTACTCCACTTGAAAATATATATTCCCCCAACTATGCAGTTCCAAGTCATATGCAACTCATCTTTAAGGGTACTACAAACTGATTAAAATTTGAAACAGGGACAATATCTATAAAAAATTAAAAAATATATAAAAACATATTTCTGGTTGGTTGGAAGAGATTGCCACATGGCAATAAACTTGCCAGGTTAAAAAAAAAAAAAAAAAATATCACCATAAACTTTGGGGACTGGTTTTGACAACATTAAGAGAAGGGAGAGGGAAAAAAGAAAGTTTGACACTCTTTCCTCTTTGCCTACCTCGATAGTAAAATGGCGTAATGATATTTACAAATAAACAAACTACTATGTATTCTTGTCCATGTCTTTTATAAATTGTCTCATTTGAAATCAGGTCATGGTCCTGCTTTATATCGCCCATGTGATAGTCCACAAGATGTGGCAATGCAAGATGGATCCGGACAACTCTGCTATTCCGTACCTCACATCCCTCGGGGACCTTCTGGGCTCCGTCTTCTTGGGTCTGTCCTTTTACATCCTGCTGGTGATGGGCAAGCAATACGGCGAAGGGGAGAACTAACATCGCTGACCATCCATCCAGAGGTTTTCTTTCTTTTATTTTAAATACAATGTGCTGTGTGTTAAACCCCTGCTGCTGATCTTCAACGACGGAAGGAAGAATTCTGCGAATGACTTGTCGAGAGTCATTATTAGTGAAAGCATCTATCTTCGTCCCAGTGAGAGTTTTATAATTTTTTTAATTGTAATTTTAAGTATTGCGCCGTTGATCGTTATTTAAATAAATCTGAACAAGCGGATGGGAATGACGCTAGTTAAAAATGACCGTACGACATTAACTGTTCAAAGTAATTCTATACTCTTTTGTGGCGTTTGATCGGTTAAGTTGTTTATTTTAATTTGTGTTCAAAAGCTTATTTATTCATGCTTGATTAAAGTTTGAAATGTTTCTGCCGTGTTGAGTCGGCTTAAATGATGACCAACGTTTCGAAAGCATTGTAACTTTCATCCTTAGAGTGATGTCAAAAAACATTACCTAATATGATGTCGAAAAACATTACCTAATATGTCAAAAAGCATTACTTTGAAAATAAGATAGCAATGTCTTTGAAACGTCAGCCATCATTTAATCCAACTCCACAACAAAAACTCTAAAAAACATTTTAAACAATTGAAAAACAGCTGTGAAAAACTTTGAACATATCAATAAAAGTTACTTTAAAGACAAACATGTATTTGCTTGTCTTTTAAGTTCATTGTTTCTCTAAGGTTCCAAGATTTTTATGCAATTTCTACTATATATTATCTGCAGATTTGATTTTACTGCCAAAAAATATATCGATAATATTTTGTGTTCATCCCCTTATCGACTATTCACGCTATTTCAAAACATATATCGCTCATTTTTCTATACCTTTACAGCTTGCTACAGATATCTCAATATCGCATGTTGAATAGCATTCTATTAACATCGTTGATATTGAATCCTTTTCTATAAACTTTTAATTCTATTCGATCAAAATTTAACCCCCGTATGCTCTTTTTAATTCTATTCTATCAAAATTTAACTCCCGTACGCTCATTTTAATTATATTCTATCAAAATTTAACTCCCGTACGCTCATTTTAATTCTATTCTATCAAAATTTAACTCCCGTACGCTCATTTTAATTCTATTCTATCAAAATTTAACTCCCGTACGCTCATTTTTAACTTTGACGTATCTATGTTCACGTCCGGTTGTTCGCATTTATGATGTGATGGTAAACTGAATGACATTATTTGCCGTGATATTACGAGTAATTTTGTGATTGAAGTGTAATATTGCACTGTAGATATGTAAATGTGATACTTATGAGGCAATATTGCAAAGAAATAAATATATATATTTCAAATGTAGCTAACTGTGTACAGAACTATGCCAAAATTTGTCATTCATATTGAAAAGATACATTTTTTTTACAATAACTATGATATGTAATAAACCATTTGATAAAATAAACTTTTGTGAAATATGTTTATTTAGCGGCCTCCGAGACCAAGTTGCTAAGACCCCTGTTATCCAATCCTCGGGTTACAAATTTAATATCCCCTTTATTCAA